>JAHRHJ020001577.1:0-357993 GCA_019776745.2 Taxus chinensis | reverse complement strand
AATACATCATAAGAAACTTCATGCCATATGTCAAGCAGCCAACACTTTTCTCGAGTTCAAAAATTTTGTAATTGGAATTACAGATGGCAAAAAACTTCTGAAGGATGTGGAGACTAGATGGATATCTTTGGATGACCCTGGCAATGCCTCGTTCGTTGAGGAGTCTCCTTATTGGTTGGTTTCAATGCACCAATCCGTCATGAGTTGATTAGGGCAAGTGACCGGCTTTTCCACTTAACTGATTTGGGAGACTTGGCTTAACCATTGGTTGGTATTCCGTCTCCATTTAAAAGGAGATCATTACACTGATGAATCATGCCCGGGAATATTAATCTATATTGTGGATTTCTCAATACTGATGATGAAAATGGTATGCAAAGTCTTGATACAAACAAAAAATGTACTGTTCCCAGGATAGTTTTGATGCACCTTTTTTGAAATTGGGAGAGATTTATTAGATCTTAAAAATCCTAACACCTTTTTGAGATTTAATATCCACGATCACATGCATCTCGTTAATGGGAGGGAAATACCAATCCCATTTTACAAAAACGTCAAGATATTAACAAAGGATCGGAACGAGAATATTTCCCGTGACACGGACTTTTTTGAGTCTGTGATAGTTTGAAACCAGATAAAGCTTACAAAAATTCATAAAACCTGTCCCTCAATTAGGGAACGTTCTGTAAAGATAACATTTTGGAAGCCATGGTGTGAATGAATCCGAATTTTTGGAATACAGAAGGTGGCCGTGCACTTTGTTATAAGCATTCCATAAATCATGGGTACAATCAATGGAACACTTACACAAAGACGTCAGAGCTCAAGGGTGGAATCAATGTTACTGAATGCTGGATTATTAAGTTTCAGTCAACAATTTTGTAGCAACTATGGAACCCATATAGGAAGTTAGATCAACCTTCTGCAAGGGTGCGATTACCCCAAGGCTGTGGCGAGGAATCTATCAAAGTTCGATCTACCAGAAGATGCAGTGAATATTTTCCAGACTATAAATGGAGTTTATGCCAAACACTGAGTTGGGGGTCTTGGAGGTGAAAGGGTTTTCATGGCATTGTCTGTATAAATCAAAACTGAAGAAACAGTGTTGGATAAAAATCTTGGAAAGTTGCATGAGGTGTTACGTTGCTCGATACATCCCTCGAACCTTTCTGTGACATATCAATTGCGCCTAGAGTCCCTTGGCAAGAGCGGGAGTGTAAAGTGCTGATACAGCGACAAGTACAAATAGTCCCAACTTGATAGTGTATTGCTCTTCGTCCATTCTCCCGAAGACAACATCGCTTTGAGGAAGCTATTGATAATGGATTGTTTCATTCAACTTTAAGTAGGCATCTTCTTTATCTATCGTTTAATTTTATCATTAAAGATGTTACAGGGCTATACATACTAAAATGTTAGGGCATCACCCATCTATCTATAATCCATTTCTCATGTTGGAATTTTTTAAAACACCGTCTAGCTCATACCAGTGGCAATGATGGATTTCAACTTTAAAGCGTATCTATCGTTTTTTCCCCTTCATCTTTATTGTTTTTTCTATCATTTTGTTGACAGAGCAATTGCTCACCGGAATAAAACCTTTGCGAAAGAATAGGTGTAAATAATACAGCCTCAAGTACAAATATTCCCACCTTGATATGGTATTGGCTCTTCGTCACATTCGTACAGAAACACATGACTTGATGAGATATTGATAATTAGATTGTTTTCAACTTTAAGTAGGTATCATCTTCTTTATCTAATCTTTTATCTTTAGCATTAAAGATGTTACAAGGTCTATTACTAGAAATGGTCATGCAATTACCCCATCTATCTACTATTTCCATTTCTCATGTTGGATTTTTTTAAAACAAATATCTAGCTCATTACCCAGTGGCAGTGATGATTTCAACTTTAGTAGGTAATCTTTTTCCCCCTTAATCTGATGGTGTTTGTTTACTATCATTTTTTTCAGCATGGTTATAATTAAAGATGTTTACAGTTGTATGTATTTAAATTAGTTATACAATCTTTTTATTTTTTGAAAATGTGGGTTGACATCCTCTCGAGGAAGCTGTACTTCTCTTACTGACAATGGTCAGGCAACCACCCATCATCTACTAATCAAATTTTTTGTGTTTTGATTTTTTTAAGACAAAGAATCTAGCACATTACCGGTATGATTTCAATTTTAAATAGGTATCTTCTCAACATACTCTTATGTTTTGTTACTTTCACAATTTTCAGCGCTTGTTACATTAAAGACGTACAGGTCTAAGTCTTTATATGTTACATTTATTTAAAGACATTGTTGGTCTTATATTTCAAGATTGCTGGCACTCTCTCAGGACTGACAATGTTCAGGGCACTCCCCCTCCATCTACAATGTCCATGTTCACCCTTGATGAGTTGTCAATACGCAGATGTAAGCTAAACAAACCCTAGCATATGTTACATTATTAAGTTCTTACCAGTGATGATTCTTTCTTGATTTCTTAGATTTATTTAATTGATTTTTAAATACAAGTCCACATAATCCTATAAAATATCACATAAAGAATCGGGATAGAACATACATTATACGATTTTAAATATCAGTCCACAGAAATTCCTCTCATCCATATAATCAGGGTATCATCACCCTATCCTTATGCATATCCTAATTATCATCATCTATCATTAATCATCAATTATGCATCATGCAGTCACTATCGTCCACATACAAGTCATGGACATTGCAAGGAAACAAGAAACATCCATGGAAAATTCATGATATTATTTAAGCAACATCTAATGCATTAAAATTAAGATTTGTATGTTAAATCGCATGATGAATCAAATTGCGATAAGTGACCATAGGACCTACACAAGTAGACATAGTAGGAGTTTTCAAATCACTTATTTAAGTTCCACCAGAATAAGGGTGTTCTAGTTTTCAAAACCCCTCGGGTTTTTCTTACCAATTATACGCCTCTGCACTATTCCCCACAGCTGCTTCCAGGGTGCTGTACCTCTTGCCTAACCACCAAAATCTCCAGGCGATAGCAATTTGAATCAGCTTAGGCAGCGTAAAACTATCCCGTTGCCCAAGAATTTCGTAACGACTAAAATCTCATTGATAATAACCTAGCCCTTATGTCCATTCTATAAGCTGATTGATATGAGGAACATCTCCATCTTTCTCATCAACCCACACAAAATCTTTTTGTGCTTGTCCCAATCTATGAAAGACTCGTGCCCTCTTTAGAGTACTGTGCCCAAACCGGAACCCGGTATGGGTTCCAAGCAAAAGTGATACTAATCAGCAGTGAACAAACTAGAAACTAAAACAGATAAAGAGAAAACCAAACTGCATTACTTTGTTGCACTATATGGTCCAATCCGGTTATAGATCCCACTCATGATTCTCTCCAAGCTCATACCTCAGGAATTGTGTAGAAAGATACACATTTCCATTTTTGTGAGTTCCTACATCAACATTGCCGACATTAAGACATGGAGATACATAACATCTTGAGGCTTAGCACACAAATATAAAAAGTCTCGAAACCCAACCAATATACAGGGGGAACATTACAGAAACTAAAACAGCGCTATATAAATATCATGTACCTGGTCGTCATTATCATCACATGGCCATATCTTAAAGATTTAATGCTGTCATATATTTTATCTTCCTGTAGACCAAGGATTTTTTCTATTTACTATCTCTTTAGTCTCCATTTGTGCTGAGTGGTAGCTTCCCAAAAAATATTAGATTTCCTGCCACTGATAGGAGAAAGATAACTAAATAACAAAAATAAATTAGAAAGTGATGTCTAACATTCACAATACTACCAAATTCAGTATTCACCTTTCCTGATTCAAGGCACACACACTTACAGCGACTGCAGAGCCCCTTGGCTGATCACCCTCCGTTAATATTAAGTAGCATTGATCAAAATTCTTCCCCCCTGCTTGATTTGTATCATCAGGTTTGGAACATCAATTATTTCCCTTCTTGGTTTCCATTAAGTTTTCTTAAGATCTTTTTTTTTTTTAAACTTTTTTCCACTGCACTCATCAGGTCAAAACAGTTACAAATCTCATCTAGACACTAGCAATTGCAAAAATTACATGTTCTCAGAAATGCTACATATTAGACACCACGCCTAGATATATGGACATTGGCTAAAAATTTGAGAAAATTCTTACAATTCGAGAAAATTTTAACTAGTATACTTACAATCAACATGGAAACCAAACGTTGAGTCGAGAAATTCTTTTCTTCCACGAGTGTTTGCCTTGGTTTGTAACAATTGTAATTTTTGAACAGAATTCCCCGTAAAACGATGGATGTCATTTGCTTCAACGGAATGAAAAATTTGGCAATCGTTCAGAGTCACATAAAAAATGGTCGTCCTCTGAATTGTAGATAAGAAACTAATTCAAAATATCCGGATCTTTTCTAATGGGGCATATTAACGATATGGATGTGAGGGCAATAAGGGACATCGATTGAATTGGATTCTCTTGATTTTTGTTCTGAACTTGCAGTTGAAGCATTGAGACCTGGCAAAACTTCAAGAGCCGGAAGATGAAACTAGAAATGACGGTTTGAAGGGTATTTAAGGCTAATCGGGCGTCAATGGCTTCACTTGACACACGTCAATAGATGTCAGTGAGTGGGCGTCAATAGTGACCGTGACTTGCGTCAATAGATGCCAATACGCGCGTCAAATGATGCTAGTGACGCGCGTCAATAGTGCCAGTGACGCGCGCAATAGGTGCCATGACGGGCGCGTCAATATGTGCCAGTGACGCCATCATAGGTTCCGATTGACGCGCGTCAATAGAGGCCAGTGTGCACGTCAATAATGCAAGTGATGCACGTCACCTCTTTTGCACTAGAAGAAATTCCCTTCTTTTGCAATTCAACCAATTGAGATGAAAGACTTCACATTTATCCCCAGACCAGAGACCACATGATTGGTGTTACTTGATGATGATAGGGTCTTGTTTGATAGTTCATAAAGAAACTTCATGATATATGCTAAGACGAGTTTGAGCTGAAGGTACCAGTAAGGCACTCTTGACAAAATTTACACAATGTTACCTTTTTAAGATGATCCACCTTGCAACTCTGCAAATTTACACAACGTTACCTTTTTAAAGAGATCCAACTTGCACAGATAACTTTTATTTTACTGTAAAAAAAATTTCAAATTTTAGACACTTGATTTTTATAGAGTGTACTTCAAGAAGATCATTATTAATCATTCAAGGCCTAGAAATGGTGAGCTTCAAGAAAATTGTCTTCAAACATCCAGCTTGAACATGTAAATCTTCAGCAAAGGAAACAAACATGGTGGTAGCAAGAATTTTATACTTTGATACTCATTGCATGGGTCACCAAGTATTTCATCAGCTCAACTGATAATTGGAAGGAAAGGTAAAACAACTTTCTGTAAAAGCCTTACCCTTATCTGTATCTTTCACCTCTTGTAACTATACGAGAATGTAACAACCTTATTTGAGCTATGAGCATAGCATCCCCAACCACCTTAAAAATTTGAAAAAAACAAGAGTTTTTGTTAATTCAACCACCCAAGAATCAGTCCGCGAGAGAGAATCTCATATGTTGAATCCTATACCACATTTTTACTATAAGCATGTTTGCAAATTCAATATTTTCTTATACACTCAAATTATTCCAAGTCCAACTTATATCCTCCCATTCTAATCCACAATTATTCTCACCCTTATCAAATATAAAAAAATGAATCCGTTTCTTCAACCTATGAATTGATCTATACAGACTAATCGTCATGATTAAAAACCTTGTATGTTTTTACATTAAACTTCAAAGTTCTGTATCGAGCTTGACCTATCTTTTAATCACATGGTTATTCCAACTTTGGTAATCTAGCCCTCCATAGCCTCCATAATCTACTCTACACAAAACCTTCCATGATAAAAAAACCATATCTTTTAAACCTGGTCTTGTTATTTCCCCAAGCTCTAATTCTTACTGCCCTGGAATTTAACTATTTCATAATTGGCTAATCTAGCCTCTACATCAATGATGTGTTTCCAGCAAAACTTTATTTTCTGACAAATGGTCTTGACTATTTGGATGTCAAACAAGCTCTGTAATGAGAGATGTATGCACTAATATAGAGGTGAATCTCTTCAAATAGAATTTCTGACACCATAAGTCTATTAAGGAGAAATCCTAAATGGTAAAGATTTGTTTCAAATCTTAGTTGCTATTTTTTCCCCAAAGACAATTTCAAGATAATTAAAGTTCCCACAAAATATTTAGGGCACTAAATTTAACATTAATACACATTAAATTGATCATCGTCTTTCATCATCATCTATCATTGATTATCATTGTCATCCATCATCATCTACGGTCCACATACAATTCATGACAATGCAAGTAAAACAGAACATACATATCATTCTTGATAATCACCATCTAATCACCATATATTAAATTCAAATACCATAAGTAACCTCTCAATTAGTAGAAGTTTTCAAATTCAATATTTAAAGTTTCCTCAATAATAAAAGTTTCTAATTTTCAAACCCCTCTTTTTCTGTAGACAATTCTAACTCTGTCTCTTCCCCAACGGCTTCTGCCAGGGTGGCTTGTACCTCTTTCCCAACCACCAGAAAATCCCCTGAAACTTATAAGATCTTCAGCAGCGCCGTCCAGATTTTTTAAAATCTTTCTTCTTGATTTGTTGCATCTCCATGCGACAGCAAATTGGGATCAGCAGCTGCTTTGGCTTTGAACAATATGTCAGGGTCGAGACCATGCTCTTATATTAGCCCGCTTTAGTGTATTGTTTTGTTTGTTAACCAAAACAATATTTTGCTTCAAATTTTTTGCTGCGATAAACTTTTCTTTGCTGTTTTCCAAGTGAACTTGCAAAACCTTCGCTAACTCTTCAAATTTTCATATTTCAACTGCGCAAAAAGAGTAATGTCATTTAAAATATTATGTAAATTCAAATTTCAAATTAACAAAAATGATGTTTGAATGTAATGTACTTACAAGCGCTCTATCTCTTCGGCATTTGGCGATTGTACCAAATCCTTGTCCTTGTACCATTTGTTAAACTATGCCCTGGCCTCGGCACTAATATTTTTCCATTTGTTTTTAGTGCCTTATCTAAAATGTATCTTTATAGTTTTTGTGAAACGTGACAGTCCCCACATTTTACTTGGGTAGTAAGGAATCCATCTTCGCAGGTTGATTCTGGCTACTGCAGCGTAGAAACTCATCCCTTTACCATATAATTTTTCATAACGACTAATAACTCATTGATAAGAACTTTAGCCCTTCTCTCCATTCTTCAGCTGTTGGATATGAGGACAATAAACTCACTGACTGGGATTGATTAATCATTACCTATTAAGTTTTCCAACGGAAAGGTGGGAACTCTTCTATCGGAAATCTGTGCAGATGATCTTGCTGGAGAGAAGGGGCTTTCACAAAGATCAACTGCTCCTTGTTTCTGCTTTGGGTGGGTTGATCCTGTTTTTGAAAAAATAAATCAAGATTTAGATAATAATTTAAATCAGATGTAATTCCAAAATTGTAGCATATAAAAATTGAAATTTGAAGTATACCTTCTGGCCTTGAATCATCTCGGCCGGTATCGAAAAAACTAGTTGGGTCCATTGCTATCAATCCCAATAATCTTTCTAAATTTTATATTGTTCAAAATAGATATGGCCCGTGTGCACTTGGCAAGCCACCAAGTGAGAGAGTTGGAATTCGAAACTAGGTGTCAATGTTTAGTGTCCCGTTTTTTTGGTTTTTTTTTTTTTTTTTTTTTTTTTTTTTTTTAAAACACAAAACACAAAGAAACCAAAAAAAACACAATTTAAAGGGGCCGAAGCAAAAGGGCCTCGTTACCAATGTTCTTTTTCACACTGTCCTCTGGTTTGCATTTTAAAATTAATGGTTGAGTGGGTGTCGGTGCCGTGGTTTGATCATGACTGACCTTTGCGGAAAAGTACAAGAAAAAAATGAAAAATATTAAAACAATTCATAAAGTCAAAACTACGAAATTAAACCGTACTATAGAAAGTGTACCTTTGTTGTCAGGGGTTGTTTTTTTCGATGCCACTTGGTGCCTTGTAGGATTTGAACTCAGTGCTGTTCATAAGATCTGAATGCATGCGACTGTATGGAGTGAGTTGCGAAGAGGTTCCATATTCCCTGCACTCATCAATATTAAATGTTGTCAATTCATTTGGTTAAAATTTAAATTGAAAAATAATATGCACTTTGGAATTTGTAAATAATATATGAGAATGTATTACTTCTCTGGCGTTTAACGAGTTCAAATGCTTGAGGGTTTGGAGAGTGAGCTTCCATTTCAGATGGGAGTCCCCCGAAGCCTCCGCGTGTTGTTGGCCTCTTCCTCTCGACATCTTTTTTTTTCTTGGAATGGCTTCAAGATATCTTCTCTGCAAAACATTAAAATTTAAGTTTTAATAACTGTGCACTGTAATGACGAAAATTGTAATAAATTACAAACTAAATAGTTATATACCTGTTGTTCATCAAATGGAATTGAGAATTTCTTCAAAGCCTCATCAGAGCAAGTAGGAATTTCTTTAGTTTTAAATTTTAAAAGTGCCTCATAGTAGAAATCGAGGAGATAGTTTGTTGACTAATGAAAGGTTTATCTGAGAGTTTTTGAATTTGTTATTTCAGTTCTTATTTTTTTGGATAGATATGTGCACCAATCGAATTATGTTTTGAGATAGTGGCACAATATATGCAATGGCCCAATTTGGTATATCCGTTTGGCAACCCTGCAAAACAATTCTGGCTTGGAAAATGAAATAAGTGCAGCAAGAAGTGGTGTGCAATTGATTGTGTATCTACACCACACCTGGATTTATTGACACGGGCTGCAAATGCGAAACAGTGAAAATTACTTTAAATCTATAACAGCAAATTGTATCAGAATAAAAAACAGATTAAAAAATATGAATTAAAAGGAATTATACTTATAATCAACATGGAAACCGTACGTTGATTCGAGAAATTTCTTTTCTTCTTCCACTAGTGTTGCCTTGGTTGTAACAATTGGTAAATTTCTGATAGAAAGGCCAGTAAACCGATGTATGTCATTTGCTTCAATAGTGAATTGGAACATTTGGCCATCGTTCAGAGTCATATAAAATATACCATCCTCTAAATTGTAGCATGACAGAAGGTAATTCAAAATATCTGGATCTGTTTCGAATGGGGCATATTAACAAGCCCTATAAATTCACACTCTTCCATTATAGCTTGATATTCTAAAGACGTCTTTAAAGCCGTATGGATGTGAGGGCATAAGGGATTCCTGTAGTTGATCTTGGAAATCGATTGAGTTGGATTCTCTTGATTTTATTACTGAACTTGCAATTGGGAAGCATGTGAAGTCGACATTATAGTCGTTATTGCCATCTTTGTCGAAGATTTAGACCTGCAAAAATTGAGAACGGGAAAATGAAAAGAAGAAAATGAGCGGCACAAGGGGTATTTTATAACCTAAATAGGGCGTTCACTTGGCCCCTATTGATGCGTGTCAAACAGGTTCAATGACGCGCATCATTTGATTAAAATGGTCGTGCGTCAATACAAGATAGTGTCGTGCGTCAATAGAAGATAGTGTCCGCCGCGTCAATAGATGATAGTGTCGCACGTCAATAGAATATGTGTCGTGACGTCAATAGAAGATGGTGTCGCACGTCAATAGAAGATGGTGTCGTGCGTCAATAGAAGATAGTTTCGCCGTGTCAATAGAAGATAGCGTCTCGCGTCAATAGAAGATGGGTGTCGCGCGTCAATAGAAGATAGTGGTCGCGCATCAGTCGAAGCAAATGACGCACGTCAATAGGAGCAAGTGATCGCGTCAGTATTAGCAAATGACGTGCGTCATCAGGGGCTAGTGACGTTGTTACGAACCAGTGTCGTGCGTCATTTTGAGCTGGTGTCGCGCCAGTGTCGCGTGTCATTACTATCTAGTGTCGCTCCAGTGTCGCGCGTCATTACTATCTAGTGTCGCTCCAGTGTCGCACGTCATTATGAAACAAGTGTCACGCAGTGACGTGCGTCATTACGAACTAGTGTTGTCAGACGTCACTGATGGAGCCTTGAAAAACGAGGGAAAAAAATTGGTTTTTTTAATACTTTCAAATTCGCCTTTCGCTGAAACTGGTACGGGGATATTCGCCAGGTATTTTCCACCTTCAATTTATAGGGGTGTCTTAAAATGAACCCTGGCGGAGGGGTGCAAGATTGGGGTTTGGGGGAAGGCGCAATGGGTGCAATGGTATGGGGTGGGAGTTTGGGGGGGTTGGTGTGGTCATAGGCCACACCACAATTTGTTGTGGTGTGGCCTACGACCATAACACCTACAATGTTTGGCACAGGGTTTAGGGGGGCTCAGCCCTTCCCCAATTCATTTAATATTTTTTGTTATTACAATACAAACTTTTCCACCGAATTTGTTATTACTTTTTTTTGTTATTTGATAGTTTATTATTATTATTTTGGATATTTATAAATATAGATATCAAACCTAGATAGATGAATATAAACGATAGTAAATATATTTTAATATATTTATATTATATAATATATTAAAAGTATTACAATTTTTAAAATTATTGGTTCTATTGTAAATATATATAAATAACCAAGTTTATTTACTTACATATCAATGTCTCAAATGAACTATTTAAAAATCTGAATCATTATGAGAAATAGGTTTTATTCACAAACAATTTAACTATATAAGTCTTAAAATGGATTCTTAGAAATAAAACTTTTGATTGAGAAGTAATAATCAATCTATACAACTTGTATGGAAAATAGGAGAAAATTTTAAAATCTAGTTTTTGATCAATCCCCCCATTCTATAATATTAAAAAAAATAAGAATACTCATATTGCAAGAAATGGTATTAAAATGCCTCTACTTCAAATCTTAGTCTACACTACCCATGTATAATGAATAATGCAAGTTTTCTTTTCAAAAGAAAATAAATCAATCCATACAACTTCTACAACAAGATATAAAAAAATTCACTTCATTTGAAGATCAAAATAATTGCATACTAAACCGTTTTTCAGTAGAAGAAGTTACACTTAATAATCCTTCCATTTCCTTTCAAGATGCAACCATTCTTACAACATTTATCATGCAATAATAGTGTATATCACAATGAAGTTTAAGCTCTAAAATTAATACCACAATTAAATCATATGTCAAGATACTTAAGATGCCAAAAAGAAACACTTTACAAGATTTCTTTCAAGATCGAAGGAGGATGCACAAACTAATGTAATTCTTGTTACAAGGCAATCCCAATCTCAAAATGGGAACCTCACAAAGAAAAAGAAAATTTCAACATATTCATATCCATATGATTACAATGAGAGTAGTTTTCACCAAAATTTGAAGAAACAATGAAAAACTAAGATATCAAGGAAACTCCAACCATCTTCCAAATTTGAGCTACAACTTTGTGCTCTTCATCAATCCCTACGCGACCCCTCCGAAGGTGCACGCCCACGCCTAGGACTCCGGCTACGCCGGCGCTCTGAATGTACAGAGGGCTCAGGATCCCGAGGGGCAGCCGCAGCCTCACCACGAGAATGACTCCTCATAAGGCGCTCAGCCATCCTATAGCCCGCTAACTCAGTGCGGAGGGTCGACACCATCCTGGCCACGTGCCAAACAGGAGCAAAAACATCGGTATGCCTACCGGCTGCTGAAGGCTCCCCAACGTCCACAGAAAGCTCTGCACGGGTCCTATCCATGGGGATCATCAGGGAATCGGTACATACCCTACGGATCAAATCCCGCCACTCATCAACAGTCTCTGCAAACAAAGGAGAAAATGAATTAGAAACTAAGCAAGAGGCTAAAAGATACAAAATAGCAACTAAGGAGAGCCTACAAATAAACATTAAAAGGGAGAAAGGGTAACTTACTCGGATCCCCAGGCCTCCAAGATGGGTCGCTGGGGCCGGCACCTACCGTGGATGCCGCTGCCGACTGAGGGGCTGCTCCTGTGGCAGGAGCAACATGTCACCCTGCAACTGACTCATCCTCTCCACCATGGCCCTGAGAGAGTGGCTCCTCTGAAACTAGAGTGTCCCTCTCTGCGCTCTGCTCAGCCCTCTCTGCCTAAGTGTCATGCCACTCAGGATCGTTGTCCTCGGTCTCCTACTCTGTCCCTCCCTCTGTAAACTCCTCGGAATCGGAGTCAATATCAATAGGGTCATCGCTACTATGAGCAGGACCCACAGCAATCTGAAGCAAAGGTGCCCGAGGCGCACCGGCTCTCCCTCTAGCACGAACTATCCTCCTGGCTGCAATAGGAATGCCAGGAGTAATCACTGTCTAACCTCGGCCTCTAGGCCCCCCTCTGGCCTCGCGAACTGATCTGGAAACTGGTGCCACTGGGGGAAGCATACCCGCATATGGAAGGCCAAACTGTTGAGGAACTCGGCCAAAGGTGTGCACCTCCACTCGTCCCACTCTATCAATAAGCTGCCCTGTGGTGGAGTAGGAAATCAAGGTAAGGGCCTCCTCACCCCATATACCGGCCATGGTCTGGTATGGTGTCGCCTCCATATCGGTGGTAGTCAGGGAGGCAACTGGCTGATGAGGTGCTCTAAGCACCGACATGTCTATCCATCTGGCTGCCCTAACAGCTCCAGGATCTGCTACCTCCACACCCCTGCCATAAGGGATGAAGTGCTCATAAACCCAACTCATGACTAGGGTCGGGTGGCTCAGTGACTGTCCCTGTAAACGCACCACCCTATATAGATCGTGGTAGGTGGTCACAAGAATATCTGTACCCCAAGCGTATATCTGGCCATGCCCCTCTATCTGTGTAACGATAGGGGCCAACAGTATAGCAATGTGTCCTGTCCCTTGTCCCCGATCAACCTCGAGGCAAGGATCCCCATGATGGCCTGTCGAAATATGGGGATAGGCAAAGAAGGAATGGATCGAACTCTCACCCCCTTCTTCGACCCCTTGGAGATGGCTGCATCTCCCATATAAGTCACCCACTGTGTAATCTGTGCCTGTGAGCCAGCTGTCTCCAAAGTGAGTCGCCTCCCAATAATCAGGACCCCCAGAATGCGGTAGACGTCGTCCAATGTAATGGTCCACTCGCCACAGACCCCTGGCAATCAGAAGGTGTTCCGATCTGCATCCCAGTAAGAGAATAAGTCACAAAGGATGTGACTAGATGGTGCAACATGGGGCACGCGCGATATGTGCAGTATACCAGCCCTCTAAAGTGTGTCCTCCTCATCCTGTGAAAGGGCATATAATACCCCTGAGAGCCAATCACACTCTCTCTTTGCTCCAGCGGATGTACTCCTCTCGCACCTGCATACACTCAAAAACACACAAAACAAACTAAGTTAGCATCCAGACAATGCTGAGAAAGTCATAAAAACACGTAGAAATGCTAAAAATACAAACACAATCTTAAAAACAAGTTCTTTTTGCATTATGTGCAAAACTGCCGCCCTAGGCAGGGAGGTGGTTTTGTAACCGCCGCCTTAAGGGCGGCAGTCGTGTAACTGCAGCCTTGAACAGGGCGGCGGTCGTGGTCCAAAAACCCACGCGAGCTTTTAACCTAAAAAGGCCTAAAAAGTGCCAGAAAAGACCATTTTAACTAAAAACAAAGCCTACCCAGTAGGCGCCCCCCCTAGGTGGACCTTTTGAACCCAGTATTTTCAAAAATTACAACCCCATTACAGAGTATTGAGAATATGCAACCAATTGGCAAGGACGTGTTTGTCATAGATAAAATATTGGAAGAAATTTTCCCAAAACCACCTTCTTGAAGAAATGCACAAGACATTGTCGACAACCAACAAAAAAGTTGTGGATCCCAGAGCTTGATAAACTGCATCTAATGCAACATGCACAGAATGAAAACCCAATGATGGAGCTCTTTGAGTATATAAATATGATATATATATATACATATAGTGTGATGACTCATTTTTGAATTACACTTTCGTAGGAGCTTCGAGCACAAATCACTAATGAGGAAGTTCGATATTCCCACGCAAAAGCTTCGAGAAGAAGTGTGCAAGAAACACATTAATTGAATGATTTAGCTTCAAAAACTTATTTTAGTCGTATCTGGATTTGAGTCCAAATCAAGGGCCATTTTGCAAGGACTAGTGAAAATTTGGATGGCTTAAAGTCCAAATCGACACATGGTGCATGTTATCATATGAATGTGTATAGAACAAGAGATTTTGGGACCACCATGTTCAGACCCACTGTATATAAGACCATAAACATGGATAATAAAAGCTTCACCAAGGGGGCAATATGTATGTACCCAAAATTGTAGGGTACTACACCACCGGAACAATGTTACACATGCCCCATTGATGATACAGGTCACCTCACAAGGTGTTCGGGATCCAGAGAAGCTCGCTAAAGTAGATGCGTTAGCAACCCAAATGCCCCGCTTAACCAAGTTCCTTGTGCGTTGTTTTATCCCTTGCCCTCCCCTTTTCTTGGCTTTTTGACCTTCAGTTACGAAACCACCGCCCTGGCAAGGCAGCGGTCCTGTAACCGCCGCCCTGCTCAAGGCGGTGGTCCTGAATGCATTTTTCCATAACGTTCTTTTTATCGCGACTCGTGTAAAAATCAACGTACACCAACTTTTTTCACCGCCTTTGCTTGTATTTATGATTCTAGTTCACTGGAATAGTGTTTTGGCCATTGTTTACTGGTAAAAGAGATCCAAATCCAAGTTTTCACCCTTTGGGTAAATGGGAATTCTATAAATAGCTTGGTTTGTTTTTAAACAAAGTGGCTCCCTCAAATTTGCCTCTAAATTTCTCATTTCAATCAGCTTAGCCTTTCAATTTCTTGCTTAGGATTTTATTAGTTTCATTTGTTGTATGCATGGTTAGTATTGTTGGCAGCTGTTAGGAGGTCATATCATTCTCCTTGTTTCAAGTCTTGTTATTATTTCATGCTGCATATAGTCAGTTTAAAACATAGGATAGTTTGATTTCTCAGTACTAGAAGCCATTAAAGTTGCAGGTTTTGTTCGTGTCAGAAAGAATAATTTCTGAAACTCTCGGTATGTTTTGTGTTGTATTCCTCGCAATAAATCCCGCTAGGAATTGCATAAACCAAGCTCTGTTCACTTGTGCTATCCCTCTCCTACTCGTATTGTATTCAGTCTATATCCTAAAGCTGTCCATTGTTCCAATATGCTATCTTTTCTTGATACTATCATATACACGCTTTTCTAGATTCACGAGGACATGAAGGAACGAGAAGATCATACTGAGGAGACGAAAGCCATACACAACCGGATTTGCTACTGTTCTGTAAAGTGCCAAGTTTGAAGCTATCAAAGTTCTAGCTACAACATATCAAATAGAGTAGCCAATCATTTCATTTCAGTTAAGCTCGCTTTTGAATATTGCCAGGGAAGTTGTGGGGAATGATAGTTTCTGAGAAGCTATGATTTGTTTCTCATTTATGAGGTAAGATTGAGAGGTCTTTCAATTAGAGTAGATCAGTTAGTTGGTTATTTAATCTAGATCTCACACACTTGCACATGACAAGTAGCCATACTCGGGTTGCTTTCACTTGTTTTAGTTGCGTTAATATAGTTTAGCTATCAATTTCTAGATATAGTTAGATAATTGCTCTTTTAAATTATGTTTAGTAGTTTATCAATAAAATCATATTTAGGAATATACATAGATATATCTTGCGTAGTTAATTTATTCCGTCATATAGTTAGCTTTATATCATTCCCTTTTACATGAGTAGTCACGGGACCTTTTCAGAGCCCAGTAGAATACGTATTTGAACCAATCGTGCCTCTGTTAGGATTTCATATTATTAGTGCTCACATTCATTATAAAAGTTAGAGTTATAATTATGTGATATAATTGACTTGATATTACAAAACTCATATTGTTATAATAAATTGTTTCAACAATATATTATTATAGAGTCTTAGTTAGGACCCGTAAAGTTATAAACGGGTAAGAAGTTTGTTGACTTCCTATTTTCTAGGAAGTAATTATTCTATTATATTGGCTATATATTAGCCAAACATGTTGTGCAGAGATATATAGAAATATAATATTATTGTGTTATTTTGTTGTGACAGACTGAATCTTACTTCACAGCCTCAACCCGATCTTGTCTTTTAGCTATCAGGAGATCATATAGATCAGAATCTTAGAATTCACTGATCCTCCTACAGTTAGCTATAGAATAGACCTACAAGAAATCAGATTCACATCCTTGCCTGTAGCTTTTCTATCGTTAAAAGACTGGCAATAATCGTACGACTGTGACTTCGTCTAAGTCAGTCAAATTTCACACCACCGGCTGTCTCGGCACGATATCCGCATGACTGTTAGGTATGAGCTTGAAAGAGAGCAAATGTGTCGGATTGTCATCCTCACATGGTCCCACTTTTATGTGCAGGATATTCTCTCTTCTACGGACATAGATCCTTGCTTAAGAATCTCCCAGGTTGCTCTCACGCCTATAAGTCTTACTCCTAAGATTTTTGCACAACTGTGAATCTCTTCATACTTAGCACGCTCATACAGAGGCATCGTGCATGACTTCCTGGATCCTTGTAAGTAGGGATTAGGGACCTTCATTCCGCACATAACCTTTTCCAATGTCCACAAAGAACCACGAATCTACGGTTGTGATTCCACAATATCCCACAACCCAACGAGATCCACAAGTTAATCCGACGTTGAACGCTAGGGGTACGCACATTAGTCACCCCAGATCTAATTTTGTTGTTTGCCTATCATCATTACACAGTTATAATTGTTTGATATAGCAGCAAACGACTCTTGCAGGATTTCTAGATTTGACCGAACACATCTTCTGTAGCGTCCACTATATAGCTTCATCCATTTTCATGGCCCTGTCTGGATGAGATACACGATAGCTTATCTAAATGAGTGGATAACTCATGCATCCCACAACCCTTGTACATTTGATATCAATTGTCACTGCTTTATATAGATTGGAGCCTTCGAGCAGTCATCCTCGCCGATCAATTCTGTGCGCGTAGCTTGCTACCCAGTTTCAGGAGGGCCTTCTTTGCGCTGAGTTTCACTAGACTTTGGCACTAGTGCGCGTCAAAGACATTCACCTCTTCCTATTTCTTAGCGGCTGTCTGCATCCAACCCTCTCATACTCCATTCATCAACGGCTATCTCGACAGGGACTTCATCGAGGGAATCATCCTCTATTTGGGTTTCCAAGGATGTTAGCTTTGTTATTTCTTCTTGCATGCATGGACTTATAATTCGGGTATGTTTGAAAAAACCCTGGCAGAGGGCTATGCAGGAAGTTTTTGAAAGGATGTTAGGAGAGCAAACAATGAAAAATAAACCTCGGTGAAAAAATACAAAAAATCAGGGAAGGTACATGGGATTGAAGAACCTGCTGCTCTACTAAAATCCACACCACTGCAGCAACCCTTCCTAATTATCACAAACCCTGCAGTCAAATGGCAAGGATGAGTCCCTTCGTGAATATAGATTTGTATATAAGAGATTTTTGAAAAACAAAGAATAAATTCACCCTTTTTTGCACTTTTTGAAAGAATCCAAAATGATTTGGAGGAGAAAGAAAAAAAAAATAGCTGATTTGTTTTTTGACAAGATACAGATCTAACTAAATATTTATTTTCTCTCTTTTGGGCATTGGCTTTCTTTAACCCTAGCAGAGAGCAAGTAGGAAGTTTTTGAAATGACATTAGCAGGGAAAACAACAAAACACAAACCTCAAAAACATTACAAAACAACAGGAGGTACCTATCACTAAAGAACCTGATGTTCCAGAAAAATGCACACCAGTGTAGCAACTCTTTCAAAATATCCCAAACCCTGTGTTCAAATGGCAGGGATGAGGCCTTACACCTCTCGAAGATACTTTAGGCATTAGCAATTTATCATTTGGCAGATACCAGCGATGCCATGGAGTACTGAGTTTAGCCCCGTCCCTATTGAATCCAACTGCACGATATTATCTGAAACAGTATACGGTTGGAAGAAGCGAGAGTCTGAAGGAACATCGCTCCAAAATCTTGTTCGACATTTTCACTTTAAGCCTGTACCTTATATTTCTGGGCCCTGCATCAGACAGATAAAGTCTGAGTTTTTACCTCCTGGACAGAAGAAAATGATAAAGTAAAATTAACAGATTAACATTCTCTCACATCAAAAAAGAGATAGGCCCAATCTCAAGCCCCACAATAGAAATCAAAACTGTCATGCATAGTGTCCCTATTAAATACAGGCAAGGACAATTTTTTTTCTTTCCAAACAGTGAAAAAACAATACCAAATAAAGGGGTAGCCCAATAAAATGCAAGATAAATGATATTCATAAATTGTGAAAAAAATATTATTTTTTTAAAAACTATGGTCTACAAATGAGAAAGTCCACATGTCAAAAATTTATTGGAAAAAAGAGAAAAAGATAATAGGTACAGGTGAAAGCTAGAGTCATCGTAGTTGTTCTTGAACTATCAATACAAGAATTAGTCTCCCTCTTTTGTCATCTCAGCATAGGATAGTTGAGAAAAGTGACGCATCTCAGATCAGGCATTCTTTACACTGTCCAAGAAGCATGATTTCACCTGTTCCACCCTTATAACAGGAGGTGTCAAGGCTACCAAGTATTTCCTGAGATACATCGCCGGGTTAATCCTCGATGAATATGGGTATCTTATTGGTTAGAGCTAGTTCATCTAGCTTTGCCAATGATATTCTGAAAGTGAGGCTCCAGTGGATATATCTGCCTTTGGGTGAAGATTAAAGTCCTAACCTGTGCTCTCTGTTTCCTACTGGGGATGAGCTATAAGTACTTACTGTAATGACTATGTAGATGAGTGTGGATGGCTTCATAAGGCGGGGGGCTTCCATCATTGCTTCCTAGGTGGGACACAACTTGTGGTACAAGGAGTATGATGCCATCTAATGGTTCGAGCAGCTGCATGTAGGTTGATTGTTGAAACTTTAGCCTTCTTGATTTCTATTCTTGTGTTTTTTTTAGTACAAATAGATGCTGGAGTTGAAGCATATGTACAAGCTAACCACCTTTTTATTAGCATGAACATTTATCCAAAGGCCTGTGCATTAAGTTCACAATGTGAAACAAGGCAATATTCCTAGCTTTTCAGAAAAGATATAACAAAACGAAAAAACTACCAAATGTTATAGCAATATTGTAGAAAACCAATTAGATATAATCGCCATAAGTTGCATCAATTTTTGAGGATCCAAAGAACTCAAATTGCAAGGTAGGGCTAGTAAATACTCGAATGGATCCATACGCCAAGTAGTCGAGTGCATGTGGACAGAAGGTTAAAATCATGCACATGTAATGATCAGATTACAGGGTGGCCAATGCAACAAAGGTAGACTCATGCGGTTAGGAATACGTATGTGACTTAATCATCATCCCCTAATGGGACCTACTTGGTAAATGCATGACATCAGAGAACAAAGAATTAAGGTTGTGGAATTCAGGTATGACACCTACCAAATTTAAGAATGTCTTGATAGTCTTGATATGAGCCATTTTTTACTAATCCATTATGGGCATAATTTTGTTTGTTGTCTATATCTTTATAAGCATTTCTTTGAGGACGTATCGAATACAGTTACAGAGAGATATGTAACATGTGGGCTACTTGTATCCATATTCGATGGAAGGAATATAAATAGAAAATTAAAAAAGAGAGTTAGGTATCACACAAATGAGCACCTCAGTAGTCGATAAGAGCTAGATCAACCTAGCAGTCTACTCTGAAGAATGTTACCCAATTAGGATATGTTAGAACATGGTATGGATATGCATCTAATTATTGCACTCATCAAGAGGTGGAATATAGACACTCGTTTACCTTTTGAGAATGGTGCTAATAGGAGAGCTACATAGTGACATGTAGCAGGATGTGCTCAGAAGCAGAAGATGCAATGATTTCCCATACTGGTATGACATTACGTCTGAGTGATATGCGTTTCTCCATAGATGTTCCACCATCATTCTGACTTCTTTTGCATGTAGTTTTGGTTAGGAATAGAGGTAGACAATATTTGGCTATCATAGGGTCAATAGTGAATCTCGCTTTAGATACAGATATAGATCAATCAATTTGTATATAGTAAGCTATGAAAACTTATATTTTGGTTAACATGCTTTCCATCTTCTTGTGCAGTAGTGGATTTAACAGGGTATCAATGGTATTGATTTTAGGTTGTGTGATATTGCCCCACACTGCATTTAAGACAGTTCCCTGTAATGTTCAAAGTTTATTTAATTATGAGAGTACAGAACCCTGCTTGGACCATTGTTAGTACAGCAGATTTATGACTAGATTTGCAGTTTGTTGAGTCAACACATCCAGATTACTTAGGATTTTTTAATTTATTACGTGTAAATTTATGTGAGTCTATTATCAGTGTGGTTAACGCCTGATGGGAGGGCCACATGGAAAGTGGGCCCACACAGTATTATTATCTATTCAAGGAGAATGACAGGTGTGAAAGGCTTGTGTAGGATGCATGGATTGAGACTATGGATTTTTTGGTCATGCTGACGCCTAGTAGGAATTATTTAGGGATTAATACATGCAAGTGCCCTGAAGGTACTGGGTGGAGGACAAAGTCTATCTACAAAATGACTGCATCAAATGTGATCTCATTACAAGGGTGGATTGCATGGATTGCACAAATGTTGTTCTAGAATGGGTTCATACACGATGTGCTTTTCAAAGAAATGAATTTACCCATGTAAGGGGTATTAGTATCGAAAAGGCCTTCAATGCAGTTAAGCGAACGCAATATGTTAGGGCCTATAATATCCAAACCCCACAACATTTTCCAGTATCCAACTGATGAGATGCACTCACTATGCGGAACAAATCCGTGTGGTAGTCAAGAGATGAAACCAGCAATATAACTTAACGATGATATGTCAATGGTGGATGGGTAACATTGATAGTGGACTGGACACCATGTTGTGATGTGATCAGTATCAAGAGGTGGAGGATCTGGTGCATCCACTTTAGTAGGATGAGATGTCTTGAGAAGTGTGATATTATCATACCCCCACATGGCATGTAGGAGATGAATCTGCTCACCATTCAGGAAGTAAGTCATCCCTAGCTTGAAGTAGTTATGTTTTTTTCGTTTGCACAATATAGTAAATATCCATGTGGCCACGTTTGCTGCAGGTATTGTAGAATTAGTTGAAATTGAATTGACGCCAAGGCTTGCCGCATCTGCAATGAATACCATGCCAGTCTCCAATATCTTCCACGTTGTATCTGAGATGCAAATATTATTATTTGAACTTTTGCTGCTGGCCAAAACAAACACGTTAATATAGGTATGCTAGTTAAGTTTAGGTTGCCTTCACAATTTCTTCCATTTTGACCTTTTGAACATATCATCGAAAATGATTTTCACGACCCTTTCATAGCCTTCAACCTTTCTAGCATAGGGAGTTACCCATACATCATGTCCTTACAAAGCATACTTAAGGGATACTTTTTAATACTACAATATGTACAATTAATGTATTTAAAAGATAACACATCGTAAAGGACCGCCCGTCTATTTTCCTATGAATGGCTTTGGATTTCCAGGTTGGTGAACTCTATCAAGTATTAACACGTTGCAAATCCTTTTCAGAAATGGTCAAATAACCTTTCTTCAGTAAATTTTATAACGTTGAGAAGATCGTCCTAAAAATAAATCCAAGCAATGGGCTAGACAAGATCCAAAAAAACTGTAGGGCGCCTCTCAAAAGCAAATGCATGTTAGACAGGTGTCAGGAGCAATGACTGTTGCGAAAAGAGCCGTTCGTGAAAGCATTATAAAATTCCCTTTTCTGAATAATTATTTACCATTTGTGTCTGTGTTTTTTCAATTGTGTCTGTGATTGTTTGCTTTGTCTGAATGTGGCATGGCCATGCCCCGTGTTTGTTCCTTATTTTTGAGCTTTGAATAGCTTTTGCCTACATTTTTTATTTCTTTTTTTATTTGTTTAGTTTCAATCTCGTGTCTTCTATATTTTGTTTGTGTTCTGTTGGAGATGGCAGTGAATGGAGCAGATAACAAATAATTCGTGTTCTGGTAAGTTACTCTGAGCTTCTATTGTCAGATGTATAATTGCAGATTATTGAGTTTTCTCCTCCTTTTTTCTGATTTGGATCTGGTGCTTTTGTCTCTGTAATTACAGGTTCCTCTGCTATCACGGAACAGAGCACTGCGACAGAACAGAGCACTGGTATGTCTTTTTTTGTGCTGATTTATCTCCGCAAAGAAGGTCGTTTTATTTGGACAGATTTTGCTACAGCTTAGAGGTGAATTAATCGAGGTAATGGTCCCATGATCTGTTGCAGTGATGGCCGTCCTTCATTGTCTGGCTGGGGTTTAAAAATAATTTGCAGAATCTTATTATTCAGAGTTTTTATATCTTAGGGTTATAAATTTTTTATTTTCCCATATTTAGTGTAGTGTTCACCTTCTTGAAGGTTTTATTCGTTTGGAAATAGGGCTCACACAACAATAAAGCTTCTTAGATTGTGACGTTCAAACATATTTGAGATTCGTTGTCTTCTGAACTCACTGAAGTTATAATTAGGTCAGGGGTTTTACTAAATCCTTGTTAATGCCATTGCCTTTGAGAGGTCCACTGGTTTTACCAAATCCTTTTTTATTTAACACAAGGGGTTTTTCTTATGCTGTGTTCGCAATGCTTGTTTTTTTCTTTTCTTGATTTGTTTTGGTCTCTGAGCTTGGTTAAGAGTTGTTTTATCTTTGGGTTCAGTGGATGTTTTGCTCATTCTAGCGAGGGATGCAAAACAAAACATTATTTTAACTGTACAAAATTCTCTTAAGAAATCAGATTATTGATACCTATTTTAGTTTAGATATAACAAATTCCATTACTAAAAATTTAAATCAATATATGTTGTCCCTATTAACAAGATGAGGTCATTTGGGAGTTATAGGAAGAGTTTCATAATAATGTTATCGGTTATCACAAATTCACTGTGTTAAGAAAATATTTTTTTAAAATTTAAATTGCTTTATTTCTCAAAATACAAATTTCACTCTTATAGGTGAGGGTCGGAAAATCAGAATTGAGTGTTGCTGGTGTCTTCTGATCCTCTTTAACATTTTGTACCAAGTTTGCAAATGCCCTTTTTTAAAATTCTGCTAAAGTTAGGTTCATGAAATTGTTTATCCATGAAGGGGTTTTTTAAATTGTGTATTTCTGTATTATGGGATTGTTTGTTCTGATAATATGAATTGTTTTCTTTAGTTCAGTGTTTATGGACTATTAACAAAATTTTGAGTCATATTCTCTTAATTTCAGATTATCAATCCCTTTGTACAGATTAGATGCATTGATTTAGTTGTTTTATATCAATTTTATCCATTTAGCATAATTCAGGTATGGATGAGATTTTCATCAATATATGAATGATCATGTCATAATTATTTTGTGAAGGCTGTAAAGTAGAGTAGTGATTTATTTCTTGTGCATGTTTTGTATTTTTGGTTATTGAGTGTCTTTGTTTTTGTCTAGCATTCAACATTTTTTTAGTGATTAAGTTTGATGGAATTGGTATTTGTTTCCTGTTTTTACACTAGATAACAGCATAGGCAAGTGCGTTACCTTGAACAACATGGTGAGTTTTTGATGCATGTCCTTATTTATCTCATACTTTGTATTATACTTTTAGTTGTTTTCTATCTTTCTCTTTCCACCATTTGTATCTTGTTCATCCCCTTCTTTTCCTTAGGGGTGTTTCTATTGCATTAATTAATTAGTATTTTTTGTGGATTTTCTAATCACACTTGTAAGGTGATGGCTCTCTGTGTTGCATGGGCCATGCTTGTAACCCTTGAGTTTTCACCCAGAGTTTTCTTCCTATTCTTGGTCTTTCTTTATACCACTTGTTGAGTTCATCATTTATTTTGTGATAATTTAGTGGCATAATTCTAATTTGAAGTCTATAAACACATTCACATGTATGTTGAACATTTTAAGATATTTAGACAACTCAAGTTAGAAAAATGCACTTAAGTTCTAAGAGCACAGAATTCATTTGCTTCAAGAGCATATTTATGCCAAAATACAAAATATATCATTTATCATTACTACTTATTGCATCAATTTGAAAGAGTAAGAATTAGGACTTTATACATTGGAGTGCCTATTCACAAAACATTTGGAGTGTCAATTTCAAGGTCTTTTTCCCAAATCAACACTAATTGTTTTTAATATTTTGCAAGGTGTTGATTTCAGATTAAGGTTTTATGGAATACAAGAAGTTTTCAGTGACTTGTGAAAATTATGGAAAGTGAGTGAGGTTCTTGTAACTCTCCAAAACATAGGATCGGACCCCTGGCTTATTTTAATAGGGAGTAGTAAGTTCGAGAATAACTGTACTAAGGATTAGGTTTTAGAAAGTTTGTCATATTATGAAAAATTCATAAGTATTGTTTTGGTCAAGATTTAAATATCTCTAGGTTCTACAATCCCTTTTTCTAAAAACACAAGCTTCTTGTTGATGCATGTTCAAATTGAATTAGAGAACAAATTGCAGTTAAATAATGTCTATACAACCATTTTCACTGATTCATCTCTAGTCTTTCAAAAACAGTTCAATTTTTTGAATGCACTTTGAGGATTGTTTCCATATACTTCTAGAATTTTATACATGTAATTAGTTGCCCAAGAATTTATCATGTTATATCTATTTAGATCTATGTACAAACAGTTATGGTTATTCTAAGATATTTTTCTTGGTAATGTCTATGCCATGTTTTGTTACATTGTTTCAAGGGGAATTTAATATCACTGGCAGCCGTTAATTCTTTTTTAAAAAAAATTGAAGCATTTAACTGTGTTTTTGTTTGCATTAGAATTAAGAATTTGGATTTTTTTTATAATGAAATTGCTTGATCTATTTAAAATGCTTTAAAATCAAGATTATCTGTTCCACGTATGCAGTAAATTCAGACTGGAAGCTGTTAAACCTAATCTCATCTCTTTTTGTTCTCTTTCCTTTCAGAATTGGGTCTCACTGAATAGACCTTTTTGTCACTGCTTTAGGTGGCCTTGTCATGGTTTCAATTCCTACTAATGAAAATATGGAGCAAATTGCCTTCTAAGGTTTACCCAATACGTTATATTTTTCACCCTATGTTGAAAACTTTGTACCATCCATCAATACTAGATTAACCTCCATTCATTGTGATCACTTAAAACAAACTACAACACTTTCGATATATTTAACGAAATTAGTATTTAATTGTAATTTTTTGTACTTGTAAGAGTTAAAATTTTCTATCTTATTCAAAACAGGACGCCTTGTAATGACCTTCTCTACAATTTTCCAATCCCGAGTATAATATTTACACATAATGACGTAAGAGGACGATATTATTTGCAGTCAAGGATGGTTTCTTTAAAACATTTTGTTAGTTTCTTTAATGGGCGAGCGATTATGGTCTTATTGTCGACACTACATTGAGCTCATTCGGCGAGGCAATGAGTCATAATATCTTCATTCAATAGAGGAACTCATCCCAGACACACACAATACAATTGAAAAGTTTGTATGTCTCTTCTGAGTTTTTCCATACTTCCTGAAAATTCTGGAACTACATGTTTAGAACTTCTTTTGCAATGGATATGCTGTGAAGGAAGTGTTGAGGTTTTCAAAGATGGAAGGTGCTCACAAAACCTCTGTACCAAGTTTGAGTCTTTAGTTGATAAAATGGCAGAGAAGATGTCAGGCTTTGCCAAGATTCCATGTCATGCTAATTTTCACCCCTTTTTGTTGTACTTTTCAAATGTTTAGTAGCTTCTGCTAATAATCAACAGCACTGTCAGTGATTGCTACCTGCTTTTTGGAAGATTGATAATTTGCTTTCTTATCAATGGGTATGTTAAATGCATCATTTAGGCTGTTTTATATTTATGCATTTGTGCATCATTTCTTATGAGACAGGATTTTGAGTTAGATTGGTGGGGATTTCAAAACTTAAAATGAGCGTAGATTCCTTTAAGTCTTTGTGCATTGTTTAATTTTTGTATTTTATAACGCTTGCAAAGTTTAGTTCTACCTTTTTGTAGTTTAAAAAAACAGTGTTTATGATGTCTGCCGTGTTATAATGGCAATGATCTATTTTCTGTATTTTTCTTTTATTACCTTTGGATCTATTATGATCTTTGTGGTTGATCTTCTTTGATTTTTTGGACAATGATAATTGTGTGTTTAAGGAAGGTAGGATACCGGAAATTTCAAATTGCTAAGTGGAATTTTAAGTATTTTTATCCAATTGCAGCTTATGTTTATTAGATTGTATTCTTATGATTCAAATTTGGGTTTTATTATTTTGAGTTCATTCTATTAGATTTATTTTACTAGCAATCGCATGTGTACAATGCAATGTGAACGCCGAATGGTATATGTTATTTGATTTAGAGGGATAGTTATTACTTTTTGTAGTTGAAGTTGATAAGGGGTGTGATTGATTTTGTAAGTGTAAGAATATAGATGAAACATTACATTTAAAGGTTCCATCTCTACATTTCAAACTTGTTACAAATTTGTACATATACATTTGCAAATCTTATATCATGAGTGGTAGCATGTCAAAGGAAATACAACAGTTTTCTTTTAAAGCAGGTGAAAAAGAGGGAAACATAGATATGGAATGACTATCATAGTGTTGATAGTTCAAAGTATAGAAAGGAATGGATGAGGGTGTAAAGTTTGAAGGGACGAATGCGGTAGAAATATTTGTGTAAAGAAGGTTACGGAGGAGATGCATTGTCATCCGCTTTCTTTGAATTGAGGATGACAAATTTCAATCTGTTGATTTCGCAGTATGTCTCTTTTTTCAGGGAAAGTGTGAAGTAGTATTCGTTGCTGATGACATTGCTTGTAATTTCACTATTCGCATCTTTGTCTATAAACAATAGGTGGAGGTTGTTAGCTGCAACACCCATGATTGACTCAGTTATCTCATCAAAAGCAGTAATTGATTGAAGTTCCCCTGTTGGGTCCTTTAGATTGATCCTGAGTGCATATCTATACTCATTGTTATGAACTTGTATGTTGCAACTCGAACAAAACTGGTATGAACCATTTTCATGCTCTCGCACTTTTTTCCTGCATTGTTTGTCACCTTTTTGAAGAGGACATGTTGTGTTAAAAAAAAATTGTCCATACTGATATTTGTGATGTAATGCCCCGCTGGGCATCGGCTCTTACCTGCCCTCCACTGCCACCTTGGCCTCCTCCCAACCACCCAACCTGCCATCCTTTATGGCCATCTATGCGACCTGCCTGGCGTGAGGGAGAAGTTGTTCCGTGGGTCGTTGTTGTTCTGTCCTTTTGGCAAGTGGTGTGTGGTTGGGCGCCTCCACCAACTATCTTCATTGTTCGACATACCTACTGGTTCACCAATCTACCATAATTTATGACCCTGTCACCTCATTTTGACCTGCTCACGCAAAGAAACTTTGGTGGTCGCGTAGCTTGCTTTGGCGTGTTGTGGATAGTGGATTCATTGATGATGAAATGAAGGTCTATCACCCTGATGTTGCGTGGGTGGGTGTGGATTCTCAAAATCGTGCTGTACAGGCAGTTTCAGTGGAGCGTAGAACTGAAATTCTCCTAGGAGAGTGCCGTGAGGAAGTGATTGGCTATATGCAGCAGCTACAGGGTAGAGAAGTAAACGTAACTCAGAAAATCAATGGCCTCCAGAGAGAGTTAAGTGTGACATCTGCTACAAGGTGATTCCAAGGAACCGTTGGTGTTAATCCTGATGTTCTGGTTGCACACGACCTCGGTCGTGATCAGTTGTTGCAAGATCTTGCAGCTGTAGTAGAAGAACGAGATAAAGTTTTATTTGAGCTGTCTTGCCTTTTCATTTTAGAATAATGGGCGGAACCTCCTTTTGTTACAGTCGCAACATTTTCTTGGCCCCTTGTTGGCTTATCCTCCCTACCTATGCCTCCCAGAGGATTCTGGAATGAGGTGGGGACACCCAGCCAGAAGAACAAAGGAATTTCGACCTAAGGATAGTTGTTGCTACTTTGGGAGGTGTCCTTGCGGCTGGTAGAGACTGGAAATCAGGCATGTTGCAGTTTGTAGAAGCCTTCGTGAGCGCCTCCAACCAGCAGGTCGTCCAACTATGTTGTTATCTGTTCAGTATCGACTGCATCCTCAATTCGGGATTCTCCTTCAAGGTATTTTTTTATCAAAATCGTTTAAGTGACAGTGAGAGTGTTACCAGGAGACCTGATGAAATTTATTACAGAGATTCTCTACTGAGACCTTGCTTGTTCTGCGATGTAACTCCTGAAGACGATCTCATAGGGGTGGATCTGTTTCATATCAGAATATTCATGAAGCACATTTTACTTTGCAATGATATGGGCTTCTTCAACGAGTCACTGAGTTGGCAGGCATAAAGGTCTCTGTTGGAATTATCATACCTTACAAGCTACAGCTGTAATGTTTGCACCGAGAGTTTGATGCTGTCCCCAAATCTGATGAAGGAAAAGGTTTTTGTATCAATATGGTAGATGCCTTTCAGAGCTAGGAGTGATGTAATCATTATGTCTTGTGTCCGAGCTTCAAACCATGGTTGGTGTTTAGCTTTCTAGCGCAAGTGCTCTCGGACTGAGTGGTAAGCAGTTCGACTCTCACCCCCAAAGCAGCTGCATTGAAGCAATCTAGTGTTTGGACAGCCACCTATTGCATTCTTCTAGTCGTGCCTTCAAAAGGGAATCCTGGTGTGGTATATTGCAAGAAAAGACCAGTGAAGCAGAGGATAAAGCGGAGGGCGTGTGGCTGTAGCAGTCCCTGTTGGATGTACACGACTGGTGGATGCGTTAAAACAGGACAAGATAGACTAACCATATACATAATATGCTAGTATCTAATAAACCTCTTGAAATGAAACTTTTTCTTTCTAGAAATTGGTTTAAATTTGTGATTTTGTGGATTTGTGTTTAGTCTATGGTTAACAGTTTGTTACTTCTGGATTTGCCTCTGTTGGTTGTTCTTGTTGACGTGATCAAACCCATTTATATATAAAAAAACAAAGGTTCTCAATGTATGCTTCGATTGATCATATGAATATATATATATATATATAATTTTAAAGTTACTTCCTTCTGCAAAAATGTCGTTGTTTCCTTTGTGAACCTGGGTATGTAATCGCCCCTGGAAAGTTGCAGCTTTGACTAGTATTGGGTTCCTTTTATGTTATTGCCCTAGAGGAAAATATACAGTTAAATTTTTATTTTTTTTTTTATGATAAGCGTGATTATGCATTTCGTGTATTGTGCAAATTATTAGGGTATTTGGAAATTAGAAGATCAATATATATGCTTGTTTAAGAAGGAAGTTTTGGACTGAAAATATGTCCTGGGTTGATAGAAGGCATATCTTTGATCTTGCTTTAAATATTTTTAAACCTCCTGGGTTGTATGGCTTCATATTTATTGTATTTGGTAGGCCGACTTTCACTCAGTTGAGCCTTAATGTTTTAATCACCCTTAATCGGGTATACGTGTATCATTTCGTTGTCTTGGTGGGCTAAGCCGAGTTGAAGGACAAGTTTGATTTTTGTTACGAGTTTAGAAATTGGCAATTTTGTATAAACCCAAACTGAGAACTTTGGGGTCAATTATATATATATTTTTTTTGGGTTTAGACCTATGTGTTTTCGATTATATTGTTAGGTCCTGAATGGGATGAACGCATAGATTGTTATTATTGTTTTAAAAGGGCATGATTATTGATAGAATCCCCATTTGACCCTACTCTCCTTAAGAGTAAAATTTGGTAATATTAATGGCCTTTATGGTGTTACGATGTGGAATGTTGATGATTCCATGTGTGGTCGATTTAAGCAAGTATAGACATGATGCCTTGATGGAGTTAAGGTAATATCTTTCGTGGTTTGTGAAACTTAAGGATTTCATCGACTGATTAAGGTAACATGATGTTCCTTAATTTAGTCAAAATTGCTTTTGTACTTCGTTCTTGCTGAGTGACTTTTCCTTACAAATTTAGAATGATTGTAATGGAAGGTCGACAATATATTTTGTTGTAAAAACAAAAAAAAAACAAAAGGGAAAAGAAAATATGGAATAGTTTGTATATGTATCGAACCTAATGGTAGTGATTACATCTTTACAGAAGATCATCGTGGGAGGATATCTATCTTTAGTGGTGTATTATGAGCTTTATCACTGCGTGGGTTAACACATGTTTAGTGATGAAATGTAAACTAAGAAGAGTGAGAGACTATGTTTTTGTATAACATTTACAATTTTTGGAGGTGAGTTGACTTCGGAAATGTTCAACCAAGCCTAGATTCATGGCTATGTTTCCCCTAGAATGGGAGGGTTATAAATCTAAAGTGTTATGAAAATTGAATGGATGTGTTTAGAATTCTAGCTTGCTTAATGGAATTGGTTAGTCATGGGGCTTGTCTCTATTCCGGTCTTGGTTACGTCTAGTAGGTAGGCTGCTAGGCAATACCTATTCCAGACATTGATTTTCTTTGTTTTTCATCCTTTCCACTCATCCTTATTAAGCTATGAAGTCACTTGTTAGATAAGAAATAATGGTTTGAGTTTGAATATAATATTTTCAGCCATTTAACCTTTTGTTTACATGATGGAACTCTCTTCTTACCCTCGTGGTTTACTTCTAACCTATTAGGCCTATGGCCTTCTAGAATGATTGTTGAACTATTGTTTGTTTTTGGTGACTAAGATCGTGACTGGTTTTCATCTTTCGACTTCACCTTGAGAATGTTGATTGATGGGTTACACTTTAGATTTCAATCACGTAATCTACGGGATTACATGATTGAAATCCTAATACTCTCAACTCTTGTGTCTAATCATTTAAATTTCATAGTCTTGCGTATTTGGTTGTCAAACTTTTGTAGTTTTCGAGGTATTTTTCATAACTAAAATTTATGGATTTCTTCTTAGTTGATATGTTGAAAATTATATCTTGTTTCAAAAGGTTGTTAGAGGTTAGAACTTTGATCCATTTCTTGAAATAGAATGTTTCCTTTCATGGTATTGTTAGCTAGTAGCTTATTGTTGCTATGTATAGTCTTATCTTGCTCAGTTCTCGTGAACTGACTCAGGTTATTAATTGTTGCAGATGGCTTATGTGGTTAGATGATGGAAGAACTTGTAGATTACTGCATCAATCTTGGTTATGATGTTCCTTTGTACGAATGAGTATTATGTTATAAAAAATTTGGAAAGGGCCTTTGGACATTTTAGAATAAGGGTCAGTGCCTTAGTAAATGTATTGTAGAGTATTGTTGTTGTAACTGTTGAAACTTTGGTTTGTTTGGTTATCACGTGAAAGATGAAATTTGATTACTGCTTGGTTACGGGATATTCTAGTGTTTTTTTTTTATCCTTAGAATAGTAGCGGGGCATGTCCCATGTTATTACTCTCTTGCTCCCTAGTCATGGTTCAGTAGGGATGGTATGTCCCTTTGGTTTGTGCATCATGTTGGAATGAATTGATGTAACCTTGTTTTGTTTTGCAAACGAGTACTGTTAAACTTTGCTCTTGAGTTAAAACGTTGAGTTGTAAATCCTTCTAAGGCATAATAGCAATGAGTTTGTAAGCACTATGAAGTGAGCTGGATAGTCCTGATAAAAGTTAAACTAAAATTTATATATATGAATATATTAATGTTGATGTGATCTACTTGATAACCTTTGAGACCTGGATCAATCAAGAGGAAACTATCTTTTGTAACGAAATATGATTACTTATTCTTTTCCCGAGCCAAACTAATAAACACTATCCTTTTATGGTGAAACCTTAAATGATCTCATGGTGAAATCAATGGTTAGATTTTAGAAGATGATAGGATTTAATAAGTAGGAGGGAAATTGATTAATAAAACCTTAAATATCTCTCTATCGTTTGAAATGTTCTCCTTTGTCAAACTTAATTAAGTGAAGTATAGATGGAACATTTAACCAATCTTGATAAACTCTTAGCCTCAATAAAAGACTGATAGTAAACAATGTGACCCTGAAGCTAAATTCTGTTGTCCTGTTCTGTTAACCCTTGCCTTGATTCATGGTGATATTTCTTAAGCAAGGTCAAAGTTTGATCCTTAAACAAGAAGGTTATTGTTATGAACCCTAAGCGGTACTTTCCACTCAATCGGAGCTTATGCCTTCACCTGTGCAATAGAGGTGTGGAACATGTGTTAGAGGCTTGAGTAAGATTAATTATTACCTTGTAAGAAATGGAAAATGTTCTAAAATCAAATGAATAAAAAGCTTTGGACATAAAATTGATGATCCTAGTTTAGAAAGCTTGGCCTTAAGCTATTTAGTCAATAGTTGAAAAGAAAGAAGTTCTCCCTTGTGAAAAGAATTGTGTGAATCATTACATGAAATTTTATAAGAACGTAAGTTAAGAATTAAGAGACATTTTAGTAAACAAGAAAATTTAACAAGAATTTCCTCATGGGATGCCCTAAATGTAAGTGTGTCAAGTGGTTGGACTTCCATGTTGTCTTGTCAAAAAGAAGAAAAAAAAATGTATGTATTGTCCTTGATAGGTGTGAACGTCTCCGTGCTGCCTTTATGGCCATCCTTGTATCTGATTTCTTTGAACTGAGGATGACATATTTCAATTTGTTGATTTCGTGGGATGTCTCTTTTTTTAGGGAAAGTGTGAAGCAGTATTCATTGCCGATGACATTGCTTGTAATTTCACTATTTGCATCTTCATCTATAGACAATAAGTAACTGGTGCTATTATCACTGGTATAGGTTTCACACAAGCTTTCTTTTACCATTAGGTTAGGAAACAAAAGTTCTTAATTGTTTTATGATTGTATTTTAAAACTACTGAATATGGCTAGTGAAAAGGAGGCATTTCATCAAACACGTCGGGTGCCCTGTTCTAAATCTCCCATTCTAGCAGAAGCTGGGAGGATGCTGGAAAAGATTGTGGAGTCCGCATGTACCCTTGCCGATTGTATTATTCATAAATATGTGAAGGCCTTTCAAACACAACCATTTTTTTCATCTCATGTGATAAATGAAGTTCATGAGGTCACATTTGTTTCAGGCATTTAGTCAAACAATTTGCATGGCACCACTTTGTGTGATGGAGGACATGAGAACTGGTAGACAATGGACACCTCTGATTGAAAATTTGTCTGAAATGTTTGAATTTTATCTCAGGAGTTGTCTCCATATCAAATGGCTCACAGAGGTTTGCCTCTTTTTTGGGCTTATAACGACTTTTGTAAATTCCATAGTGTCCTTGCAGCCAACTATCATGAGACCACCGACTACCATAAATGACATTAAACTCGTAGCAGAGCAGATTACGAAAAAAGGTTTGCCAAGAAGAAATTTAATCGTGTTTAAAAACGTTCAAACGACCATCAAATTAACATATTGGGCGAAACGTCCGGAAAGGGTTTTCCCATAGGAGGAACGCCTTCCGCATAAAAAAATACGTCTACTTAATAATGCATGCATAAAGTGATGCCTTCATAACATTACTAAAACCATGTGCTAAATGCCCTGTGAGAATAATATGTAAAACCACTTTTCCCCTAACGCACCTCAAGAGAAACGGAAAGGGAGAGTTCCGTTGATGCAACCATTGAAGAATCCATCCACCCGATATTAATGGAGTCCAAATTGGAGCTGACATCAATAAACCCATAAAGAAAACAAGAACCGCAGCTCTATTGACATTTTCTAACAAACCCACTAAACGCGGGGAATAAAAAAAGGTCAGGTTTATCCATATTTCTAAAAACCCAATAATGCAATCTCAATCTTCTGCATCATAATGCAAACACATATATCTCACGCAAACCTTGGATTTTCATTTCCTACAAACAAAAACTCAAACCCATAATCTGAATCTTATCTTATGCTTAAAAATGCACAAACCTCATACTGCAAATCCGCAAATGTTTAAAAAACTCTGATTTGACCTTTCTTTCTTCAACAAGCCTGCCCTCCGTCCAGTTTCATTATGTTTCCTTTCAGGCTCCTCTGTCCCTCATCTCCGTACGTGTTGCACACGCTGCTCCCGCCATAACCCAGCTCACCTCTATACTCTTCGCTTCATGTTTCGGTTTCACAGAGATACCGTGTACAACATGATTATAGCACGCATGTACAGTATATATTGAACCAAATAAAAATTTATCAGGGAGCTGCAAGGGGATGAATTCGGCTGCAATCAATCGTGATATTCTGCAAACAGCACAGGTAAAAAAAACGCCGAACGGTATATGTTATTTGATTTAGTGGGATAGTTATTACTTTTTGTAGTTTATGTTGATAAGGGGTGTGCCCAATCCAGACGTGCCATCTGTTTTGGGGGTCAAAATTGTGTATTTTTCCCTTGAGTCTTTAGAAAAAAATGTATATTTTTACGCAAGAAACATATTATAAAAAGAAGAAGGCAAGGTGACGCTTCTAAGGAATACATGAATGGAGAAAGCCGATTAAAAGAGATGTGATTTGATGATTTTTAAAATGGGCTACGTTCTACCAAAGTCATTCAGAGCCTTCTAAGCACCAACAAATAACAACAAAGGTAAAAGGCATGAAGTTGGAAACACCAATGGACATGGTAAAGAATGCAAAGAAGAAGTATTTGCAAATAAAGAATTAAAAATAAAATAAATAGGAGGGGAAAAAAATTAAGTGTTATAATTGAAAGCCTGGGCATCTAAAAAGTATTGTTTTAAATGGAAGCAACATGTGGTGTCTCCTCATAGGTATGAAAAATCAGATTAAGGCAATGTAGCAACATTTGAGCTATGTAGTTGGATATGGCTACATAGGGACTTAAATCCAAGTGGACTATCCATATGAGTTACAGTGCTTTATGTATTGTCAGGATACATAACAAGGTTTTATCAACACCAATTGACAAAATGGGTTATGATTGTATTGTGACTTCAATCATGATGGAGGTCTTCACTGTACAAGGACATACACTTTTCTTTGATGATTATTAGGGATTATGTTTGGGCAATTAATCATCCATAATTTATAAAAGAGGCGGTACATTAGTGAGTTATAGCAAATGTTAGGGATACAAAGGGTCAAATAGGTTATACACTCCATGGTCACTCAGTGCCTGGTTTTATTTCTTTAAAAAAAAATTCAGGTTTTAATATATTTATGGCAAGAAGTCTACATTGTTTAATGTAAATTATGTTCATTGATGTTTGTTAGGATTCCATGGTGTTTTTGATTCATATGCTTGTTTACTGTAAATTTTGTTGATTGATGGTTGTTAAGATTTATGATTATCTTGATTTATATGTTGTTTAATGTAAATTATGTTGATTGATGGTTGTTAGGTTTCCCTTGATGTATATGCTACATATACCATAACTTTAAGTCCAAAATAAGGAGTTGGCACTTGTTATGAGGGTGATACCCAGAAATAAGCCCACCCCTGTGTGCTTGGCGCAACATACTTATTGGAACCTTGCAGGCCATAACAGTAGCAGAACCATACTTGATAACAAAGTGAAAATATGGGCTTCCTCTTATACTTCGGTGGATCAACATCTTATTCCAACATGGGCTGTTGTGCTTGTAAAAAGAACACCCTATGATTTTAATAAAGATGCCACTATTGAGAGAAAAATAAATAATGTTCCTGGAGGGTATGATATAAATATGGCTTTGGACCCTCCAAAGAAGAACCCTGGTCTGAGACATGTAGTTAGAGTGAAGGATGATTTCAGTGGCAGGATTCTGAATTTGTTGACAACTGCTCCAGGATTGCAATTTTACAGTTCCAATATGTTGAAGACGACTGTGGGAAAAGGAGATGCAATCTATGGGAAATATTCAGCATTGGCCTTAGAGACCCAGACCTTCCCATTATGGTTTACAAGCTAGGGAAGATATACCATCATACTATGGTGTATAGATTTTCGGTGTAGAAGTAGTCATCACAACACTGTTAAGATTAGGAGCAAGCAGAAAAACATGTTAACAAAATAATTTGTTTTCTAAAGTTCATTAAATGGGCTAACGCACTGTAACGTACGATTACCTTTTGTCCCTCCAAAAAAACCTCTAGTTTTCCACTCCTGGAAGAAGCCTGACAACAAGTTGTTGTGCATCCAAACAAGGAAAAATGACAACATGTTATTCTCCACTATTTTTTCTGCTCACTTCAAAAAAATAAATGCAAACATTACATAACAAAATGACACACAAAAACAATCTATTTCCTGATTTTCATCTGAGCGAAACAACTCTAATGTATGCATTTGAATTTTGCCAAAGTCTCACACTTTTTTTGCAGACTATCGAGTCATCTCCTACTCTTAGGTGTGCAGGCCATTCTATGAAGACTTTTATCCAACATACAGTTTGATGATTATTGTCAACATGCATCAATGAGAGTAGGTCAGAATCAAATAGTGAAACAATGTTGTTAAGGCCCATGACAAGGGTTTCATCTAATGGAGAATAATGCCAAGCTCATGTCATGGAGTTTCATCTTCTAGGGGTGAATTAACATCTCACAAAAAAATGCAATGACAAAATATATACCAGATACATAAGCTATTAAACTACAGTTTCCCAAAAAGGTAAAGCCTCCATTTACCGCTGAATAGATATTTACTTTGAAGAGGATTGCTTTTATTTTGAAATGCATAAATAGCAGAGTCCCATTGAAGGATGCATCTGCAAGCTTTATGCTACATATTTCCATATGAAACTCATCAAAAAGCTATAGTTGAGCTAAGGTTAGGAGCAAGCAGAAAACATGTTAACAAAATAATTTAACAAAATTTTTTTAAAGTTCATTAAATGGGCTAACGCACTGTAATGTACGATTACCTTTTGTTCCTCCAAAAAACCTCTGGTTTTCCACTCCCGGAAGAAGCCTAACAACAAGTTGTTGTGCATCCAAACAAGGAAAAATGACAACATGTTATTCTCCATTGTTTTTTCTGCTCACTTCAAAAAAAGAAATGCAAACATTACATAACAAAATGACACACAAAAACAGTCTATTTCCTGATTTTCATCTGAGCCAAACAACTCTAATGTATGCATTTGAATTTTACCAAAGTCTCACACTTTTTTTTGCAGACTATCGAGTCATCTCCTACTCTTAGGTGTGCAGGCCATTCTATGAAGACTTTTATCCAACGTACAGTTTGATGATTATTGTCAACATGCATCAATGAGAGTAGGTCAGAATCAAATAGTGAAACAATGTTGTTAAGGCTCATGACAAGGGTTTCATCTAATGGAGAATAATGCCAAGCTCATGTCATGGAGTTTCATCTTCCAAGGGTGAATTAACATCTCACAAAAAATGTTATTTGAATCCTATGCTTCACCAAATCGAAATGAATTATTGATGCTGGAGAATTTCCTGTAGTTGACAACTGATGAGAAACTGGATAAAACGCATAATTAAGTGGATGGAAAATGGATTATATAACCAAATTAGAATTAAAGGTGCACACAACCAAATTCATTGTTATAGCTATAGTCAAATATAGTCAGAATCAAATAGTGAAACAATGTTGTTAAGGCCCTGTTATCAGCCAATTTTGACTTCGCAAAATTATTAAAAAATAATTAATAATTAATCCTCGTAACTTCCTCCATCAAACCCGTTGGAAAAAGTCATGCAAAGCTTTGCTTCTTAATTCCTCTGAAGGCATAATATTTTATCACTGCCAAACCAAATACAAAACCTGCGCATGTTTTAAAAAGAAGACAGTAAATCCCTTTTCACGCAAGATCACGCGCCCAGGAAAGAAGACAGTCCAAACACAGTCATGAAATATTAAAAAGAAAAAAAAAACTAAAGGATTGTCTTAGTAAAGCAGATGCAGCTGCTCCCACTGGAGATTTATATAATGCATATAAGGTCCCAGAGAAGCCAGAGGATTTGAATTCTGGAGAACCATCCAAAGTTGTTTGTACTGTTGTTGAAGAGAAGCCCTCCTTGAAAGAGACTCAAAAGCATGTCCCAAAGGAAGTGGATGACTGGGAAGATGCAGCTGAAATTTCAACTAACATGGAGCAAGTAGTGTCAACAATCACTAACAATAACAGTTCAGGAGGCAGAAAGTACTCGAGAGACTTTTTGTTGACATTCAGGGAACATTGTAATGATCTTCCATCCGAGTTTGCTATTTGTCAGGATCTTATTGACATTATGGTGAATCGTCAAGCAGTTACATTTCACCATGGAGAGGGTGAACCTTTAGCAAGCACAGGAAGAGCTCTCAACTATTCTCGGCCTGATCGGCGTGGGAGCAATATTGCCAGTATGGATGAAGATAAATGGATAAAACCAGGGGATGCTTTTGCTGGTGGTCGTGATATGCGAATGGAAATGGGCTTAGGTGGTCCCTCTGGAGGATTTCGACCTGGTCAAGGTTACAATACTGATTTTGGAAAGAACATGCGGGGTGTGCCTCCGCATATGACTGGTCTCCTCCCCAGTGGGCCATTTGTGCAAGCACCATTTACTCAAGGTGGACTAATGAGGAATAACTCTGATGTTGATAGATGGCAGCGGGCATCTGGTTTGCAGAAGGGGTTGATTCCTCCCCCTGTAATTCATAAAACAGATAACCGTTATGAAGTGGGAAAGGTTTCCGACGAGGAAGACTTGAAACAAAGACAGATAAAGCCCATTCTTAATAAGTTAACACCTCAAAATTTTGACAAACTCTTTTTGAAGGTCAAAGAAGTGAACATTGATTCTGCACTTTGCCTTACAGGTGTAATATCTCAAATATTTGACAAAGCATTGACGGAGCCAACATTTTACGAAATGTATGCAAAATTCTGTGTACAGCTTGCTGCTTGTGATGCGCTTGGACACTTCCCTACGACACTTAGTTGATTGAGTTATGCAGACCTTAGAATGCAATGATTTATACTTATGTTGATTAGCATGATGTTTTGTGACTAGATGCATTCGGATTATGATTGGAACAGTATGATCTACACTGACTCATGGAGCAGACTATTGGATTCTGATATTAGCGACAGTTCATATGGATATATTGCATGTGCCCCTCTTTGGATTTCTTCGCCATGTTGATATCAAATGTAGTTGTTGAATTTGTACATTACTATGATTTTGGATTGATTGCAAAATTAAGTTGTGATTTAGATAGAATGAAAAGGTTATGTTTTAGGCGAAAAGCCGAAGAATCAGCCATGTATTGCTTTTGAAAACAAGCATGTCAGGAAGAATTTTACTTTTGAAGGAGAAAGTCGAGGACAGTCCAGGAGGTTTCAAGGCAACTTGTAAAGTGTATTGTGTTAGGCTTGTTCCTCCTCATATGTGTTGAGAAAATTTCCATAGAGACGGAAATTCTTCCTAATGTGACCATGGGGTTGAGAAAATGCATATTTAATCCATTTATTCGTACTTTAGTAGGTGATTTCTTCTTTCTTTTACGCTGGATTGCAAGTTAATGGATAATGAATTAAGGATTCATGAATAAGTGTCATAAAGGAGAAAGGAGGACAGTCCAGGAGGTTTCACGCAAAGCTGGCACGCACTTCCACGCCAAAAGAATAAATGCTCATACCCACGCATGCCAAAAGGAAACAAAGGCCGCAGTGGTGGTTTTTATCCTTACTGGATTCGGCGACTATAACAGTTCCTCCTTGGTTTCACAAACAACGCAGGTTAAAAAAATGGTTAAAAATGTGAAAACGTCCAGACGGCCGTCAAACCGTCAATTTTAATACAGTCACAGAAACATCCGGAGGTCCTTTACCATAGGGGGAACGCCTTCGGCGTACAATATGGCACAAAGGTAGGATAATTAATGCATTAGCAGTTCTAGTAGGATCACGAGATTATTGATCTCAGTAGACTTCCCAACATGGTTGCACTATAATATAATTGTGGCTTTGATAATCCAGTCTAATAAAAAGTTAAAACACAAAAATAAAGAGAAATGATTATAAATATGAAAATTAATAAATAAATAATAATTAATAAAAAATTAAAATTAAAATATGTAATTTAAAATTGGTCCATAAAAAATAAAATATTGATACAAGTTAAAAAAATTAATAATAAATAATAAATAATAAAACTTAATAAAAATGCAAAAAACAAAAACAAAAAATATATATAAATAAATAGAATAATAAAGAAATCAAAATAAAAAGAAACAAAATAAAAAAATGATAATAAATGTGAAAATTAATTAAAAATAAAAAATACTAAAAATTTAAAATTAATATATCCATAAAAAATTAAAAAATAATACAAATAAAAAAATTAATAATCAATACTAATTAACAAAAATTAATAATTAATAAATCATAAATCAAAAATTAATAAGAATTAATGAAAATAAAATAAAAATTATAATAAATATGATAGAAAATTAATAAAAAGAAAAAAGAAACAAAAATATATATAAATAAATAGAATAATAAAGAAATCAAAATAAAAATAATAATAAATGTGAAAATTAATTTTAAAGAAATTAATAATTAAGAAAAAATTAAAATTAAAAAATAAAAAATGACTAAAAATTGCATTAAAATTAATATATCCAAAAAAATAAAGAAATACAAAAAAAAATTTTAAATTAATATAAAGATTAATATTAAAAAATAATAACAATGAATAATAGATAAAAACAAATCATAAATCAAAATTAATAAGAATTAACGAAAATAAAATTTGAATAGTAAAAAATTAAAATTAATATCCATATAAAAAAACATAATAAAAATAACAAATTAATAATTAATAAAAAAAAATTTAATAAACTTAATTAAAAAAATAGTAAAAAATTAATAAAAAGAACAAATTGATAAAAAAATCAAAATTCTAAAACTAATAGAAATAAATTAAAAATAATCTCCATAAAAAATTAAAAATTAATAAACATAACAAATTGATAAAAATAAAAAAATTAATAATCAATAATAAAGAATAAAAGTTAATAAAAAGAAAAAACAAAAATATAAAATATAAATAAATATATCCATAAAAAATAAAAAAATAATACAAATTAAAAAATTAATAATCAATAACAATTGACAAAAATTAATAATTAATAAAAGACGAATATTAAAAATTAATAACAATTACAAATAGATAAAAACAAATCATAAATCAAAATTAATAAGAATTAATGAAAATAAAATAAAAATTATAATAAATATGATAGAAAATTAATAAAAATAGAATAATTGAATAAAAATAAAAATTAAAATTCATAAATCATAAATTGAAAATAAGAATTAATAAAAAAATTAAAATAAAAAATACCATACATAAATTTTGATAGAAAACTAATAAAAAGATAAAATTTAAAATAAAAATTTATTTTAAAAATTATTAATAAATAGAATAAATAAAAAAGTTAAAATTAAAAAGAAACAAATTAATAAAAATGACTAATTAATTGAAAATTAAATAAAAAAATTTTTTAAAATAAAAATAACAAATTGAAAGTTAAAAAATTAAAAATGCTTAAAAAATTGTCACAATTAAAGTTTAATACATCTTAATTTTAAAATTAAAAAATTAAAAAAATTCGAAATTCAATTAATTAAAATTGGAAATTAACAATTAAAAATTAAAAATAATTAATTTTTATTATTAAAAATTAAAAATTAATAATAATTACAAACTTAATAAAAGTAATGTTTAATTTTAGAACATTGAAAGATTTAAAGAAGTAATACAAAGTAAGTTACAAAATTTATGGAAAATTAATTTAATTATTAATATTAAAAATTAAAATTGAAAAAAACTAAATTTAATATCCACAAAAAATACATAATATGTTGTAAAAATTGTTAAAACAATTAAAATTAAAAAAAAGATAAAATGGTAATAAAAAATATTACAAAATTAATAAATTAGAAATTGATTAAAAGTAAATAAATATTAATTAGTAAAACTTAATAAAAATGGTAAAAAGTAATAAAATCAAAAATGGAAGAAATAAAATTTGCAAATGACTAATTAATAATTAATTCAAAATGAAAATTAAAAAATTAATTAAATTTACAAAATAAAAAATAAGAATTTATGTATAAAAATTAATAAATGACTAAAATTAAAAAATATCAATAAAAAACTCCACAATAGAAATAACCATCTTATTAATATAATAATTAATTGATTTGAAAATAAATTTACTTATTTACTTTCTTTATATCAATATTATATATAAATATATTAATTATTATTGACATAAATTAAATCTAATTTTTCAAATCTAAATAATTTTTTTATTTTTATTTCCCTTCAGTAATGTACCTTTTTTCCCTAAATCTATGTTTGGAGAAGTATTTCAAGAAATGTTTTTACTTAAATCTAAAATGAAATAAAAAATAAAAAATTGGCAGCAGTTGATATCCAAAATCCATTCTAAAGACAAAGAGTTCCCATTGGTTTTGAAGGGGGGTTGAATTCGCATCATAAGGATTCAAATGTAGTTAAAGTCAATGAAATTGCTTCTCTGGGATTGGTTTCCGCATTCATCGGTATTTCACAGTAAACAATCCCAACATAATAACTCATAAGTGAAGGAAATATTTCTTCTAATTAAATATTTCGTAACTGAATAGTGTTTAGGAATAGGGCCAACCAACGGACAAGGTGCAATTTATGCGAGTTAAGAAAGAATTGAAAATTGCAAGTTCTAGGATTATCTCCAAAGAAGGATGTTGCGAAGGGTTTCTTGCCAAGTATTGAGGGGCACTTGGGCTAGGGAGGGGAGTGCAAGACATAGTTGTTTGGGAAAGGTTGAAGTTGTTCCGGCCCTAACCGTAGAGCTCAAAAAATGAAAAATATTTCCAAACGCTTTGGGGCAAGGAAGGAATAGTGAGTGGAACCAGATAAGTGGAGATTCAAGCAACCATGGTTCGGGGTATCATCAGAAGGCTTCTTCCTTCAAGGAGGCACTGGAAAATAGGGCCGACAAGTTCCTATATTTGCATACATAAACTCTAAACCCCAGGCATACTTGGTCCATCTAGCCGAGGACATCCCATCCCTCACTATATGAAAATCCAGAAGTTGAAGAATATTTCAACAAATTTAACACAGGATGCGGTGATGGATAGGTTTAATGGATTTTGGCCTTCCTCCACAAACTCTGTACTAAGTGGGTCTTCAAAAATTGGACCAATAAATGTATAAATCATCTCTATGCTCCAAGGGTTTTATCGTTGTCCATTTTAGGGAAACAGAAGATTACCAACGATGTTTGACAAAGGGACCCTGGTTATGGGGGCATGCAGGTCTATTCATCACTCCATGGTTGCAATATTTTAATCGGAATAATTATTCGGTGACCAAAACACCAGTTTGGGTCAGGTCTTCCTAACCTTCCCTTACATCTGTGGGTATGCCCTGTAAGATATTGGAAACGTCTTGGGAAAATTTATAAAAGAGGATATGGATAGAACACATTCCAAAGACTCTGTTCGTTTGCCCGAATTTGCGTTGAAATTGCTTTAAGCAAAGGATTACCTGATCAAATCAACCTTAAGTAACGAGTGGTAATTTTCAGCACATCAAGGTTTTAGATTATGAGAATACCGCATTCCGATGTAGACCGTGCAGAAATGTGGGGCATTTGCAAGCCTCCATCCCTTCAATAAGAATCAGAAATTTGAAAAAGAAATTGGATCAAAATCTTCAAAGCGGATGGGGTTCTGTAAACCCAGATTTGGTTTCTGCATCAAAATGTTAAAGACAATCCGTATAATCCTACCTCTTTATGGTAAAATAGTGACAGAGAAAAATGATATAGAGATGGGATTTCAGGAAGAAAACTTGGTTGTAGGTGGCATAAAAAGGGGAAAATTCTTTAGAAAGTTAGGAATCAAATCAATATTTTGTGCGAGGTAATTTGATGGAAAATTGGTGAACCTCAATGACCTTGCGTTGGTTATCTCATCCAACCTTGGAAATATGGCAAGAATTAAAGAGGCGTAAAAATAAAAAAGGATGCATGGGTTCCAGTATTGATGATTATTTTCCATCCCAGAGGGGGAAGTAATCTAAGGATTGCTTTATCTATTGTAATGTCAGTATGCAATTGTTTTTTGGATTTTGTAGCCCTTTTGTTTTCCAGAGGATTTATCCTCCTCTTTTAAATAGGGAATGGGTCCCTTTAACAATGCTTTATCAATCAAAAAAAAACCTTAATATTAAAAGAAAATATTTTTTTTGTTATTTTGATTAAAAACCTATTACGGGTGGGGAGAAAATAAAAAAATCGTTGAGGCTCTGAAACCCTAAAGGTGGTTCGGCCCAACAAAATATCAAAAACAAGCAAAGACAAAGAGTTTACATTGGTGAAGAAGGGGAGGTTGAATCTTTCCAGATGGAAGGATAGATGTAGTCAAATTCAATTTGGACTTTGCTTCTCTCGGATTGGTTTCCGTGGGATTGATATTTCACAGTAAGGAATCCCGACATAATAACTCATAAGTGAAGGCAATATTTCTTCTAAAATCTAAGCTTTGTCATGCGAGCTATAGTGTCTAGGAATAGGGCCAACCCATGGATAAGGTGCCCTGCATCCTGTTATGAATGCCTCCATTTGTGTTGTGGCCCAATATTGAACCATACATGCCTCTATTTGTGTTATCTTCTCTAGTAGACTAGCCTTACTCCAATTGATTGTAGTCACCAAATGCACGCCCATGTCTTTGATTGTTCTCAAATCCAAATTGGTCTTGGATTTGCTCATCCGGGTCACCATAATAACTTTGAAACTTGTTATGCTACTGGTTTGGAGCAGGCATGAAACTCATTAGATGTTGATGATACCGCTGAAAGTGTGAATTTTAATTGTGGGAATTGAGTCATGATTGCATAACTTCATGGAAAGAAGGAAAATGAGGGGCATGGAAAGAAAGATGATTGGAGATGGATGAAAGAAGGGTCTGCAATTTCAAGGAAGGGGCCGTTTGGGCCAAATAGAGTCAGAAAATGTGTTTGTACATGCATGCAAAGGTAGAATTTAACCAAGAACACACCAGCTTGATAAAATGAAATGATAGGATTCTTCGAAGAGTCCAACCGGGCGTGCCAGGAAAATTGTTCCTGATTATCCTTGCATATGAACTACCAGAGTCATTGGATAACTTAGGTTGGTGGGACATGCATCGTAAGGTAACCTCCTAATTTTAAAGAAGTTGGCTCTTCTTTGTAGTGTGAGATGAGGGTTAGGAGAAAACTAAAAAGAAACGTAAAACTAACGAAGGCGATACGTCGAAAAAGAGATGAAGTTAGTCACGGATATGACTGCCTGAATTGGGAAGAGGTGAGCAATGAAAAGGGTGGACGAAATGCACCACAGGCCATAGACAATTCACACAGAGCCCCACTTAAAACTACTTAAGCAAAACTTCGGAGAACAGTAATAACATTAAAACATGCACAATATACCAACATCAAAATAAAGGCTATCAAAGACAATACAAATATACAAAGGAAGGAAAAAATGGATCACACTATATTACTCTAATAAGTGTGCACAATATTACAACAGGGAAGAGGCTAAGAAGAGCGCTATTACAAAGCTTAGAGAGAAGGTCAGAGTTACAGACCTTTGCCTTTCACAGAAGAGGAACCAAGGCAATAAAAGAAAAATTTACTAACTCTCGATCTTTGATTTTAACCTTACCTTTACAATATATAGGATGGGAAGAAGATAAGAAGATCATTCCCAAACTATTTTCCAAATGCTTGTTCATTATGGTAAATGGTATGAAGTGACAAAAGTAGATTGCAAGATCTATCTCACACTTCCTCATGATTTGTTTTTCATTGGTGTGAGATGCATACTCATTTCATACATCTCTTAACTATTTTGCAACTGATTCCCTTAGAGCAGACTTATTCATTCAAATCTTTATTACATATCTAAATTTTATGCATTAGGCTCTTAGGATCATGATTTTGGCGGAACCTATTTTTATACTAATCTGTTAAAAATGACTACTTGAGTGAAGGTGAACAAATTAATTATTCATAGGTTCACACTCTTCACACATAACTAAGCATTAACTTTGTTACTGAAAAGACCAACCGAGTGACCCTTTGTCTTTGTTCTTTTGAAAATATATTGGCATTTAAAACTTTTAGATAGGCTTCATAATTGCCCATACATGGTATTTGGCTTCTCATCAATCCTTTGCAACCTACCTCAAACTTGAAGTCTAGTTATTGTGAGATCTACAATGGAGGCCAAGTGCTTCTCTAGGGTCTCTGCTTTCTTTGTAGCTTTTGGAAGTGCATTAAGCTGACACTTGGCATCATCCATGAGCCTACTGCTCTGCTTTGAGGATGTAATGGATATGTTGCATATTAATGTGAATAATTTTTCTTGGGTGGGACACTCATATTTGACCCCACGTGTAAGCCCCATGGGATTTTGAGGCTTTCTCCCCCTTTTTCTTTCTAGAACTTGCCCCAGGTTGACACTTGGCATCATGTACGAGACCACTGCTTTCTTTTGAATTGGCTTGTCCTGACTTAGTTTATCATTGTTGATTTGGCTAAGTCTTTCTCCCATGCTACTGAAGGCTTGACCCCTGGTGGAATTCAAATCTGCAAGAATCCCAGAGCTTACTTGTTCAACTTTAGTAGGAATATGCATGTTATCTAATTTTAGTGGGCGGTGGAGGAAATTAGATAACAAGGTCTTTGGGAAGAAAGTAGGTGAGAAAAGGAAATAAAGACTTGGTAAATGAGATTGGATGGAGCATTTCAAAGCTATTTGGGATCCGTGGACATAAAAACCCGAAATAAAGGAACCGCGATCGCGGTTCCTGAATTCTAGGTTCGGTAATTACCGAACCTAAAACCGCGATCGCGGTTTAGAACCACGAGCGGTTATAAACCGCGATCGCGGAACTCTGAGACAAAATTTAACAGTCCCGCGACTCGTTATTTTCCTCATTTTTCATTTTGAACCGCGACTTTTCCTAAACGTTTTTCACTCGCGCTTTCAATACCACCTCAAAATTGCTCATCGGACTTCTGGATAGCGATAGATTCAACCATGCCGCCAAGACGAGGAGGTAAGTCCCCGATTGTAATCATTTTTTTGCATTTTAGGTTTTTTTTTTTGCATTTTCATGGGTTTTTTGAAATGTTTGTTTATGTATACAATTTTCTTGTTTTATCAGTTGGTCGGCAAGCTCGAAATCATGCAAACCATCAAAAAATTCCTCAAAACCCACCGAACATTCCTCAAAACCCTCCGAACATTCCTCAAAACCCTCCTCCAAACATAGATCCGCCTCCTGTGGCTCCTTCTGTCCCCACTGAGCCAGCAGGAACGCAAGATAATATCATTGGAAGAATCCAAGAAAATAAAATTGTCATTGAGAACCTAATTCAAACTATAAGACAAAATCATGCTACAAATCCATCCCGCATGACTTTAGCCAATACATTGCAAACATTGATTGGCGAAGTCGAGTCTGCAACCAACCAAATACATAGATGGAACACCTTTAGAAGTGACTGTAGGTGGTGGTATGCGGATAAACTATCCCATGCGGCCGTCAAAGACAAAAAAATTGGAAAAGACCTCATTTGTGCATTATTTACCGACCCTAGAACCAATGCCCCCCCTGCAGTTACTTGCAAACGGTTCCCAATCCATTGGTGCCATGATGATAGAATCAAAAACAATTTTTGGGACCGATGGTGGATGGTTTTTGATTATCCACCATGCAACAACAATGAGGTTCCTCTTTATTTTTTGAAGAAATTATATTGTGAGTTCGTGCTCAATGAGGTCCCGAATTATTTTGACTTTTCTGACTTTTTTGGTCGAGGAGGTGGCTCTGCACAGAGCAGACCTGGTGCACGCGTAGGTCAGCCTAGGATCCCCCATGCCCCAAAACCCCCACTACCTTCAGTTATCCCTCCTACAGTGAAGGAGGTTGTGGAGATTGATACATTGCATGCATTGAGGGAGCTCACTGACACTCTCACCCAGCATAGCACCCAGATTGCATCTGGTGATGTTGGTGGAGGCGCCAGTTCTAGTGCACCACACCACTGTGGATCATGTGGTGCCGTATGCACTGCAGGCGAGACATCATTTGCTGGTTCACAGGATTTCTTTTCTATAGATGAGATGCTGGGGAATGTTTTTGGAACTGGAGCCACTGATATTGGTCTTTCACAGGTAAATTTTAAATAAATTTAAATATATATATATACAATAGTTTAATTCACATGTTTGAGATATATATATATATATATATGTATATATATATATATATGTATATATATATATGTATATATATATATTGATTGTACGTCATGTACATACATGTAAAAAACTAATTTTTTATTTTATTTTAAATAGCAAGAGCCGGTGAAGGAAACATCCGGTGTCGACATGCTAGCTACTGCGGCTGGGCGTGTTTCAAACGTAAGTTTCAAGTTGTACAAACTTACATTTTTAATAAATCATTTAATTGCACTAGATTATTATTATAATTTGTTTCACGTGTATGTTGTACATGTATTAATATTTTTCTCTTTTATACACAGGAGCCTGGCGGGTCATCATCTGCTCAGGGAACTGAGGCTACTGGCACGCCTCACATGAGTTTTACGCAGGTTAGTAAATCTCTTTACACTTTGTTTCTAATTACTGGAAGTTCACGCACGGATTGCATGCTTTGGACCTCTGTACATGAGTTTCACTTTCTTATACTCAACCTATATATTATTTAGTAGGAAATGCCAATTCATTTGATATAACTAGCCATGTATGTAATCATATATTGGTTTTACATGTCTTGAAAGTACCACCTGGGGTAAGATTGTATAGTAGGGACGGGAATGAATGTATAATTTCCCTCCTTTGTATAGTTTTTTTACCTTCTTAAAATCTCAACATGTGGAATGAGTGCTTGTAAATGTTTCATGTACCTATATATAGATCTGGTGTTTCCTTGATGAACGTGAAAAGATATGTTTAGAGTGTAGGGACCTTTGAGTTCCTTTACTATTATTTTTTTCAATAGGTTTCGATAGGAGTGCTAAGCTCTTAAGTAGATTTTAATATTGATTTGTACATGTTTTTTGTATAGCTTATGACTGCTAGAGAGACTCCTCCATATATGCAGACTGTGGAGGCTGTGTAGATACTGCCATAGCATCTGCAGATCCACTAACTGAGGTACACAATTTTTTAAATTTGTTAAATTTTGGAGGTTCATTATTTCTTATTAAACTTAAATCTACAATATCAAATTTTGTAGGTATATATGTGAAATATTTAATTTGAAAATTAATTATTTGTATGTAGCTTACCCCTCGTGAGTCTATTGTTGTCCCTGCGACGCGTCAACAACAAATTGATAGGGATCATGACATTGCGGTAAGATTTCACATGCATTTTAACTAAATTGTACAAGTTTCTAAATTTTGAATGTATTTTAAAATTTTGGGTGTTAAAAACTTGTTGTTTATGAATGTGCAGGTTAGGTTGCAGGCATGCTTAGAGACACCTAGGACCACACGGATGAAATCCGTAGTGGCATCTCCCTCCACTACATCCCCAGGTCGTGGACGTGCTACTTCTAGCAGGGCGAAGAGAGGGAAGATGTTTCATGAGTAGATTTATAGTCCACCTGGATGTACATATGTGGTCATGAGTAGATTCACAGTCCATTGTATATATATAGCCTTTTGCGACCGCATGTGGTCCCATATGTACATTATGACACGTGCTTAGTTCGAGATGTATACATACATTATGAACTTATGTACATATATATTTTCAGAGACGTGCGCGTCTGGAGCACACTTTGTTTGATTCTTATATATATATATATATATATCCATATCCATGTGTGTTGGTTAAATCATATTTATTTTTTATTTTCTTTTTAACAAGCAGTGTAACGTGGTTAATTCATCCATATATGGAACTCCTATGGATATCTCTGATACGGTTTTGTTTCCGAGGCTATAAATTTGAAATATTTCAGGTCTTTTAAATCTTGAGGTGGATTTAGTGTATTACTTCTAGTTATATATTTTCTAGTATCTTTCTGATTATTATTTGTGGTATATTTCACCATGGGCATTTTGAATTTTTATTTTTCAAACTAAAACAATATTGTTAGCTCTATTGCCAACTTAAGTATTAGTAACTAAACTTTATATTTAATGGAATTCATCAATTTATCATCCTGTTGTATTTGGAAAAGTGTGCTTGAAACTCTGGTGTATTTGACTGTACATCTTGATAATATTACAGGTATACCCAAAATTGGGTCTGCATTGTTTGTAACTTTTGTGTACATATGAGTTAATCCTTGAAACTAACTGTATTGATTTTCCAATCCTGTAGCCGTACTGTTCTTTTGTAACTCATAATAATCCTGAAATATTGTTAAATCTGAATGATATGTGGCTGTATCTTTATATTATTTTTATTTGCATCATAAGCTTGTACTGTTAGATGTGCATTACTGAAACATGCCATTATAGTTGCAATCTTCTTAGACTTTTGGATATGAAACTAATACCATGAAACTACATTCTTTCAATTGCTCTACAACCTAGAAGTTATTTTCAAATGTATTTGTACATTTGTTTTAGCTGATTGCTTCATGTATTTTGAGTTCCAAAACTGTGAAGACTGTAAGTACCTTCCAACATGGGCATTGTTGTATTTGCCTATGCATCATGGATATTGAACTTGGCAGTTGAAGATGGTAGTTGATCATTTTGATTACGCTCATAGTATCTACATTAGAGTTAGATAAATAATATCAGTAAGAAACCATATAGAGGATAAGGGATAATATTAAATTTGGAGTATGTTAACTAGTGAAAAGGAGCTGTTTGAACTTGATCAAAAGACAGAGTTGAGTTTTTAGGGAAACATAGAAACCATTGAATACATATGTTATAAATTTTTTGAACTGCAACATGTGGTATCATAGCTTGAAGATCAAGGAAGATTAGCTAAAAGGATTTGAGATAAGGTTGATACAGTGGTCCAAGAAGAGAGACAAAGAGATAGATGAAAATGATGGGTGAAGTAAAGAGTGAGGTCATGGTTACAAAATGCCACATTGGATGGAGAAGTTAGTATCAGAGAGATAAGATGCTAGACTAAAGCAATTACATGAAAGGATAAGAGAGTTCAAGAACATATGTGAAAAATAGAAAAGATGATGGAAACAAGGAAGAAACGTAGAGAAAGGTAATTGAAGGTTATTAGGCCTCATGAATCATACTTGACATATATGGTGAAGAAGAAGAAGAACTAGCAGGAAATGTGATTCAAAGGTTGATAGAGCTAATGAGGTACAAGAAGAGAGAGAGAGAGAGAGAAGAGAGAGAGAGAGAGAGAGAGAGAGAAGAGAGAATTGAAGATTTAAGAAAGGAGGAAGAGAAGATAATTATGGTTTCACAGGAGGTCAGAGAGTTGAATCAAGAGGTAGCACAACTGATGGTCTTCATAGAAAGAGAGAAAGAAGAGAAAGGAAAAGAAAACCTGTAGAACAATATTACCCATATTTTATTTATTAAGATAATATATCAAAACCAAGTGTTAAATAAGGTAGGAAATAGTGCATCTATAAGGTGGGTCGTGGCATGAAAATAAGATTCATGTTCCCCATATATCATCCTACCAAGGACAAGATGACAACAAACTTTGACTAGATAACATAACAACCAAGTCATTGTAATTTAATTTAAATAAATAAGTGCAGTTGAAACACTTGTCAAATGCTATTTTTGCAAACGGTGGGTCGTGGCACCAAACGAACTATGCCGACACGTCTGGGTGGCCAGGTGAATGCTAGAGGAGGTGGTTTTTGCGTGAAATGGTCGTTGCTTTCGGGCTACTTCGTTCGGGCGCAGTCCCTTAAGAGCCCTGAGACCAAAATATCGTTCAACTTCGACGGGTGACTACTCAGACTCCGTGGCACCTAGAGAGGCCTCATCTGATCCGAAACCTCAGCGTAGGGACCCTCTACAATAGCCTCTCTCAGTTTTTTCCTTCTCATTTCGGTGCTCTCGCTGTCCTACTATTTGTAAACGCATGAAATAGTGCAGTTGGAGCCAGTGTAAGGTTGTCAAACACTATATTTTGCAAACGGTGGGTCGTGGCACCCAACCAACTATGCCGACACATCCGGGTGGCTAGGTGAATGCTAGAGGAGGTGGTGTTTTGGTGCGCGAAAGGTCGTTGCTTCCGGGCTACTTCGTTCGGGCGTAGTCCCTTAAGAGCCCTGAGACCAAAATATCGTTCAACTTCGACGGGTGACTACTCAGACTCCGTGGCACCTAGAGAGGCCTCGTCTGATCCAAACCTCAGCATAGGGACCCTCTACAATAGCCTCTCTCAGTTTTTTCCTTCTCATTTCGGTGCTCTTGCTGTCCTACTGTTTGCAAACGCGTGAAATAGTGCAGTTGGAGCCAGTGTAAGGTTGTCAAATGCTATATTTTGTAAACGGTGGGTCGTGGCACCGAAACCGACTATTGCCGAACATGTCCGGGTGGCCAGGTGAATGCTAGAGGAGGTGGTGTTTTTTGTGCGCGAAAAAGGGTCGTTGCTTCCGGGCTACTTCGTTCGGGCGTAGTCCCTTAAGAGCCCTGAGACCAAAATATCGTTCAACTTCGACGGGTGACTACTCAGACTCCGTGGCACCTAGAGAGGCCTCGTCTGATCTGAAACCTTGGTGTAGGGACCCTCTACAATAGCCTCTCTCAGTTTTTTTCCTTCTCATTTCGGTGCTCTCGCTGTCCTACTGTTTGCAAACGCGTGAAATAGTGCAGTTGGAGCCAGTGTAAGGTTGTCAAACGCTATATTTTGCAAACGGTGGGTCGTGGCACCAAACCGACTATGCCAACACATCCGGGTGGCCAGGTGAATGCTAGAGGAGGTGGTGTTTTGGTGCGCGAAAGGGTCGTTGCTTCCGGGCTACTTCGTTCGGGCGTAGTCCCTTAAGAGCCCTGAGACCAAAATATCGTTCAACTTCGACGGGTGACTACTCAGACTCCGTGGCACCTAGAGAGGCCTCGTCTGATCCAAAACCTCAGCGTAGGGACCCTCTACAATAGCCTCTCTCAGTTTTTTTCCTTCTCATTTCGGTGCTCTCGCTGTCCTACTGTTTGCAAACGCGTGAAATAGTGCAGTTGGAGCCAGTGTAAGGTTGTCAAACGCTATATTTTGCAAACGGTGGGTCGTGGCACCGAACCGACGGCGTCGACACATCTGGGTGGCCAGGTGAATGCTAGAGGAGGTGGTGTTTTGGTGCGCGAAAGGTCATTGCTTCCGGGCTACTTCGTTCGGGCGTAGTCCCTTAAGAGCCCTGAGACCAAAATATCGTTCAACTTCGACAGGTGACTACTAGGACTCCGTGGCACCTAGAGAGGCCTCGTCTGATCCAAACCCTCGGCGTAGGGACCCTATACAATAGCCTCTCTCAGTTTTTTCCTTCTCATTTCGGTGCTCTCGCTGTCCTATTGTTTGCAAACGCGTGAAATAGTGCAGTTGGAGCCAGTGTAAGGTTGTCAAACGCTATATTTTGCAAACGGTGGGTCGTGGCACCGAACCGACTGCGCCAACACATCTGGGTGGCCAGGTGAATGCTAGAGGAGGTGGTGTTTTGGTGCGCGAAAGGGTCGTTGCTTCCGGGCTACTTCGTTCGGGCGTAGTCCCTTAAGAGCCCTGAGACCAAAATATCGTTCAACTTCGACGGGTGACTACTCAGACTCCGTGGCACCTAGAGAGGCCTCGTCTGATCTGAAACCTCGGCGTAGGGACCCTCTACAATAGCCTCTCTCAGTTTTTTCCTTCTCATTTCGGTGCTCTCGCTGTCCTACTGTTTGCAAACGCGTGAAATAGTGCAGTTGGAGCCAGTGTAAGGTTGTCAAACGCTATATTTTGCAAACGGTGGGTCGTGGCACCAAACCGACTACGCCGACACATCTGGGTGGCCAGGTGAACACTAGAGGAGGTGGTGTTTTAGTGCGCGAAAGGGTCGTTGCTTCCGGGCTACTTCATTCGAGCATAGTCCCTTAAGAGCCCTGAGACCAAAATATCGTTCAACTTCGACGGGTGACTACTCAGACTCCGTGGCACCTAAAGAGGCCTCGTCTGATCCAGAACCTCGGCATAGGGACCCTCTACAATAGCCTCTCTCAGTTTTTTCCTTCTCATTTCGGTGCTCTCGCTGTCCTACTGTTTGCAAACGCGTGAAATAGTGCAGTTGGAGCCAGTGTAAGGTTGTCAAACGCTATATTTTGCAAACGGTGGGTCGTGGCACCAAACCGACTACGCCGACACATCCTGGGTGGCCAGGTGAATGCTAGAGGAGGTGGTGTTTTGGTGCGCGAAAGGGTCGTTGCTTCCGGGCTACTTCGTTCGGGCGTAGTCCCTTAAGAGCCCTGAGACCAAAATATCGTTCAACTTCGACGGGTGACTACTCGGACTCCGTGGCACCTAGAGAGGCCTCGTCTGATCCAAACCTCAGCGTAGGGACCCTCTACAATAGCCTCTCTCAGTTTTTTCCTTCTCATTTCGGTGCTCTCGCTGTCCTACTGTGTACAAACGCATGAAATAGTGCAGTTGGAGCCAGTGTAAGGTTGTCAAACGCTATATTTTGCAAACGGTGGGTCGTGGCACCAAACCGACTGCGCCGGCACATCTAGGTGGCTAGGTGAATGCTAGAGGAGGTGGTGTTTTGGTGCGCGAAAGGGTCGTTGCTTCCGGGCTACTTCGTTCGGGCGTAGTCCCTTAAGAGCCCTGAGACCAAAATATCGTTCAACTTCGACGGGTGACTACTCAGACTCCGTGGCACCTAGAGAGGCCTCGTCTGATCCAAACCTCAGGTGTAGGGACCCTCTACAATAGCCTCTCTCAGTTTTTTCCTTCTCATTTCGGTGCTCTCGCTGTCCTACTGTTTGCAAACGCGTGAAATAGTGCAGTTGGAGCCAGTGTAAGGTTGTCAAACGCTATATTTTGCAAACGGTGGGTCGTGGCACCAAACCGACTACGCCGACACATCCGGGTGGCCAGGTGAATGCTAGAGGAGGTGGTGTTTTGGTGCGCGAAAGGGTCGTTGCTTCCGGGCTACTTCGTTCGGGCGTAGTCCCTTAAGAGCCCTGAGACCAAAATATCGTTCAACTTCGACGGGTGACTACTCAGACTCCGTGGCACCTAGAGAGGCCTCGTCTGATCCAAACCTCAGCATAGGGACCCTCTACAATAGCCTCTCTCAGTTTTTTCCTTCTCATTTCGGTGCTCTCGCTGTCCTACTGTTTGCAAACGCGTGAAATAGTGCAGTTGGAGCCAGTGTAAGGTTGTCAAACGCTATATTTTGCAAACGGTGGGTCGTGGCACCGAACCGACTACGCCGACACATCTGGGTGGCCAGGTGAATGCTAGAGGAGGTGGTGTTTTGGTGCGCGAAAGGGTCGTTGCTTCCGGGCTACTTCGTTCAGGCGTAGTCCCTTAAGAGCCCTGAGACCAAAATATCGTTCAACTTCGACAGGTGACTACTCGGACTCCATGGCACCTAAAGAGGCCTCGTCTGATCCAACACCTCAGGGTAGGGACCCTCTACAATAGCCTCTCTCAATTTTTTCCTTCTCATTTCGGTGCTCTCGCTGTCCTACTGTTTACAAACGCGTGAAATAGTGCAGTTGGAGCCAGTGTAAGGTTGTCAAACGCTATATTTTGCAAACGGTGGGTCGTGGCACCAAACCGACTATGCCGACACATCTGGGTGGCCAGGTGAATGCTAGAGGAGGTGGTGTTTTGGTGCGTGAAAGGGTCGTTGCTTCCAGGCTACTTCGTTCGGGCGTAGTCCCTTAAGAGCCCTGAGACCAAAATATCGTTCAACTTCGACGGGTGACTACTCAGACTCCGTGGCACCTAGAGAGGCCTCGTCTGATCCGACACCTCAGCGTAGGGACCCTCTACAATAGCCTCTCTCAGTTTTTTCCTTCTCATTTCGGTGCTCTCGCTGTCCTACTGTTTGCAAACGCGTGAAATAGTGCAGTTGGAGCCAGTGTAAGGTTGTCAAACGCTATATTTTGCAAACGGTGGGTCGTGGCACCGAACCGACTGCGCCGACACGTCCGGGTGGCCAGGTGAATGCTAGAGGAGGTGGTGTTTTGGTGCGCGAAAGGGTCGTTGCTTCCGGGCTACTTCGTTCGGGCGTAGTCCCTTAAGAGCCCTGAGACTACTTCAACTTCGACGGCGACTACTCGGACTCCGTGTCCCTTAAGAGCCCTGAGACCAAAATATCGTTCAACTTCGACGGGTGACTACTCGGACTCCGTGGCACCTAGAGAGGCCTCGTTGATCCGACACCTCGGCGTAGGGACCCTCTACAATAGCCTCTCTCTCAGTTTTTTCCTTCTCATTTCGGTGCACACGCGTAAGTATGGTCTTGTAAACACTTGGGGAGGAGTCGTTTTCAAAATTTACAACATTTTTAAAATTTACAACTTTTTCAAAATTTACAACATTTTCAAAATTTACAACATTTTCAAAATTTACAACATTTTTCAAAATTTACAAACATTTTCAAAATTTACAACTTTTTCAAAATTTACAACTTTTTCAAACAATGAAAGCTTCTCTTAGCTTCGAGAATTTAAAATTCTCTACTAACAGTGCCAACCACGTGAAGGTGGAAGCTTTTCTGGCACCACTAACCTAAACATAAAAGTGTTAGTCAAAGAAATTTAAGTTTCAAATCAAAACCATATACTATCTATATATGTACAAAATACACAAATTTAAAATAAAATATATTCAAACTTAAATCTAGATCTTTAAACTAAAAAAATTATATATATATATATATATATTGAAAAGAAATTATATATATACCAGACATGAGCATTGTAAATTCATTCCAATGAACCATCAGGATCGGATCTACTCTGAATAGCAGACAAGATTGCTTCATGATCTGACTCTCGAACCTTCCAAAGAATCTTGTTATTAGGCCTTCCTCGATATCTATACAACTGAATATTTGTCGCTAGAACTAGATGTGAATATAAGAGTATTTTCCTGTGTGTCTCAAAGTCTTCAAACACCCAAACAGAGGAGTTTTTTAATGGATACCGTCGAAGCCAAGTTCCAGTAACTACCACTGACCCTGTAGGATACTCAATATTTTCGCCATCTATAATAGGAGAAGTCAACTTCTTTCTTTCCTCGATGTAACGAAATAAGAAATAGTCTGTTCCTTCTTCATTGTCTTCTGTCGCAATTACTGCAAACAAATGTCCTACAAAAAAATAACCAAGGTTGAACAACTCAAATTTAAATTACATATTAAAATTTCAATGGACATAACTCAATACAAAAATTAAATAAATAACCATAAATACCTTGTCGCACCAAAATCAAAATTTCGTCAAAGTCCTTGGATGTTGTAACTTCATCTGCAGAAACAAGTCGTAATGCTTGTGGAGGTTGATAACTAGGAAGCGGAGTTAGAGGCCTACAAATCCATCCTTCCACCCATTCTTGTGAATCACACTCAGCAGTGACAAATTCGATACAAGATGCACAAAAACATGTCAACTTTCTTGTCCATACGGCCCACGAAGTAGCGTCTGAGCTACAAAATGAGTGCATATCACTGGACCCAGTGAGTGTCATACAATCCTCGTAGTTAGCAATATGTTTTTCCTCTATCAACCAAAAATATCTGCAAACTGTGGAATTTTCTTGAGAACCTCGGGCCATGTTGTCAGTACACCATTCCACTATGCTCTTTGCATCTTTTAATTTAGCACCATCTTTGTACTTCAACTCTTCTCTTGCAAGAGCTCTTTTCACACATGCCCCTGCACCGTCATGCTCTCCTTTTCCATGTCCAGCCTCAGTGAAACTCCAAATATGTTGCACACCCATCTTGACGTGCATTCTGCTCATCCAATAAAACATTCGTGCATTCTTAAACTGAGACGTGTAATTATCTGACCATATATAATGTTGTTTGAAGTGGATGTCCCTATCAGACAAGTTTCCATAAAATAACTGGAAACACCCTTGCACAAATTCAGTAGAATGAGTACGATCATCACTGATATAAAAGTGGTACTCTCTTAAAAAAATTTGATCATTCTCTGTACTGTCAGGAGAATGTAGAAATGCTATATGCACAAAAATGGCAACTTGTACTGAGTTGTAATATTGCGATTGAACCTCCATTTGTGGTTGCAATGTGTAATTCTCTGCAAAATCGACCACTGAAACAATAGTACCAATAGGAAATGTGTCTTTGCATAGCTTGAATTGTTCATCCAACCATCGAGCTCTATGTGTATGCCTCGCATACTCATAAACAATTTCATCCTTAAATTTTCTCATAAATTGAAAAATGGGCATTTGTTCTGTAACTAGCTCACACCGTTTCGACTCTTTTCCATCTTTCAACTGGTATGCAACTGATTTATATTTATCAAATTCAACTAAATTATGTCCTATTGTACCTTCAATTTTCTCATGGATGCAACTTTCCAATTTAGGTAATCCGCCGCATGTACTACAACTTCCATCTAAACAATCCTGACTATAAAAAAATTGTCCAACTTCTTTTTCACAAAATATAGTAGGAATGAAATCCCTGGAAGATATTGGTGGAACTTGAACACCACATTCAGATAACATAGTTTCAGAATGAAAATTAGAACGAATACGTAAAAATTTAGCATAATGCATCGCAAATTCAACATGTTGCCTACAACAACAAGTGGTGCGAGCATGGTTGATTTTCACATAGAATGGTTTCAACATTTCAAAAAAACGTTGACTAATTTTAATTTCCAGATTCTCTTGTTCAAACTTACGAAAAAATTGAGTTTGAGTCATATCTAAGAAATGCTTTGGATGTGGTTCACGATTAGTAGAACCAACTCTCCGTTTTATAACATCTCTTGTATTAGGTGAAACTCTAGTGTTATCATGCCAAAATTTAATAACAACTTCTCTTATAGCATCAGAATTATTTTTGTCCTTACGCGGTGCTCTAGCAGAAAATGCCCAAAAATCGGCATTATTGAGTGATTGAAGGATATTACGTCTTTCAATTGCTTTCATTAGAGTTTTTCGATTAACTTGCAACATTCGACTTGTTTGCGTAATCAAACGTTGTTTTTTTATTGATTCACTTACAACACTAGTAGCAAGTACACGACGCACAATATTACTATCCCTAGTGCGTCTCTTGACACCAACAGTGTGATATGCATCATGAAGGTTTTCAACAATTGTAGAGGTTTGACCACGTATTAGATGTTGTCAATCCTAAGGTGTTTAATGTAGGTCTCATTTTAATCAATTTCATCAAACTAACCAACAACTGACATCTTTGGGAATCATTTAAAATTTCAAAATGATTATCCCAAATTTCAGTGGCTTTTCTTCTGATTTGTCGTTCAGAAAGTTTGTCAGACATTGGTTTCAAAATGTTTTCATCAATTTCAATAAAAAAATTAGGTTTCTTACGTAAAATCCTAGGAGGTGTTTTTGTCAAATTTTGCTGTCTACAGTTTCAACATGAATTTCCTTATTCACATTTTCATTGTCTCCTTCAATTTCAACATTTGCTACATCATGAGTATTTAATTCTTCTTCAACATTGACAGTAAAAACTTCTTCATCACGAGTATTTAATTCAACTTCAACATTGACAGTAGAAACATTACCTAGTTCTTCATTGCTTACAATAGTTGGGATTGAAGATGAACCTCTTCTAGATTCACGAAGTTTCCGCATTCGCTCAGCATTTTGAATTTTGTTGGCCTCTAATTCGTTTGGTGTTTTTTTACTTAATGACTTCCTTTTTTGACTTCGTTTTTTGTCTCCCATGATGTTTTGCTTCCGGTGATAAGAAAAACGTGCAGAAAAAGATAGAATTTCACAGTAATTCATACGGTAAGGTCAGAGAGTAAAAATCACATGGTAATTCAGACATTGGGATGTGTGTAAATATGATTTATGAACCGCGAGCGCGCTTTATAAACCGCGATCGCGGTTTATAAAGCGCGCTCGCGGTTTATAAAAAACCGCGATCGCGCTTTATGTTTAACCGCGATCGCGGATCTATCTGCCGAACCTAAGCCTCGGAAAATCTTTGTTTTTCCCCAACCAAAGCTATGGAAGGTCATTATGAAGTGTAAAAGGTCAAAAAACCTCAAATCTGCTCTTCCAAAGACTTGAACCATGCTAAAAAACTGAAAACATTTCACAAAAATGGTGCCATCGCGTAGGGGAGACTCTTAGCTTCGTAGAAATATTGTTTTTAAAGTGAATAGAATAAGATAAATATCATTTTATAATTTTTTACTAACAATAGGTCTTTAAGACATTTTTTCCCGTGAATGTTCATGTCTACGTTTAAGACTGTAACTTTTGTTTCGCTTATCAAAATATGATAAAACTTATACCATCCCAAGCGTGGACAAATTCTATACACGTTAAAAAAAAAAATTTGATTTCGATATTTTTTGATATAGTTATGGCGGGCAAACGGAAAGCGCTCCGTTTTCTAAATATTTTCAGACCACTTTCACGGAAAAAATCATAAAAAAAAAAATATTGCTAAAAAAAATACAAAATAAAATCCATCCCAAGATAGACAACTACATCTAACGTTTCACCAAAGGAAAAAAAAAAAACAAGATTTGGTCATCCAAAATGCGGGCAAACGGACTACAATCTTATAAGTTTTTTCAAAAAAAAAAAAAAACTAAGTCATATAATTTTAAGTGTTTAATATAGCTAAACTTGTCCGTTTTTTACAAAAATTAGTATTTTAGAAACTAGATTCCGAATGCTACGATTCATATTTATATAAATTTTTCTAATTTAGAGTGCGTGTATAGCTAATAATCCCTACAAGTTGAGATTTTGTTGTTTTTTGCAATATGACGTCCACGGATGACCCTATATTTGTCCATCAACTTCCTGCACTTACAATTGGTATGGAAAATTATAACTCTATCCACTACTAATCCATCACCAACATCAAAGGAGGATAGGGAATCAAGGGTTATGATGGCTCCAAAGAATGATCCTATAGGGAAATAATATTATTTAATGATGCTCAAAATAAAAACATAGTTAAAGGGATTGATAATATAGACATTGTGAAAGGTGGTAATAGAAATAAGGACATTATATGATTTGGAAATTGGGGTGAAGATAAAAATCAAATTTATCACATGGTGAAGGTGTTAAATGGATATATTAATGAGGAAGTGTTCCCCTCACTCATCCATTACTAATTTCGATTATATCCCCTTACACTTAGGATTAAAATGTGGAAATAAGATTGTTAAGGGGATCATTAATGATTTATTTTCCACTCAAGAGTGACATCGGTTTTTGCAAATGATGAAAGTCATAATAGGGTTTTTTAGTAGGCTCATGTGGCATTATTTGAGGGTTTGTTTTACACTAACATATAGGTTGGATCACTTGTGACTGTTTTTATGAGAATATTTTTGTGCTTCTAAATAATCAAAGGGGGAAAAGGTTTGCAGTGAAGTAGAGATGACTACATTACAAGGAGGATATTCTTTTACCAGGAGAATAGATTCATGAATACAAGAAAGGGATCCTTTGTACCTCACTACTAGAACATTGTCCTATAGTGGAATTATTTATCTTGAAGTATATAACATGTGGAGGTAGGTAATCCCTTATGTATATTTATAATTTTATATTATTATCCCATGTTTGATATAACATGCTTATAAATCTTCCTTGTTTTATATTACAATCCCTATACAATATGATGGCATGGGAAAAAGAGGAGAATATGAAGTATTTATCCCACTAACGGCTTTTTAAATTGTTGACAGTGTATGTCATTCAGTCCTTTTCAAAAGTAGTATCATGGAAAACCTTCAATACCTCCATGAATTTTTTGGAGACAAAAACCTAAAGAAGGAAATTAGTTATTGTTACTGCCTCTTCCTCTTTTGAGGAACCCATGATGAATGCTAAGCCTATATATTTGAAGAAAACTAGGGATACATTTATGCCTAGGTCTTATAGATTAGGGTCCTCGCGAGATGGGTTGAAGCTACATAATATGGGATAGAAGGAAGACACGAATAGAGTATTTGAAGAGGAAGATAATTTAGATAAAGAAGTTGTTACACATGAGGTAGATAGAAGGAACATTTAGATTTATTGTGAGTAGGAGGTAGGAGGATTAATTTATTTGGATGATGTGGAGGTTCTTCATGAATGTGTTGGTGGGAGTGCGGCACCCAAGTACCTAGAAAAGGGATCTAGGTATTTTGAAGGATTGAGAAAATAAATTTAGGATTGAATTACTTGATTGGAGTTGCAAGTGTCCTCATTTAGGTCTAAGGAAGTGGAATATTGATCACTTAACTATGTTAGAAAATACAACTACTACAAAATCTACAAAAGGATGCACCTACAAATAATGCATTAGGGAAAATAATTGCATAGGAACCCAAATCCTATCTTGAAATTGAAACAAAAACCAAGGAGGATTTATTAAACATACTCCCTATTATTAAAACTATACTCACAAAGGTGCATAATAAATTGGCACAAATAAAAGATAGAACAGATAATTTAAGCTAATTCTGGAAAAGTTTAATACTAATATGTAAGGATTCGTACACATTGCTAGAGAGTTTTTTCAAATGTATTGATAGAGAGATATATGAGGGAGGTAAAAATAAATATATTAAAACCAATCTACCATGTGTATGTCAATTGGGAGCACAATTATCAGAATACAAAGCTCCACCTAGAATATATGCTTTGATTCTCTAGTAGACCTTACTAAAACTCCAACTTGGGTGACTATATTCTTCACTTCTAATAGAGATATCCAAAGGGAAACAATTTCATGAGGAATTCTTGTCTTCAATAGAGGAGAAAAATATTCTATAATTTCATAGGAAAGAAAAAATTATTCTAGGAAGGAAGAAACATAGGCATTTTGGTTTACAACTGAATATCATTAACCACATGAGATAAGAACGAATGATAAGAATTCATGGACCCATGTACAGATTGGAGGGAAGACAGAGGAAATAAAGTGGGAAATGGGAAGTTAGGAAGACAATGTGTTCAAAACTTACAATGTGTTTCAAGCTTACAATGGTTTCTCTATCAGATGACATCTCCTCCCACATAGCCTAAAGAAAAGATAATCAATGTCACTTATAATGTTGGGGAGGCTAGATTACGTGTAACATTTTATATTCAAGTAATTAATAGATAAGGGATTAGATGACTAGGTCTGAACCTTTAAGTACCTTAATTCTAGTGACCTCTCATGCACTTTTTGAGAGCAAATTTGATAGATAGAAAAAAATAAGATCTAGATGGATTTTGAAGCAATTTTGGGCTACTATGTAAAATTAGAAGAACCACCCATACTACCTTTGGATATATATACCTTTGGCTCATTATAGAGGGGGTGTTCATACAAAAGGTACTATGGAAGATTGTTGTGAAAGGATAATAACATATAAAAAATACTTCAGGAAATGACGTGTTGTTTCTGCTTTGTCTATTGTTTTGTTATTGTTGCAAATATATAATATAGAAGTGAAGAAACAACTACATAAGATGTAATGTTAGGTTTTTTATGTTTTATGTTATAGTGTTTAGGACTATCTTTTGTGGTGGTTGTTACACAATTTTCTTTGTTGGTAATATTGATTATATTTTTCTAAACAATTATGTAAGAATTTTTTTCATATTTAGTAAAATGGGGATTGGACTCAACAACCTTTTTATTGATAAAGAATGATATGATAAATTGTATTCTTTGGTTTGAAATAACAAAATGATTTTTGGATATGTGTTAAAAATTAGATTGTAACTGGACAAAATTTGAAGTATTTTGTTTATGACTTATAAATATTTAATTCTTGATTATCGTACACATTAGAGTTGTACGGAATCCCGATTCATATAGTTCACACATTTTTATACTTGCACCTCAACTAGTAGAATGTTTAGAAACTCAAACTAATCTAGTAATTAAATAAGATAAATTTAAATAAACTAATTTAATTTTAGTAAAATTAACTATGTTATGTATGTCTCGTTACATGTAATCTATTGTAATCAATGTCAAATAATATGTAAATTATTAAAACTATTTTAGAAATGGTGTTATAATTATAATCAATGATATTTAATTACTTTTCTTTTAAAAATATATTTTTATTTTTAATTCGAATTGTTTTCCTTTAATGTTTATTTTATTAAATTATTACAAATATAAATTTTAGAGAATGTTACACTCTTACACATTTAAATTACAAGAATGCTTGAAGTAGAAGGTTAGACCTAAAACTCATTTTCTACACAATGACAAGTGTGCATTTGTAAGGGGGGATTAAGCCCTAGGTAGATTATTCCTAGGGCACCAAGAGTTAAGGGGCGCCTAAATCTAAAGATTTTCATTATCTTTGGTTATTATTAGAACTTAACATTAATATTTTTTATTTGAAGTCAATGTTATTGAGCCTTTTATTAATATTATTATAAAGTAACATAAATTTCACACATACACATAAAAATGTACTATAATAATTTTGCAAATAAAAATACATATGCATATTTTTAAGATCATACAATATTATTGGTATTGTTACACATTCTCTACTATAGCTCTAGATAATTTAGGGGTGTAAATTTTTCTTAGAAAAGGTTCATGTATTTTTAATAATGTCACTAGTGTAGTTAGTAGAGAAAGAATTATTTAATTATCTATTCTTAATATATTGGGGGAAATGTCTCTTTTTATGGAGGAATTAGTAGGCTTGTTTCAAATACCACTTTTCAAAAAACTATGAGAGCTATGAAGGAATTTTTATTGCTTTGCAAATGAATGATGTTTTGTTCAGTTTTAAGTCTTCATCACTTACTTGATATTGGTAAATAAGACAATTAACCAACCTTGTATATAAATTATATTTTTTTGCATTTTAAACACCTCCTTCTCCATCCATAGATTATTACTTGTTCTTATTTGATAATTTTATAGGATATTTGTACTCATTTTGTATACCAACTTATCTAAATTAGTGATTTATCATGATTCTTATGCAAATTTTAAAATATGATAATGTACACAACTTTTTTTAATTTATTTGATGGGAAATAATTATTAATTAAAATTGTAAAAAAGCATACACTTCAATTATTGCCTAGGGCACTCACAACCTTTAATTTGGCTTTGTGCATTAGTGGGAACTAATATCTTAGGTGTTCTCATGCAAGGGGCAAGCTAAATTTGTTGAGTAGGTGAGAGAGAGAGAGAGAAAATACGATATTTTAGCATTAATAGGATCCCATGAATTTTTTATTTTTCCCTACACATATACAATAGGAGTCTTTAACACTACCAAAAGTAAGGTCCCATGAATTCCCAATTAATTTTTGTAAGAAAAAATTGGGAGGGAAGATTTTTTTGTGCCCAAGTGCTTTATTGAGGTTGGGTTTTAGCAGCAACAATTTTTTTTTTAATGTTTTCGTAAAAATCTTTTATTATTGTATATTGTACCTTTTCATTTCATTCATTTCTAATAGGTTTATAATTAATACAAATATTTTAAATACATTTATTTGTAAAAAATATAGATGTATATCAATGTCAAAGTTTGTATTGTAGATTTCACCACATTCATTACGCCGAAGGCGTTCCCCCTATGGTAAAGGACCTCTGGACATTTATGCAACTGTATTAAAGTTGATAGTTTGACGGCCGTCTGGACGTTTTCACATTTTTAACAGTTTTTTTTTTACCTGCGTTCCTTCTTTAGATGGATAAAGATTAGTGTTTGTCTGCAAGATTTTTTCAATGCGATTAATTTTATAGGTTTTTAGTTTTTTTTTTGCTTCACGATCCCTGGAATCGCTTTCTTTGTCACACGCTAGGGGTCACCTTGTATGCATTCTTCACCAAGGCAATTTGCATAGGCAAAGAGTGACGCTGTCACAATTATTAGGGAAAAGGTTTTGAACAACAAGTACAAGGAGTGGTGCAACTGTTGCAAGAGCCCATATGCCCAGCAGCTACAAAAGCAAGTCTGGCCACCATTTACAACATAGCCCTCAACAAAAGATATCAAGTTAAAGTGGTAGAGACATGGGCTTTTCCTCTTGTGGTGGAGATGCTAGTTGAGAGAGAGGACCATTTCTAAGAGAGCATTGGTGGTGTGGGACATCCTCTGTAATTGCACGGAAGGTCAATCTGACGCATCATCCCATCCTTAGGGCTCAGAGTCGACATCGATACCTCTATTGGATTCAGTACCAAATAAGGAGCATGTTCAGGAATTCCATATACAAATTTAGCTCCGTGAAAAGATACATCTAAACTAATAGACTGGGCACCGTTCATATGGATAGGAATGCTTTCCTCCCAATTTTCAACTTCATTCTTTTATCTCAATTGTTCAAAATGAAACATGCCTTTTCTATTAAACGAAATTAATCGCTCCTTACCTTTGCAAATATAAATTTCACATGGATCGTGTTGTAGGACAGCCTCGTGACCGGCAGCGACATAAAATACAGATGATAAAAGGCCCTCATTCTTTTGCTCTTGTTTTATTTTTTACGGCCATCCTTGTTTTGTTGTTGTCAACATCTTTGACAAGGACGTCAGGGATTTCAAAGCGCTTTCTTCTACCATTAGATATGCCATTATGATATTAAGTACATTGATGGTGGATCTTCTATGGGACTCCTTGTTAGAGACAATGTTATAGCCTACAGGTGTGGATATGACTAGGATGGATCTTTGGCAAAGTTACCTCAAGCCACAGATGGTGTTTTGGGTCTCAGTAGTAGTACAACGAGTCTCGCATCTCAATGGGCAAAGCAAGGTCTTATAAAAAATGTCATAGGCCTTTGCATTGCTGGAGGGGGGAAAAAAGGAGGATACAATTTCTTCAGCGATGATCATGTGCCTACCTCATCCATGACTTGGGTTCCTATGCTTGGAAATCCATCAATGTAAGCTTGAATTAAGACACCCAGTCTCGCTCTCTAGATCAAAATAAATCTCTTAGGATAATCCTCAAATGATTCCTATATGAGCCTGAAATCTCAAAAGCTTCATCAAAGTATCGACATTGAATCTTTATATTGTTACACGAGTGTTTTTAGTGCCAAACTACAATGTTGAACTAAAAACGCTCCTTGTGTAGCCACATAAAGATTCAGTGCCAAAGTCTGTAGCTTCATCAAAGTAGTTTCTCACTCGGCCTTAGTATTCAACACTATAATATGCCTTGTTCCTCACTCTTTTGAGCATCAATTGTTATTCACGTCTCTCCATCATATGCTGAGATAAATTCTTCAAATAAACTTCTGGTTAATTAATTAGACCTAATTCACCTTCATCTTGGTCATTAGTTAGGCTTATAGTTGTTTAGACTTTGGAATGTTCACAATACCTTGTTCCCGTCTGACCAATATTCACGCATATGCTCAAACACGTCCATCTTGAGATAAAGCACCCGCATCATGATAAGCATCTCTTACTACTCTACACTTGTTATCCATTCATGTATGCAGGTCTTGATATTTGTCCCTTGTTTTTAGCAATCAATTCTCCATCTAATGCACTCCACTTGATATCTAAGCTAATAGAAAAGCTCTAATTTGCAGCCTCTTTTTTTTTAATATGCCTACAACACATGACTTTGACAAAATCTAACTTCTGACTACTCTATATCTAAAATAATAGTTTTAGGCATTGCTTGAATATTCTTGACAGAGAACAACAAATATTAACATCAAGCTTGCCTCTCTTCAAATACGAAAAGAAACGTGGTCAAGGATTACATGACAATCATAAAGAGGCCCAATTATTTTGATCCATAGTTACCAAATTTGGAAACTTGCATCAGTTTGATTCAGTATGTCTGAAAAATCTGGATCTGAAAGGATTTGATATCTATATTTTTATAAGTATATCTCAAAAGAATACTCAGAAATCCAATGCCCACATATAGCTGCTCTTCATTTTTATACTTCATCTCATGTGTTTTTTTTTTAAGTAGATTTGTTTCAACTAACATTATATTTTTACAAGTCGATAATTCCTTCAATAGCCACATCAACTCACCAATACACTGCATTTATTCATTACTAAGCCTTTCTCCAGGGATCAAGGACTCTTGCATTCTTGATGTTTAAGGTCTGGATAATTCATGTCAATTGTTTTTTTGTTTCAACTGCCCTGACTTCTTGCATACACTAAACAAAACATTCAACATATTTGCTAACAAATTTGTTTTTTGTAGAAGTCTATAACTTCTAAAACAACCACACCACCTCACCAGTACCCTACAAATATTAATTACCAAACCTTTATCCAAGGATAAAGGCCTCCTCCATTCTTGACATTTAAGGTCCTGGCAGACCTGTCATTCGACAAACCATGAATGTCATCAATTGAACAAATTACTTGAAATTTATGACTCAAACTGGCAGTTATATTAGTTTTATCAGATCTTATTACATTTGCTCCTTATCGAATCCGCATCTTATGCGGAAGACGCTTATTGTTTGGAAATATCCAGACAAGATCTTGATATCTTCTAGGACATCCTTGATTCTCCAATGATTGCAACAGGTTTTGGCGATGCCATGAAGCACTGGAATTAAAACTTTTGAAACCATCTTGACAATCAAGTCTTACAGGGAACATTCTGATCCATCTTGAATCCCAGTTAAATGACTTCAGCCTCCAATCATATGGTGGTACTGATCCCATGTCTGGCCTCATACCGCCACAACTCACCGTCATGCTTTTGCAGCCTTCCCGTCCTTTAAAATCTTAGGCTTCTATTAGAGGCCCTGTCTGGCTTACCTCTCAACTATAGAGCACGATGGTCATAAGATTTTTCTTTTTGGTACAATCCTTTTAAATTAATGTATAACGAGCTTTCTCTTCTTGCATTTCTTGCTCAAATTTGTTTTGACCCAGACACACAAGTTAAAATTTTGAGATCAGTTGCTTACCTTATTCCTTAAAAGTCTATAAGATATGTTTTATTACATCAATATGCACCAATGAGTGTTAGCCTCCCCATCATGATTGACCTTTATGTCTTACTCCCATGGATTTTCTCACAGCAAGATGTAATGCATTTGTTTGAAGAGTTGCAAAATACCTTCTCTTCTTGCTTTTAGTCCATTTGTGTTCCTCTGTTTCTAATGAAGCATATTGGAAGGGGAAATCTATTGATATCTTCTTCAATGTTGGTAGTTTGATTTCACTTTTGTACTATAACCTGTTACCTTTCCATCACATGTTATCATTCTTCTTGAGAATTGCATCCTTATTTATAAATTACTATTTTTTGTGTTTTCTTGCACTCATGGTTCTTTCTTTCTAAATATTTAACTACTAAAATGAACAAAAGTTTATCTTGCATATGTTTCACTATTTTTGTCAAATTTTCACCATTTGTGGTCCTCTTGTAAATAATCCCACCACCACCACCACTGCCACCCTTACTCTTATTGGATAATGCATTGCTATTCCTTGCCTAACAAAGTATTTATGGCTGAAATTTCCTTTGATACCATGGAAATAAACCAATTCACTAGGTTTTGTATCTCTATAAGAGATATTCTATTGCTCTCTTTCAACATTATGGTGTTCTGTGTTCGATTATTGAACTGTGTCATTTGAAAAATAATTATTGATCAACGAGATGGATCTACTTAAATCCATATACTTTTCTTTATTTAAACCAGTGTATAATAGTATCATCTATTTTGTTGGAATCAACTATTAAAATGTTTAAAGTAGAAGTAAAGGGGAAAACTTCACTAATAATTAGTGTTCACTCAACGTTGAATCTAAACAAAGGGAAATGAATTTATGTTACATATAATACTCTCGAAAATTAAGTTTACTGTCTACTTCTTCCTTCTATGTAATCCTTGGAAGATGATCGAGGTATTGATGGTATCTGTCTTGAACCTCCATGTTTTGCATTGTCGTGCTTCTCTACTCTACGTTTTGTACTTGTCTTGTGACTTTTCAACTTAGAAATTTGTGTAGAAAGAGAATTCATATATAGCTGACTGTCAACATCACTAAATGAATGCATTTTCATCAGCCTTTTATTGGGTCCCAGATTTTTGTTGTATGTCCTAGAAGGAGGAGGAGAATGCATTGGGAGAGGAGGAAAACGCATGAGCAGGGTGGGAGAACACAACGTAGTTTTTCTGGGAACTGAACAGTTCGAACAGGCCTCTGAATCCTTATGTGCTACTATAGGGTTGCATCTGTCTAAAGATCTTGTTCTTCCATTTTCTGATTCATGTTGTTTTATAAGCCCATATTCCTTATCCCTTGCTGATTCATGTTGTATTGCATGGTCTTTAGAATTTTTCACATTACTCTTGCCAGCTATTCATATTCATTTTATAGTTATGAAAATTCACTCCATCAATGACTTTGTTCCTACTTAGGGATAATCTCAGAGATTTCTTGTTTTTCCATCTATTTAAAAATGTTAAGAACTCGGGATTTTCCAGCATATGACGAGTCTGTGAAGAAACCCCACCTCCCTACTACAGATTTGCATGAGATTTTATATGGGCAAGCTTCAATTGGTAGTAGGAGATTTGAGTCCCTTACAAATCAACACTCAAGTAAAATGAAAGTGGCTACTCTGAAGGCAGGGATAGAGAGAAAGGATTATGTGAAAGCTACCCTGAAGAGAAAGTATGTGTCAGTTGACGAGAAGATAGAGGTAGAGGAAATTATGTCCTATATGCATTGTGCATCCAAGAAGAAATTACCAACAGTATCCTTGGAGAAAAATGGTGTTGTTCTATTGCCATCACACCACATAATTGTAAGAGTCTCAGGATTTGGAGATTCAAGTAAGAAACTCTTGATTTCCAGGAATCTAAGACGGAGTGCTCATAGTGGAGAATTTGATGACGATGCACATTCTAATGGCTTTCATATCACTTCAAAGGCTAGGGATTTTATTGAATACTGTGATGGACGTGTATCTGGTAAGAGCTTGCATATCCATTCACAATTTAATTCTGATTCTGAAATTCTTTTAAGTACCAGAGGTCACAAGAGTGAGTCTAATGATTGGCCAAAGAAGCCTACTCAACCCCGCTTGTCAATTGAAAGATTGGAAACAAGTCCAGTTCTACAGAAAAGAAGGATCAACAATCAAGTTTTGAAGGACAAATATGATAGTATTGCTCAACATGAATCTCATAGTCTAAGATCTGATGGGTTGAATGATTTTATCTGTGAAGAGCGTCAAGATGGTGTTATTGGAGACGAGTTGGCGGGGCTCATTTTCATGTGTAATGATAGACAGAGAATTAACTGTTTTCGATATAAGGTGTTTGGTATGCCCAAAGCAAAGTTGAGACTTTTAGACCATGTAAAGCAAGGTACTAAATTGTTTCTTTTTGAGTATGAATCTAGGAAGATTTGTTGCATATTTGAAGTTGCTTCTTATCCTGGAATTGAGCTTGATAATGATGCCTTCAGAGGATCTGAAGTTGACTTCCCCTTACAGTTATGCTAATATTCAATATCTAAGTGATAAATATGTAGATGGTTTTTATGTTCTGCACTTGTAACATTATCAGAGACATGATCAATGTTGAGTGTCCTTGTTAAGATGTTCAACGATTTTTTACAGTTTGATATTATAAATTGTTTCCCCTTATTTACGAAACAAGCTATTTTGCCAAATTATGTTAATGAAAACCTCATATTAAATTTGATGTCCATTGGACTGTCGTAAGGAAATTTCAACCTTAAATTTGTGTACATTTGACCATCACTTCAAAGGTTTTGTTTCCTTTTGCTTGAAGAATCGCAAAACACTAATATCTTGGCCATATGGTAGAGTTGGGCCCTATTTTTCTGAAATTTTTTCTTGAGACCGACATAACCGTGCAACTAAATTGATGCCATTTTCACACATCAGTGGGAAATTTTCAGAGCATGTAATAGAGTTATTAATCAATATGGTATGTGAAAAATTCAAGATAAGAACCTTGGAATTGATATCTCAAAGTGGATTTCAGATAGATGTATTGAAGATATATGAAAATGGCATGAGGTTAAAGTTGTTTCCAAACAGTTACTGCCGAGACAAGAGAATTATAAGCTTGTCTTTTGAAGTATGTATATGAACTGCCAATGTCGAATATTATTCCTCCTTGGCTTTCTTCATCTCCTCTCTTTGCAAGAAGTTTTTTCCCAATGATCATCTGTGCAGTTCCCGCATAATAGTATTTCCTGATAAATAAGGGAGCAATCTGCGACTATGCTCGTAGACTGGTTTAGATGAAAAAAGAGTTCAAACAATTACAAAATTACACGTTTCAACATACATGTTCGATTTTTCCTTTTTATTGTTGCCCGTTTCTTTATGTTAACCAACAACAACACATTTTTAATGTCTTCATCTGCACACAAATACCTAAAAATTTAAAATGCCGAGAAAGGACAATGCAAATTATAGTTGTTTCCATCCAAAGCTTTGTACATTATATCACTTTTTTCAATTTTGAATAGTTTAAAGGGTTGGACCTCATGTTTCCACTTTTTAAATGAAGTGACTCATCTATATTTCTACACATACAAAATCAATCACCCATAGTTTAAACAAACACAACTACAAAAGTAAAAACTATCCCTATAACACATAACATATACCGTTTTTTGTTTGCAAAATGCCTCAAAGAAATGTGGTCTCATGGAATGTTATGATTGTAAGATATGCACAAAATAGCTCTAACAATGATGCACTCAAACTCGTTGAGGTAATAAAGAAAATTGGAATGTACCATAACCATTTCAGATTTTTTTATATATAATTGCATATTCTGTCTCATTTTAGTTTCATGGAGAGATAATATGTTAAAGCACTTAGTCATTCTTTCAATCTACTTTGACAACAACACTTCACATTCACTACATTCTTGAGAGTGAGTATTAGCAAACTTAAATGTCTCACTTGAATTTGTATTCAAATATTACACAACTAAGTGTTATCTAACATCCCTTCTAATGTATTTCACAACATTTGTTCTGGCTTTAATAGAAAATCAGTATTGTCAATCACACCCCTTATCAACATCAACTACAAAAGTAATAACTGTATTTCTAAATCTAATAACATATACCATTCGGCGTTCACATTGCATTGTACACATGCGATTGCTAGTAATATTTTAATGGGACTAATTGTGGTACACCAAAGAATATATACCTACTCCAAATCTTTGTTTGATACTACAATAGTATAATTAGAGTTAATGATAAAATAATTTCCAGCATAAGGGTAGACAAATAGGTGGTTTGATCAGATAGGTATATATGTATTGATCACAATAATTAAGAATAAATTTAGTGAGCAATGAATAATAGAGTCAATATGCGTATGGGTACGACAAAACAAATAACCTTAAAATATATAATCAACTGTTGATCGGAGCACTTTATCCAGAACCATCAAGATAGCTTACTCATAAAGTTGATAGTTGTAAACTCTTTCAATATTGAACATGGGTATCTATTCACAGTAAAAATGTAGATAGCATAATAAAATCCTTGGTTTGACATATTTGTTTTTCAGGAAAAAATAGGAGTTGTATAGAGACCCTTGTGCCCCACTATCCCCTACGATATCATCTCATGTATCCCCCAATGGAAAAACAACACTTCTTAAAGGTCCAACCACTAGTAAGAGCAACTAGGTAACTGCAAATATATGAGTTCTAAGTTTGATATTTGTTTTGACGTAGCATGAGCTAAAATCATCTAAGGGTGATAGTTTTCTTGACATTTATCAGGTCTCTCAATAATATGTCGAACCATTAGAAAACAACACGCCATTGTTCTCAGTGTCTTCCAAATGTATGAGCCCACTTCATCGTAGTTAGAATGAATTTCTAAAGAAATAATGCCATCGTGGACAATTAGTCTACCTCGAACTTTCAAATATTATAATAACGTGCCCATGCAAAACTTTTGTCTTGCTCGACCACTTCATTAATTCATGTCCATAGAAAGGGATAATGTTTGATGTATACACTATAAATATTTATGAGACTTATTGAATTCAAATCTATGACCAGTATTGATTCACTCAAGTTGACCATACGACAAATGATGTCCAAACTAAGAAGGAGCTACATGGAATTGCCAATGGAACCCAAATCAAGGGTTAGAAAGGCCCATGAATACTTTATAATTGATATCAATATCATTATGGGTAAATGATGCAAGAGTTTTTGGGTTCATAGGAAAGTCATATATCAACCAAATCGTAGATTAGAGTACTTCCTTTAGTTGAATTGGTGTGTACTGACGATCTTTCTTTTAAAGGTGTGCACAAATCAATGGTTTAGCGGCATTTTAAAGCTCATGGTGGGTCACGCACACCTAGTAAAGAATGAGATGCCACATCATAGTCCTCTAAACCATATAATTCTTATAGTGGGTAAGTGCAATAATCTTAGTAGATGTCTATACAAGTCTTTTTAGAATCACGATAGTTTGTAATGACATCGTCTATGATAAGTCTAAAGTCAAGCTAACCAACTTAAAGTAATGGGTTTGTTTCCTTGATAATGTGTCCTCATGGGCAGTGTGTAAAAATAAACATGAGGATGCCTTTGGGTGGCTTGCATCTACTATATAAACAAACCTTATTAAACCTTTAGATAGTAATAGTAGTTAACAGCCAATTTGACAAGTGATAAACATTTGTCATATATTTATGAGTTACTAGACATTTGGTGATGGTGCATATTCCCTAAAGGACACTTAAAACAGTGTGATTGCATGTGTCCTCTTCAAATATTTTTGAAGATATATCATTTTTTTATATCCATCTATGATTATGTGATCTTATGTGAATTAGATATATTCTATGTGTTAATAACTCTTAGCAATACGTGGTTGAATGCAAATTCTCTTAATTGGGCTCCTTGATCGCATCTGCATCTATTGAATAGGTATGAATAACAAGGTCATCATAACCTATTCAACATTACGCCGACAGTGAGGTGTAGCACAGACTATTGCTGGTATTTCCATATTTGCAAGCTCTGAGTAGGGTTAGATAATTTTTTGAAGACATAACTTCCATTAATAAGCAATTGTTGGGTAGAAGGTTCACAGGACACACATCGAGTGTTAGGAGGTTTTCGGACATGTCTATGTAAGCACGGGTAGAACAATTATTGCAGGTATATTCTATTATGAGAAATTGTTGGGTAAGATAGGTGTGAAGTTTGTGGTAAAATCTCTTACTGGGTATGAGAGGTGGACTAATGGAAATTCAAATGTGATTGAATGTAAAGTTGTCTAGTAGAGGTCATTAGACATATTTGAATGCGTAAGGCTAATCAATAGGCTTGGCTAGAAGTTGATGAGGATCTAATTTTTTTTGTTTGAAGTGCCATAGAGATTACACAACATCAAAGGCATCATCCCCACGATGCAAGTGACAATCAGGAGGAAATCGTGAAGCCAAGGACACAACTAGGTGTTCATTTGTAATTGACCCCCCTTTCCAAATATAAAGCTATAAGATTCTTTGATTTTGGCATTAATCTCTGAAATATGACTTTCGAAAAAATGGTGAATATCCACAAAAGACAGTTGTCATGGCAAAGGTGACATCGAATCATCACAAAAAAAAAAAAATCAACAAAAATATAATAATCAAATTATGTCGAAGACATTTTCTATACGAGAAGACGAAATAGATGTAGAATAATGTTCAAGAAAAAACGAATCTTAAATATAATGAAATTATTTTCCCTGTGAGACTTACTTAGAATTCATGCTTGAGTTTATAGTTAATTACTTTGTTTACGCTGTGTGTGTGTTATTTTAAGGTCTTTGTATCCAATAATGTTACACGTGTTATCTTTTGGTTTATGTATCCAATAATGTTATTCTTTGGTTTATGAATCAAATAATGTTATGTCATGTATATTATTCTTGGTCTATGAATCTAGTAAAATAGTGACATGCACCTCTTTTAATATTTCAATAATATAGAAAAGTGTCGATTTGAGGTGTTAAAAATGATGTTCATTTAACCATCATTTGGAGAAAAAAAATTCCCTTGTTTCGAGAGTTTGACAGAAAAATTGTAATTTCATGACCATATAACAAAGCTTGAAGGTCCCCTTTTATCTGAAAATATTTTTCCGATCATAATATATTAGTGCAACTAAATTAAGACCATATGTCATAAGTAAATAAAAAGTTTGCAAAGAAGGGAATAAAGATATTAATCAATGTGGTATGTGACAATTCCAAAAGTGTTTCTATTAGATTAATATTTTTTTAACATTGTTCAAACATATGCATTAATATATGTTTGTGTTTAAGGGTTTTTAGGTTTTGAGTTTCAGTGTATTTTGGTTTCAATATTTATTTTATGCTTACAAGTTTCAAGTTTCAAGGGTGTTTCATATCAATCGAATTGTGTTTTTAGGATCTTCAAATTTGGGGTCAAGTTTTTCATATTCATATTTCAAAGGTTTTGGGGTTATTCAAGTTTTGGGTTTCAATGGTTTATAGTTTTTGTTGTGTCAAGCTTTTCAAGTTTTGGGATTTTGGAATTTAGGTTTCAAATTTTGGCCCGGGTGTTTTCAACATTAATTTTCACATGCATGGGCTTTTGTCATTAAGGTTTCAGAATTCATTTTTCAAGGTTTTTAGGTTTAGATATTTATATAGTGCATGCCCCTCCTATTGTGTGATGTTCCCTTTGTCATGCTTGACCTCCTTGTCAATTTCAAAGCATTTTTATGACTATATGTTACTTGGGTTTTGATGTGTGAAGTCTTAGTGAGTCATGATTGAGTAGATTCTTAAGTTATAATTTTTCTTGAGCAATAAATAGTCATCATTTCATCATGATTACACAATGGAGATAAGCATTTTGTTTCATTAATGGAAATTTAGGCCAACACACTGGTGCAATAAGTTGGCATAAGTGGTAACCGGTTGTGGGAGCCACACAAGTGTAATAGAGTTGTTTATCAATATGAAAGGTGATAATAAAAGTTAATCCCTCCAGGATCATTATCTCTTGGTTTTTTTTGTAACAATGTGCTTAATATACCCTCGCTAAAATATGAATTTATATATATTAGTTAATAGCTTATATTAATTGAAAATGTCAATTACGTCGAGAGATATTCTAGAGTGGCATTCATTGGGTGATGGTGGGTTATAATGTTCATAAGTGTACATTCACTTATAATTATAACCTTACATTTGATGTCCTTTTATCATCACTAAGAATATATTCTCTTTTATTGGACAGCTCAATCAAAAATTGTAATGTCTTGGCCATACAGTAGAGTTTGAAGTGCTTCTAGATTGATGATATTTTTCACCATTTAGTTAGAAAATTTTAAAAAGGGGTAATGACATTAGTAATAGTAGTGACATGCTAAAGAAACAAGGTAAGGGCCTTGATGTCAATAACTCTCAATAAAATTATGATAAATGTATATAAGACACACACCTGCGCGCACACACACGCACGCACACCCCCTCACACACACTAGGAATTCATAACCAAATATAATGATAGTTTTAAAATATTTATTTTATTTAGGATGTATAAGGTACTAAAAAATTAAAATAATAAATTAAAAAAAAGGAGAAGAGGGGATAAATATAACATTAAAGAGAGGTATAAATTAAAATAATTATTGGGAGGTTTTTTTTAAAATAATATTTAAATATATGGTATTTTAAATTAAAATAAAGATAAAAATTCTTTAAAAATTGACAATAGACATGTTGGATCTAATATAATATGGAATAACATTTAAGGATGAATGGGGTCACATATATTAAGGGTATATGTAAATTTAATGAAAAGTAGCAGGACACAAAATAATATGGGGGGGACTCTATACAATGTCAACATTTCAACATAATGGGAGGGGGGATCTGACATTTTCATAAAATATAGCAAAAAACTAAAGTAGATGTTATGGAGTCTTACCTCAAACAGATAGTCCAAAGATATCACTGCCACAATGACAAATATGCATTGACCACTCTCCCTGCATGCATATTTCTACGATAATGAGAGAAAGATGTGGCCTAGTATATAGCTAGACTTTAGAAAGAATTTTAATGTATGAGAGTAGGCCATTAAAGGATCTTAATTCATCACCAAATCAGAATAACATTCCTTATATCTGTAAAGATTTTAGAAGAATACTATAAAGAGAAGATTCCAAATTAAAGTGTTAAGTATATGTGTGTATTAAAGCAGTAGAGAATATATTCATTAAAAATACGTTAAAAGGGGAAACTTCAAAAGTTTAACTCATGTATTATTGTGAAGGTATAAGATAATATAATATAGATAAAATAACCATATTAATCATACTCCTAAATTAAATCTTATTTTGTAACAAAATAAGCAAACACTTTAATGTACATGTTTCATCTCTGACACGTAGGACTTTGTATAAATCTAGACAAAAGTTAGACAACAATATCTACTTGGAAGATCAACTAGGGACAGACTTCTTCTAGTTTCTCCATTTTAGACATATTATCTCACGTACTATATCAATATTATAGTTTATGAAAATTGCATCTAAGTCTAATCTTCTAATTTTCCTAATAAATCTACTCCGAATATGAACATGAATTAGTATCGTCTAACAATGCAAAAGTCCTAAACGGGAATTTGCACAATGAACTTTGTATCTGGTCTCAAATGACGGGAATAGGGTTAATGGTATTTGACTTGAATCATGCCCCTTAGCAATAAATCCTACTATGTACCACCAAAATGGAGTGCACAATTTCTATGGAATTTCTCTCTTAACTAAATGAACATTTTATAGTTGTCCTCTTCGTTTTGACGACATGTATTTGTTTACTAAAACTTGGATACGTAAAAAAAAAATAATTCAAATATTTGACTTATATTTGAATGCACTTTTTGTCAATTATAATTATCTTAAAAATAGTTTTACACATTGCTATATATCAATTTTCATAAGTATTTTTCAATAGGGGAGCTTAATCTAAATGACTGATAGAAGTACTTCAACTCTAGGATGAAATCTCTCTGATGCAGTGTACAAGTGACATAATATTCTTCAATTATCACTTAAACCTTTTTTTCCACTTATAAGGTGAATACTTCACACTAGCAAATACTCATGATGGAAACTAATGATATCATTAAAAAATGCACATTTGAATATTCAATAAAAAGAGAGACGAAGTATAGGATCATAATATACATATGAAAACCCATAATCGAAATAGATTTATCATGTCGCTACTAAATCTGAATGTCCAGATAGTTGTCAAAAAAACACCACTTGATGGCATGAGATATGACGTTTTCCTTAGAAAGCATAGTTTGAATGATATTGTCAAACATGCAGAAATAGTAGCCAAATATTTGAGGGAGTGGTCTGTAGTTAGCATTTCAGGGAATTCTATTTTGTATTAGACATCAGGATAGTACATTATGATGCTCATATGTGTATGTTGTTAATTCTATCTGTAAGGGATATACAGAGTAGAGATAGGGCACTTTGAAAAATTGAGCTATTGAATATGAGGACTCTGTTTACTGTTATTTATAAATATTGTATTCTCTTAAATTTTAGCAGAGCCTGGGATGAGTAAATAGTTATGGTCTAAACAGTATTTGTTTCTTTCTGTGTTCTGGTTTCCGGAACTTAAGAGTGTTAATCGGATATTCAGCTGGTATTAGACTCAATGTTGATGAAGTGTCTTTTGCAAAGAAGTATCAGAAGTTTAAGAAAAATATATGGCCACATTTGTTACAGGGGATCCTCACAGGATGGGTAGAACAATATGATGGCATTGGATTTAATCTCTGGAAGCTCATAATGAATATGTTGTTGCTGAACAAGGATCTACTCAATATAGTTGAAGGGACTAAGACTAGACCCACCAAGGATGCAGATATGATCAGTAAGTGGGAGTCAAAGGAAGGTAGGGTTCGTTCCTATATACTTTTAATTTTGAGTGATAATGTGCTTTTACATGTAAGTGAGGCAAAATTAGCAAAGGAAGCTTGGGATCAATTAATCAAGTTATATGAATCAAATGATGTTAGCACAAGATTATATCTTAGAAGAAGATTTTTTCAGTTAAAGATGTAGGAAACACAAAGGAGATATCAGATTTCCTATTAATCGTTTTAAATCTTTCTATAAAATCAACTCTGGCTACATGTGGATCAATGAGTTGTTAGAAGACAGATATCTCAACACACTCCCGCAATGTACATCTTCTTGAGATCCCACAACAACTAATTTACATTCTACATTTACCACTGGTAATGTAAGCACTAAAATAGTATTCCTAAGCAAGCAATTTGGATTTATTGGTTGTCAGGAGTGTTTGGCATTTTCACTACTTCAAGAAGAAATCAATCATTTATTTCATTGGATGTCGGGAGCTTGAATGCTGAGTCTCCCACAACATTGTTCTATCCCATGTAGGATATTATTAGGGCAATATTGCAAGTTATTGCGACCCTTACAATATGACATTGAAATTTATCTCATACCTCCCATGTCCAGATGTTGTGAAGTAAATTTCAATTTATAAAGTGGTTACAAATTTTATTTGCTAAAAATAAGGTCAAATGGATTTCATTATGGGGGCTCACATAATAATTTAAGAAACAATGTCGATATAGTGGCTAGCATGCTTGTCTAGAAGAGGTGATAAAATGTAAGGTTGTTGGGGCAAGCTAACATGGTCTCACACCAATGTTTTGTCTTATAAAATTTGTTTTCAACGTTGCCACAATTCCCAGGTTCTGATGTTTCATATTGTTTGACATTTATGGCTTCATGGCAACTCAAGCATATGCATTCTAAGAGTTAGTGTTATCGGCATTCGGGAGTAAGATGTCACCCAAAAGTCTGATCTGTTATCGAATCTGTGGCAGTATCATAGAAAATGTGCTCGATTGATTGGAATTGCATGATATCCCATTGCAAATTCCAGATGATGGATACAAGAAAGTCCACAAACATGCCCAATGGTATGTACATGTATCTAGTGAAAAATTCCTTTACTTGCGTTGAGAAAGTTCCTCCCATCTCATAAAATCATGTGCACTACTAGACATATATTTAGCTTGGGTTCTCATACTACTATTTAGAAGGTTTCTTGAGTAATGAAAGTACCTAATTAACTCCCATCTTTTGGAACATCTTTATTTACTTTCTATTTCATAATTTCCGTACACATTCACCAAATACATGCTCAATCTTCATTTTGAAATTTCTCATCATTTTAGCCTCGAACTGGGGCGCCCAGGTCTATACTAGGGCGCTCTGGGGTGCACCTGGTCCACCAGGGGTGCCCCGATCCTTGTTATACAACTTTCTCACCTCATGAAAGATTGGGATACTTTCTAGCCCTTTTTCAAGTAATTCATATCCTTTTTGATTAGCCTATGTCAAGGTTAATTCATGAAATTAGATCAAGATACCCCTGATAAAATTTACCTTAGCTCATGTTCACCTAGGTACATTATTTACCTTTATTGTATTTATCCTCACCCACTTATGTGTGTGGATATTTCTTTTTATTTATTTAGATATTAGGAGATATTATCTAGTTGTTAGGTATAGTTCTTTCCTTGATCTATGGTATTGACTAGTTCTTTCCTAGATCTATGGTATTGACTAGATCCTTGATGTCTAGTTCTCTCATAAATCTATGGACTTGACTAGTTCTTTGATGACTAGTTCTTTCCATGATTTATGGCTTGATCTATGACCTTGACTGGTTCTTAGATTGTTATTCCTTGCCTATATAAGCAAGGCCCATTCTCATTCTATTTCATTGAGTTCCATAATAATATATGATATTGCTGCTCATTTGTTTGCAAAGGTTTATGTAAAGTTATTCTGGTGAATTGCTTTCATCTTATTGATCATGGTGTTTGATTAGCATCTGTGTTCTTGGCTTGGTACGATCTGGTTATCGTTCCTTTTATGGTATCAGAGCAAGATATTGCTATTGACATCCGTCCATAAGTTTTATTTTGCAAATAAATTTTTTATATATTCATATATTTGGGATTTGTCTATATTTTATTGCTGCATGTGTCTTTCTACAAAACTAAGCTTTGCATTGGATCCGGAAGGTGGCAAAACCCTAAGATCGACTTGTAAACTCGACCATTTCGGGAGGCAGTCAGTTTTTTGGTTTTTTTTTGTGAAGAGAAACATACTGGATTCACCTTTTTTGTGCAATATGAAAAGGAAATCATTTTTTCTGGGTTTTGTTGGGTTTTCAGATCCGATCTATTCAGGAACTTTAAATTTAGCCCCTGGTCATATGGTATGGTCATATGAGGGCTTAAAGCTTGTGATTCCTACTAGTAGGTGCTTAACTCCAGCCCCCTTTCATTTTATTTGTGTGGTGAAGGCAAGAGCATTTTATTCTATTTTAGTGGCAACTAAAATAAATAGTAGAGCATAATATTGAAAAACTTGTATCTTTTGATCGGTAACTCGGTTTTGAGTGTCATTTTTTGCAAAAGTGCTTGTTTTTTATGCTCTTTCCATTGGAAATATTTATTTTGAGAATCACACTATAATTATAAAGTGCCATATTGTAACACACACTCATTATAAAGTGCCAAAATCTGGGGGGGCTCTTGTTGCATTGTTTGGGGGTCTTGTTGCATTGCTTGGTTCTTGCATTTCTTTTGGTGATTTTTTGAGGATGGCATCTTTATCTACTTCTGCATTAGATCATGTTGAGCCATTAACAACACATAATTACCACACATGGAAACCAAGAATGGAAACAATAATTAAGCGGAAAGGATTATGGGCTTTAACTTCTTCAGAACAACCAGTGTTCACTAGAGAATATGAGAAATTTCAGTACCAGTGCAAATTTGATGAGTGTATGGGTTTGATAGGAACTTATGTAAGTGACAGTATTTTGTTTCATTTGGAAAAGTGTGACTCTCCTTTCAAAATATGGGAGAAATTGGAGGATTTATTTGGTAAGGTGGATCATATGAGAGCCATGCAACTTGAAATTGAGATCACCTCTCTTAATCCTGAAGATTTTCCAACAATTATAGACTATCTTACCAAGTTCAAGCATTTGTTGACACAGTTGAAGGGGAGTGGAAGAGATAAGAAAGATGAAGAGTGTGTTTACTTGATTCTATCCAAGTTGAGAGGACCATTCCAAATTTTTTCTTCTACCTTTTTCTCTAGCATGGATGCCTTAGGTGACACATTCAAAATGCCTAACTTAGAAACATTTTGTGAAAGACTTACTAGGGAAGAATCCAAATTGTCTCACCTTGAGTCTTCCACCTCTCAAAAGGCATTAGTTGCATCTAATCCTAAGGGCAAGGGAAAACCAAACAGTAAAACCAAATCCACACCTTCTCCATCTCAAAATGCTCCTAAACCCAAAGAAAACAACTCAAAACCCAAGGAGTCTTCTAAATCCAAGAATAAGTCTAGCCGTTCATGCTCTTTTTGTGGGGGTAGTAATCATGAAGAACATAGGTGTTATAAGTGAATGCAAGCCTTAGAGGATGCAGTCAAGAAACACAAAATTTCTATCTCCACTCCACCTCCTTCTAATCAGCATGGAAAAGCACTTAATGTTGTTGGAAGATCTCAGTCACCACTTGCAGACAATTGGGTTATAGATTCTGGTGCTTCTCATCACATGACTTCTTCCAAGGAGTCTTTTGTTTCTCTAGGTTTGAGTTCTACTTCCAAAATTGAGGTTGGAGATTCTTCCTTTCTTTCTGTTGAGGGAAAAGGTGATATAAAAATTGATGGTGGTAGTATCCAAGATGCACTATATGTTCCTAACATCACTTAAAAAAAATTATGTATATCAAATTTGTCATTTTGGTCAAGGAAAAACAGTGACTTTTACACCACATGGGGCAGAAGTAAGAACTTTGTTGGAGCCTTATTCACTTGTTGCTCAGGGTATTGTTGATCATAGTTCTAGACTATATCACTTTGAGGGTTTTGATGACACTTCTTCTATAGGGACAGGATTGGTTTCTCATGCAGATTCAGAGAGTAAGCTTTGGCATGAAAGATTTGGACATCTCAATTACAGATATTTGAAGGAGTTGAGCACTCATGGTATGGTAGATGGTCTTCCTAGAGTTTCTTGTCTTGAGGGAGTTTGTCATGGTTGTGCATTAGGGAAACAACACCAAGATCCTTTTCCTAAGAATTTTTCTAAGAGAGCTTCTTCACCACTTGAGCTTGTGCATAGTGACTTGATGGTTTTTCCTACCCCATCTTTCAATGGAGCTAAGTATGCACTTACATTTATTGATAATTTCTCGAGGCGTACTTGGGTTTATTTTCTCAAGTACAAAAGTGATGTTTTTTCACACTTCAAAGTATTTAAGGCTTTGGTCGAGAAACAATCTTCTAGTAGCATAAAGAACCTTCACACTGATAATGGGGGGGAGTACTTCAGCAATGAGTTTTCTAAATTTTTGGCAACTCAAGGCATTATTCACCAACATTTTGTTCCTCATACTCCACAACAGAATGGATTAGCAGAAAGGAAGAATAGAACTTTGAAGGAAATGGCTAACTGTATGATGCATTCTAGAGATATACCTCCTATCTATTGGGCAGAAGCAGTTAATTGTGCTAACTACATTCAGAATCACACACCACACAGAGCACTTGAGCATTTGACTCCAGAGGAAGCTTGGTCCAACACTAAGCCAGATGTCTCATTTTTTTGAGTCTTTGGGAGCCATGCTTGGGCCTTTGTGCCAAAGAAGAAAAGGAAAGCTTTGGATAAGAAGAGTAAACCCTTGATCTTTGTAGGGTATTGTGAGGACATGAGAGCTTATCATCTTTTAGATCCTGATACACATGATGTTATTTTTCAACACATGTTCAGTTTGATGAGCGCTTCACTCCTCATGATTCTTCATCTTCTTCCATTCCTTCTTCTTCTTCATCTCATCTTGAGGATCCTTTCTTTGAGGAGATTGATGAGGAGGTTATAGATGTCATTGAGGATCCTATTCCCACTGATGTTGTCACTATGCCTAAGTGGGCTCGTACTACAGTTTCTGAGGCAACACCTTTCATAGAGGATCTTCCACCCACTAGGCATCATCACACACATTCTACAGGTTCTGGACTTTTGTGTCAGGTAGTTTCTGAGGATCCACAGTCTTTTTCAAAGGCTCATGGGATACAGGAGTGGGATGATGCGATGACAGCTGAGTATTCTTCTTTGATGAAGAATCATACTTGGGATTTGGTATCTCTTCCTAAAGGAAGAAAGATGGTTAGGTGTAAGTGGGTATACCGAACCAAATACACAACTGATGGGTCCATTGACAAGTATAAGGCTCGTCTTGTTGCAAAGGGTTTTTCACAAGTTGAAGGTATTGATTACTCTGAGACTTTTGCACCCATTGCCAAGATGGATTTTGTACGCCTTGTACTTGCTATTGCTGCATCACAGGGGTGGCCCGTATACCAGATGGACGTGAAGAGTGCCTTCTTACATGGAGATCTACAAGAGGAAATATACATGGAGCAGCCGGCTAGATTTTTTCAGGATTCTTCTCTTGTTTGTAGGCTCCGAAGGTCTCTCTACGGTCTCAAACAAGCCCCTCGGGCTTGGTATGAGAAGATGGATTCTTTTCTTCTATCTACTGGTTTTGTTCATTGCCACTCTGATCATACAGTGTATCTCCAGCATGTTGGTGAGGATATTGTGATACTTGTCTTGTATGTTGATGATCTGTTACTTACTGGCAGCTCTTCTTCCCACATTCAGAGTATTTAGAGGGCTCTTTCTACACAGTTTGACATGACCGATCTTGGATTATTGCATTATTTCCTTGGTTTGTAGATTTCTCAGACAGATTCATGGATTCATTTGATTTAGGAAAAGTACACCCATGATCTTCTTCGGTGCTTTGATATGGCTGATTGCAAGCCCAGTCCATCTCCTTTTCAGTCTGGGGTTTCTCTTACATCCACATGTACCACACCACTTTGTGATCCTACATTGTATAGGTAGTTGGTTGGGAGTCTCATGTACTTGACCCATACTCACCCTGATATTTCATTTGCAGTAGGGCTTGTATCTCAGTTTGCACATTCTCCTCATAGTAGTCACTGGCAGGCTGCTAAAAGGATTTTGCGCTATTTACAGGGCACTTCCCACTTTGGCCTACACTACACTAGGGGTTCTACTCAGTTGGTTGGGTATACAGATTCAGATTGGGTAGGTTCTATTGATGACAGGCATTCTACTTCTGGCTATCTTTTCTGTCTTGGTTCTTCTCCAGTTGCTTGGGCATGTGTAAAAAGCAACAGGCTATTGCACTTTCATCTTCAGAGGTAGAGTACAGGGCAGCAGTTACAGTGAGTCAGCAGATTCTTTGGCTTCACAGTTATTGACAGAGTTTGGATTCCCACAGGATTCACCGACTGTACTTTGGTGTGACAACCAAAGTGCAATTCACATTTCTCGCAACCCAGTTGAGCACCAGCAGACCAAGCATATTGAGATACACATCCACTTCATTCGGCAGCACATTCAGGATGGAGTTCTTTGCTTGGAGTACCTTCCGACTCAGCAGCAGGTTGCAGACATCTTTACGAAGCCTTTTGCATCACCTCGCTACCTTGAGTTGCATGGAATGCTTGGGGTTTCAGAAGTTGTTCTTGGGGGGTGTTCATGAGAACATCTTCCTTCTTCTTCTTTCTCTTTCCTTATAGCAGGATTCTTTCCTTCTTTTGGTTCGAGATTTCTTCATGGATATATTGTACATGAGTACCTCATCAGGCCTAGTTGTCCGGGACTCATACTGTGGACATGCCACTTCTATTTTGGCCCCTAGCTTCACTTGAGGGGGGTGTTAGAGTAGGTATTTACCTTAGCTCATGTTCACCTAGGTACATTATTTACCTTTATTGTATTTATCCTCACCCACTTATGTGTGTGGATATTTCTTTTTATTTATTTAGATATTAGGAGATATTATCTAGTTGTTAGGTATAGTTCTTTCCTTGATCTATGGTATTGACTAGTTCTTTCCTAGATCTATGGTATTGACTAGATCCTTGATGTCTAGTTCTCTCATAAATCTATGGACTTGACTAGTTCTTTGATGACTAGTTCTTTCCATGATTTATGGCTTGATCTACGACCTTGACTGGTTCTTAGATTGTTATTCCTTGCCTATATAAGCAAGGCCCATTCTCATTGTATTTCATTGAGTTCCATAATAATATATGATATTGCTGCTCATTTGTTTGCAAAGGTTTATGTAAAGTTATTCTGGTGAATTGCTTTCATCTTATTGATCGTGATGTTTGATTAGCATCTGTGTTCTTGGCTTGGCACGATCTGGTTATCGTTTCCTAATCATTAATGCCCTTAAATTTCATGTTTCATGACTTGGGAAACTTGATAATAGTCATAGACCATATTTATTTACTGTCAAAACTACTTGTAGAAGGATTAGAGGAAATACCCATTAATTCCACACAGTCCTTACACTCAGCAATTCATTAAAAGTAGCTCCTTATTGAGGACTATCAGGGCATTCCCATCACATGCACACATTTTGACCAAAAGTAAACAGTTAATCCCACACTCTTCCCTCCAGATTAACTATCACATAATGGAATGTGGGAAGAAATACTTATCACGCCATTCAATAACATGAGTTCTGTTCTACTCATAACAACCCTAGAAGTTCATAGAAAATCTTGGACAGGCTCTCTTATATCATAACAACTCCTAGCAAGTCAAAATGATCTTAGTCTTGGAAATTTACGGTGGGACCCTTTATTCATATCTTCAAACCCGGTTGTAATAACAGTAGTTTGGAGATAGTTCATCTTTGAAATATTTTATCATAAGAAAGGGGTGACCAGTTATCCCCATAAATTCGACAAAAGTGGCATTCTTACATGGTATCATTCCATCCTGATAATTCTCCCTGATTATTGTCTATTGTAAATATTTTATACCAATCCTAAGCATCCTCTTCTAAGGTGTGGAATAAATAGTTGATAGCATTACATGACCACCCTTGATTTTCAATCTCAATATCCTCCATAATTGCTTCATGAAAAATTCTTATGTGTTGATCACCAGTAATAACATTATTTCCTTGAAACTTGGTTTTATTCCTTACTTCATTATGGAACTTCATTAGGATAACCCACCATACCATGAAAATTTCTATGGGCCCAAAAATAGGTTGTTTTCCTTAGGCTCTATGTGGAGGCTGAGCCATGTTAATTTCAGGGGGTGTCCTCAAAGTAGATAGGTTTTACCAGGTCATGGGAAGGGGGTCTAGGTAAATGTTTTCTTACAGACTCTGAATTCAGAATTTGTTACATTTAGAGGTCTTTGTATAATTCTCCCAATGGGTTGTTCTATTTGAATTTTCCTTCGTTATAGAAAACTCTATTACTCTCTGAGTAGCAATCGAGGGAGATGAGGAATACCTATACCATTTTTAAATGAAGGCCTCTCACCAGTTGGAGTCCAAACCCATTCATCGTTAGCAAGATGGACCTCATTTTCTGATCTTCTATCTGAGCGAAAACTAGAATAAAGCTCTTCAATCAAAGGTGGATCTACTTTCAACCACAAGCACTACTTTCTCTTCTGACATTCTATGAATCCCAATGCTCTCTAGACTTGTTTCTTAGTTGGATTTTTCCTTCCTAGCCATGACTAGAAACAGTTTTTGGTAGTAGGATTTGTCTTGAAAAAGGACCTTCTTCCTTCTATCTTTGTGATAGAAAAATCTTAATAAGAGAATTAAATAAATTGAACCTTGAGGCACTGGTATTTACCAGAAATTCTGAACAATGTAGAATGCGTCACTAAGGTCTTACACTCTTAGATGTGTAAATCATTGTAAATGGACTTGTCAATGTGAACCTTAATGATCAAATTTAACAAATTGACAAATATCAACATCCTTTTTCAGTATTTACCCCTTCCTTCCAAGTAAATTTAATGGAAAGATTGCTTAAACTAGGAAAATATTTCCCCAGCAAATAACTTCTAATCAAGCTCATTTGGAAACATGGCCCTTGTAGTTAGATCAACAAAGATGATGTCAAGAAACATGGCCAAGATTGCATCTAAATATATTTAAGACGCTACCAGGAGGTCGATATTTATCTAGATTTACACGATGGTTTATAATTCCCCTTGACAACTTGGCTTTTTGGCCATGAAGGGTGTTGGTACCTAAATTGGTCCCACCTTGTAAGTCAAGCAGCATCAAGCAGACTTTGTTAGCAACATGGACTTAGAAGGGCCAGCTGTGCTCATTTGAGGATCCGATTTAGAGAAAGACAAATTATTTAAGTCATTTTATAGCTATGGATCTGGCCTCATCTCTTTTACACTCTAACTTGGGGAATATTAGAAATTGTGCCTCCACTAAGGGTATGACCTACCCTACGCTTACTTTAGGTTATTTCTACAACCATGTTTGAGAGGACCCATTGTCATCACCAATCCAGCACTATGATAATTCTCAACCGGGAACTCCTCGTGTGTATGATTATTTACTAATGCACAGCTTTTAGTTTGGTGGATGTAATCTGGAAACACAACAACAAACATAACACAAGAATACCATACACTATGATACGAAGGAATGATGACAAATCAAAATATAAGTGTAAATTATAATATCAACATGAAATTGTTACAATCTCACCCATGAGGTACTTCAAGCGTTACTAACTTCACTTGCCTTCCAACAATAAGTATGGGAGAAACTTCACAATTACACCTCTTAATGGCTTCTTTAACACACTTTCTAAATGATAGCTTCCTTCACATACTCACTCATACAATATTTCTCACCACTTCCTTCTATGCTAAAATGAGGGGGGTGGCCTCTCTATTTATAGAAATTTCAGGCTTATCCACCTTATCTCTAAGATAGGATAAGAAATCTACTTTGACGAATCATATTCCATACCTTAACTCTTATCTTTACATGTAAGCTTATCTTTTAAGATAAGATAAACCTTATCATTTCACATGGGTTCCACATTTTTAGACTTTGTACAAATAAAATACACAAAATATTTATGACCTCCCTCTTTTTCCTTATTACCAATATAATATTTCTAATTCCTAATCATGTAGACCCTACTTATCTACTTACCCTAACTTCTTGACATTTTAACATTACCAAACCACTTACGACAAATATTTAATTTTTACCACACATTCCTATTGTATTTTAACTATTACTGTACTCCACATACATTATTGGCAGTGTCACTACTGGTAGCACTGTTATCTTCTATCAGAACGCTACTACTAATTATACTTAACAACATCCTATTCCTAATACATACATTAATGAAAATAGAAATTACAGAGGAAATTTTTAGTGTCGACATTCTTCCCCCTTCCTAGCTTCTACTCTGTCCTCGGAGTAGACTATTAAGCTGGTGCTTGGAAAATATTTAACTTGTCATGGTTGACCCATTTTGTAATGGGAGTTCCATCCAATTCCTCTAGTTGATATGTACCATTTTCATGCACATCTACTATTTTGTAGGGGCCCATCACATTTGGGAAGAAATTTTTCATTGCCTTCTTTTTTTTGTATCTGGAATCATATACTAGAACCAAGTCATTCACATGAAATGGAGACTAATGGATCTTTTGATCAAAGTATTCCTGTCTGCTTCATTTTCTTCTTATAGCTTGTATCCTTCGCATCCTTCATTATTTCCCTCATTTCCTCTAGCAAATGAAGATGCACCAACCTTTCTTTTGTTGAATCACTTTCATCCATCTTTTCATTTTTCATAACTCTCATAGTGGGAATATCAAACTCAATAGGAAGAATGGTTGATCAATGCCATAAGCCAACTGAAATGGGGAGTATCATGTTGTTGACTTTGGTGTTATCCTATATGCCCATAATGTTGCATGAATCCTTTTATCCCACTTATGTACTTGCAAGGCTGCATCTTTTTCTAGAATTTGACACAACACAAAAAAAAATTCATTCCACCTGTCCATTTGTGCTCGGCTTGTATTTTTTTGCCTTCCTATGCTTAATAGAAAACTTGTTGACTAGGGATTCTACCACCTCATTAATTAAGTGGCCTTCCTTGATCTGTTAAAATTTCTAATGGGCAACCAAATCTGGTGATAATGCGTTCATATATGAACCTTGCCACTTCATCCATGGAAGTTGTTTTCAATGGCCTAGCTTCAACCCACTTAGTTGTTTAAATAATCCAAATATCTATGTATTCACTAGGGATTGTGTCAAGGGATAACAATGCTGCATCAGGGAAATCATCATCATCACAAGATGATCTTAAACCATCATAGGCTCAAGAGAGTGCATCTGCATTGACATGCTTCTTTCCTGGCCTATCTATAATATCAAATTCAAATTCTTGTAGCAAAATTATCCATCTTGCTATCCTCCCTGATGGGTTAGGCTTATTTACAATATATTTTAGAGCCTGATGATCTGTTACAACTATAAATTTCTGCCCTAACAAGTAATTTCTAAACTTCTTTACAGCAAAAATGATAGCTAGAGCCTCTTTTTCAGTTACAGTATAATTTACCTCAGCACTGCTCATTTGTCTGCTCCCAAAGTAAATTGGATGTTCATTCCCATTTTCATCCTTTTGGCTCAAAGTACTTCCTAGTGCTACATCTGAGGCATCAGTGTACACAATGAATGGCTTGCTCCAATCTGGATTCTTTAAAATAGGTGAAGACACCAGGGCTTCCTTCAGTTGTCCAAAAGCTTCATGCGCCTTATTTCCTGGTTCATAAGTAACATCCTTCTTCAAGAACTGGGTTAGTGGCTATGCAATCTTTGAGAAATTCTTGATGAACCTTCTATAGTAACCCACATGGCCTAAAAATGATCTCAACTTACTTCTATTCATAGGAAATGGTAAATCTTTGATTTTTGAAACTTTATCAGGATCAGTACCAATACCATCTCTGGATACAACATGCCCTAACAAAATGCCTTTAGAACATCCAAAGACACACTTTGTAGGGTTTAGTGAGGCTTGTGCTTCATCTAACCTTTGAAATGTTGTCTCCATCTGGTGCAGGTGGTCCAACTTGCTCCCATAGATGTAAAAATCATCCAGAAATACTCTGATGAAGGTCCCAATGTAGGGTTCGAACACCCTATTCATCAAACGCTGGAATGTTGCTGGAGCATTACACAACCCAAAAGGCATAACTCTATAAGCAAACGTTCCCCAAGGAGTGGTGAACGTGGTCTTCAGCTGATCTTTCTCTGCTATACGAACTTGGTTGTAGCCGCTATATCCATCAGCAAAACTATAGCACTCCTGGCCAGCTACTTCGTCCAAGATCTGATCTGAAAATGGAAGAGGGTAATGATCCTTCTTTGTTGCCTTATTGAGCTTCCTATAATCAACACAAATGCGTAGCTTCCCATTCTTTTTTATTGAGATCACAATGGGAGAAACCCATTCTGAATTCTCCACAGCAAATATGAATCCTGCATCAAGCAACTTATCTATTTCTTCTTTTACAGTCTTGGAAAAATTAGGATTCATTCTATATGGCATTTGCTTTATGGGCTTAGCACCATCTACCAGCTCAATAGAATGTTCTACCCAACTTACTTGATGGAGTTCCTTGTAATCAAAAGTGAATAGGTGTATGTACCTTCGAAAGAGCTGGAGGTAGGATTCCTTCTCACTCTCCATCACAGCATCACCAATCTTTATTTGTTGGAGATGATCATCAACTTCTTCTTCAGATAATTTTATGGGGTCATGAGTTGGTGTGACTGGAAGGATATCCATGACTGAAACATCAACCTCACTTTCTTCATCTTCAGTGTCCACTTCACTGGTACTAGAGTAATCAGAGGATGTCCAATCATCAGTTTCATCACTTGAATCCACAGGTTCTGCCTTATGATGTCGAGGGATCACGTTTATCTTCACCCTCTCTCTACCACGTCCAAGTGTCATGAAGCCTTCATTCCAGTAGTTTCTTGCATGAACTCTCCTTAGCCATGGTCTTCCCACCAACATTGGGTACGCAACAGTACCATTTTTCATCACCTGAAAGTCTACCACACATGCAACACCCATAACAGATATTGCCACATTTGAAACTACACCTTCTGGTTTAGTTTTTCCCTTATTTAATGACCTTAACATAAGTGTTGAAGGGCGATCAATTTTTAAACCCAACATATTCATTACAGACTCGGTCATTACATTAACTGCAGCACCTCCATCAACTAAGACATCATGAATTGAAATACCATTACATAATACCTCAGCTTGTGGAGCATAGGGATCCGCCTCTGCCTCCAAAACAGGGACCTCAACCTCCTTCCTTCGTCGAGCATTGAGTCCACTTCGCAGCTCCCGCCTCTTCTCAGAAGACATAGCCAAGAGTTGACCATATGTAATATTTGCAGGCCTTTTGGACAGATCTTCCAAGATGGAGTATGGTCCTTGCCCCTGTGAAATCAGAAAATCCTGCACACCCAACTTTCTTCTCCTATGTTTCTTACTAGTTTCTCCTTTCATCTTCTTAGGATCATTTCCATCTTGATTATCTTTTTCTTTCTTTCTTTTTGTTACAAACACATCTACTTCATTATTTATGCTCTTATCTACTACATCAAAAGAATTCACAGGTGCTTTTCCTTTATCATTATCTCCTTGTACCAGATGTAGAAGCTCTATCTGGACAATTATACTTATAATGACCCTTTTTATAACAACCATAACATACAACTTCAGAAATATTTCTTTTTGGACCTCTATCTCCTCCCTGAGAACTAAATTCTTTTCCTTGAAGAAGATTAATAGTTAACTGACCCATCTTTTTGAGCAGATCTTCATACTCAGTAGATGTACTAGGAGAAATATTTGTGCTCACCGGGAGTGGTTGTGGATTCTGGACCAAAGGTGCTGGTGTAGGCTCTACTTTAGCAACAATTTCTTTGGGCTCCTCTTCCATGCTTTCTTCTTGCCTTCTTGCAATCTCCTTTGCTTGTTCAATGGTAGCTGGGTGGTCATACTTCACTCGTTGTCTGATATCTGGCTTCATCCCAAGAATGAAGTGCTTACAGAGGAGATTATCCATGCCATTCATCAACCCATCCACTAATCCTTCCTTCCGGATCTGGGCATCGAGCTTCCTCCTTAGCTCTAGAACACGAGCATGATAATCCCTTATCTTCTCCTTCTCTCCTTGGGATAGCTTTGTGATCTCAATCATGAGATCTGCATATTTCTGTTGTTCACCAAATTCTTCAAGAAAACTTTCAGTTAATAAATCCCATGAATTTTTCACATTATCACCTAGTGTTTCAAACCACCTAAGTGCTGAACCATCCAAAAAGGTAGGAAAAAATTCAGTCCATTGTTCCCTTCTTATAAGGCCATTACAAATACAAGATCGTTTAAACTCTTGAATGAAAGAGGAAGCATCTTCATTAGATTGGGCTGAAAAAATAGGAATCTTCCCCATTTTCAAAAGTAACCACCGTGAAATACCAACCCACAAGTACAATCAACAAGACTTATGTGCACAAATAATTGGAATCACTATACTAGAAAGTGACTTTACACCTTTCTACAGTAAAATAGAAATGACCACGGTAAACTATGGTAAAACTTGACTTACTGCGGTAAAAACTGACTTTACTGTGGTAAACACTATTCACAGTAAAAAGTGAAGTTACTGCGGTAAATACTATTCATGGTAAAAAGTGACTTTACTGTGACAAATACTATTCACAGCAAAAATGACTTTACCATGGTAACTACTATTCATGGTAAAAATGACTTTACCATGGTAACTACTATGCACAGTAAAAACAAGGTTACCCTCCAATTGATTTTTGACTAAGTGGGAATATCTCTCCAGAAAATCCACCAACGAGGAATGGTCCCGGCAACGGAACCAAAATGTCATCACCAATCCGGCACTATGATAATTCTTCACCGGGAACTCCTCGTGCTATGATTATTTACTAATGCACAGCCTTTAGTTTGGTGGATGTAATCTGGAAACACAACAACAACATAACACAAGAATACCATCGACTATGATAAGACGGAATGATGACAAATCTGAAATATCAAAGTAAATTATAATATTAACATGAAATTGTTACAATCTCACCCATGAGGTACTTCAAGTGTTATTGACTTCACTTGCCTTTCACCAAGAACTATGGGAGAAACTTTACAATTACACCTCTTAATGGCTTCTTCAACACACCTTTAAACTGATGGCTTCCTTTACACACTTCTCATACAATATTTCTCACTACTTCCTTCTATGCTAAATGAGGGGGGTGGCCTCTTTATTTATAGAACTTCCAGGCTTATCCATCCTATCTCTAAGATAGGATAATAAATCCACTCTGACGAATCATATTCCATACCTTAACTCTTATCTGTACATGTAAGCTTATCTTTTAAGATAAGATAAACCTTATCATTTCACATGGGTTCCACATTTTTAGACTTTTTACAAATAAAATACACAAAATATTTATGACCTCACTCCTTGTCCTTATTACCAATATAATATTTCTAATTCCTAATCATGTAGACCCTACTTCTCTACTTATCCCAACTTTGACATTTTAACATTACCGGACCACTTACGACAAATATTTACTTTTTACAACATTCCTATTGTACTTTGACTGTTACCGTACTCTACATTATTGGCGGCACCGTACTGACGGCGTCGTTATCTTCTATCAGACGCTACTACTAATTATACTTAACAACATCCTATTCCTAATACATACATTAATGAAATAGAAATTACGGAGGAAAATTTTAGTGTCGACAAGACCAAACACTAGGCATGACTATCATCATCTAAGTTTGGATCCATGTATAGCTCATTTGCAGCCCTAGCAATCATAAGGGACAAGGATCAAAGGTTTTCTACATCACACAAGCATACGAGGGAAGTTTATTCTATTTCCATCCACCATTTTATTATATTTTGTAACATTTAAGCTTCTCTGTACTATCACAAAATGCGACTAGCACATGAGAAACCTAGGTCATGTCACACACACAACATAGAACTACAACAGGTATTGATGTAGTGCATCACTTAATTAGTAGTCAACCATTATGACCATTGAGGATTGGTTCTTGCCCCTTTATTTACATTTTTCTTTTTCAGGGTTTGATAGTTGCTTTTCAAGGGGTACATTAGCTATTTCCTTCATATTTGATTATCAGTGATGTGTAATGCAGTGCATAAAATATGATGCGACACACGACAAATGGTTTCACACCACCTTTTGAGACTAGTGAAATCCAACCATTTCTAGACCTTTTACACAAACCAAAGTTCCTATACTACAGACTAGGGTGCCCAAAGGTTCTTTATCCAGGTACCCTACTCCATAGAATCATTCTAAATATGTCCTTTTTAGGACCTCTACACAATTGTTCCTACTTAAAGATTAGTTATATTTATTTAGTGACACAGTCCAAAACGAAACTCCTTGACTCTTCTTGCATATCAGGGTTTCTATTTCTATTATTTTAGATTGTTTAGGTCAACTTTTATAGTTCTTTAGTACATTTATTTACTTTATTTACATGTTGTTCTAGATGAGATTAACTATCCTTACTACGATCATTATTTAATACTTGTTAATCATTTTCGTAAACCCTATCTTCAAACCAAATTTCTCCTTGGGATTAAAGTATGCCTCTCACTCGTAGTGGTCATTTTGGGACTTCATCCAATATTGTGAGATGCCTTTGTTCATCTAAAGGGTGCTTCCAAACTAATGGTCGATATACCTACTTCTGTAACTCTTATTAGAAATCCTCTAGATAGGAAAATAATGCTCCTCTGATGAAATAGAGGTGGTCTGATACTAATAAGTCATACACACAAAGATACCAGTTTTGAACAAGATTAACTTAACGCTATTACTTAGCTTTAACCAAGCCTTGCATGAAATACCTACTTTTGAGCCCCATTTATTGCATACTATAATTTCTACTTAATGGGCTTGTGATTCTTAAATTCCATAGTTGCTTCTTCTAAAAGTCCTATAGATCTCTACTCCGCCCACCTAAATTTCTCTACTCCCATTGCTATAACTATCACTCCCACCATTCACCCTGGTACTCCTAGGATGTACCTTGGTTATTCTTCGAATTATCATAAGCTGACATCATTAGTATCAGAAATTTTGTCCCAAAATTTCCACCTTTAGCTCACTACCTCATGCACACCATTATCTTTAGACTCTACAATAATTTTACATACTCTTTTTACACCTGTTATATTGGCCTATATGTTTCTTTCTAATTTTGATCTCTCCTAAGATACCTATATTTATAGGCCATGGTGACCCATAATGAGCATCTCCAACAATTTCATGTAGCATGCCTTGACTGCATCTTGATAGATCATACTATCTTAAAAAAATTTGTAGTTTGGCAAGCAATATGCAATGCATTGGTTCTATGACCTACAAAGTACATTCTGTAATATCTTTCACGCATTTGGCTGATACCTTTATCAAACATTTATTATCAATATTGGAAATCTTGAATAATCTACATATTCAAATACTTGCACATCTCAAAAAGGGGTCTAAAAAACACTTGTCTGATTAAGTATTTCTTTATAGAAACAACTTAGGCAAGATTTCTAATGTCCTTATGGATCCTGAACTTTAAGAATTATAAATTCGGAGTCTCTTACCACCTCTACATCAGAGTGTTCTCTTTTATACTTATCTCATTCATTTGATCAAAATGTTGCATCATACTTCAAGCTTGGATGAGACTAAATTCTGAACAATAAGAAAACTTAGATATCAAGAGAAAGCATCATCATCCACACACTGTTCAAAGTAATCCTCACATTCAATTATTCTACACCTTAAACCGATGGATGAAAAAAAATACTGTCTATGTAGTTTGCAATTTCTACTCCTTAGGAGCTTCAACCACATATACATACATAATTTTACTAAGTTTCAATACACCTCCAAGTTTTTTTCTACCAGAAACTCATCAGGTAGTAATATTATAAGTTATTGTCTCCTCTAAAATTAATCCATCTGATGGCCAAAAAGATGTAATTTTGATGAAAATTCTTATTGTGATTATCATCAATGCAAAGGAAATTCTATTTCTCATTGTTTCAAGTACGACATCTTATTCAATTTTTCTTGACAAAATGGTCAAATTGAATTTCTGGAATCTGTAACAATTTTCACCTGTTAAGGAAAATAATAAACTCAATATATTTAATAACCCTTTACCCAAACATAACACCAAAAATATTGATTCATCATCTAATTATGTGTATCACTCATTTCCATGCTCATGCATTGCTGGAGTGGCACTTGATTTCTTAGTTACAAATAATGACGCTTCACCACCAATCATTTATTTTTCCAATCATGATTATCATGTGAATTTTACTTCCAATAATTTACATATCAATGCCTCTGATGGTTCGACCTATATTAACAAAACTAAGGTTGAGCCATCATGGCCCATTAGTGCATTCTCTATTTTAACTCTTAAGTCTATTAGTTATCCTCCATTGCAAATTGAATACCCATTCGGAAAACCATTTGGTGTTATTAAACTACATGTTATGATTGGTACTCTTACACTACTTGTGCCTTTCGTCATTGGAAAAACCATTGATGGATGCAATATGCTTCTTGGTCTTAATTGGATTCGTCACTCTCAATCTATCATTTCTATGAATCATTTATGACTCAAATTTTTTTCACAGCAAACAAGTCATTTCTATTGGAAGTGTCCCTCTATCCACTCCATGGTCGTCATCTCCTCGCACAATAGCTAGGCCCTGTACATTATCTACTTCATCTAACACATCACATTCTACATTGCTCAAATAAAAATATACTCCTAGTTCAACTAGTTGTGCATTATCTAAAAGATCTCACCATTACGCTAGTCCTAAACATAGGTATCGACCCATTCTTAGGAAAATTATTGCATCACAACATAGATCACCACCTTGGTTTATCCCAGAAAGGTTCCCATCACCTTCGTAATCAGCATCATGTAGGTCTCCATCACCGACACATGTTATGATGTTGCGACCTTCATCATAAATTCATCTATCAGATGCACATAGACTTCATTCACTAAGAAAATGTTTGTCTACTATACCCAAGTGTTAGAGCATAGCCATAGGTTTTCATAATGTCATGCATTAGATGAAGGAACTTTTTCCTTCATTATCATTAGTTAGTGAATTTCATTCATGTACAATTGGCGGGAATTACATCTAATACAACCCCCCATTCATCTTAGTATTTATCATATTTTCATTGTCATACATCAACCTCATCAACATTGGAATATTCATCAGGATGTTCAAGCATCGTCATTACTTGATAACACACTCTTGTGCTTTGGTTCACACTCAGCTATTGAGGGATTACTATACATGAACCCCACACACTTCACATTAGCTACTACAAACTAGAGAATCTATTCACACCTCGTGCATCCTACGTCATACTAATTCGTCATTATACATATGAAATAATTCTATTTATCTAAATCTTTGGTGTTACATCCTATTCCTCGTACACATTACATACACTATTAGACTATCTATGCATATTGCATCAAATTCTATACATAACATTGCTATATTGTATCCCATGTCAAATGTGTTCCATCATACATTGTGCATCTCTATATCACACATATTTTACATACTATACTAGTCTTCATCACAGTCGGGTATCCTCTTTTTATTTTTTTTTTCATGTTTGATCTAGCTATTGAGCCTTCCTCGTAACTCAATATAGTCCCTCCAAAACTATTTTCCATTAATAAAAAAATGTATATAGAAGGATTGATTATGTTAAACTATAATAAAACTAGTATATCTTTGTAATGTATTTTTAGGGAATGATTATTCTGTTTAAGATAGACTTCATTGATTAAAGTGTTAGTGTGATAATTTAAATGGACCTTTAGTTGTAATAACAGTGTGTAATAATACCCATAATATGGTATTGAGTCAAATTTTGGCAAGTTGCCTGGTACATTTTAAATGACAATAATTTGTACAACTGAGACCATGACATTATGCGTTCAATCTCAAAATACTCCTCCTTAAGAATTTATTGTGTTATCATAATAAGAATTAATGATCAGGAATGACATACTGAACTATAGTAATGTTTGTCAATGCTTCAATTATCTATGTGGCGGTAGAGGTCGTATAATACATGGAAAGTATTACTCGTGTGAACCTTGGAGTGAGGCATGGAAAAAAATAATAGTTTAATGATTTTAGGAGAAAGTGGAGTGTTTTAAATATTTTAATTACTTGAATTTAATTATGAATGTTTTTTAAAAAAAAAAATTTAGATTTTTAAGATTTTTAAGTTACTATTTTTTTATAAGCGTTTAAATGGAGCATTATAGAATTAATGGTTTCATGAACCAAGATCACCCCATCTTGTATGATTCTTCCCTTAATGAAACCACATTGTTATTTTGAAATCAAATAAGAAATCAATGGTTGAATCCTAGTTGCAAGAATTTTAGTAAAAATTCTATAAATAACATTAATCAGAATGATAGGTCAAAAATCCTTAAAATATTTGGCATCCATCTTCTTTGGGGCTAGAAAAATATGAGTATTATTCAGCTCCTTGAGCAGATCCCCTGTTATATAAAAGTCAATAACATTCTTAAGAAAATCTTCTGAACAAATTTCCTAAATTTTTTTAAAGAAGTGATCAGAAAATTCCATTAGGCCCGGAATGATTTAAATCATATACAAAGTGGAAGAAATTAGAATTTATTAAATGTTATGTCGACATTCAAATTAATCAATTATTTCTATTGGTTTTCACTCATGACATTAGAGAATTGAAGGCAACCAACATTTTTATATTTCCATAAGATGCCAAACAATTAAAAAATAAATTGAATGAGTGAAAAATTAATCAAGGGGAAAGTATGTACTTGTTGATTTTATAAAATACTTTGAGATATTATAAAAAATATGTTGAGAGATGGATCTGAACATAATAAATCCTAATTGGTTTGTCATAACTTTGTATAGAGAAAGTGTTTTTTTCAAATTATTATTTATTATTATACATACATACAATTAACAATTGTAGATACAATTGATAACATTTTCTAGATAAAAATGTTACAATTGTTTCATATTCTTAATCTTTGCGGTAGTTAGGATCTGAAACATACCATGCCATAAATATTATCTAGCATTACTAATACATAAATTATCATCTAGCACATTGTGTGAGAGCAAAGTATTAATATGATAACAATGAAGGAAAATAGTTATTTGTAGATATCAAGTAATAAATTACATATTAAGAAGAAATCTGCAAATGTCATGATGCACTAAGAACTATAAAATACTACTTGATGTTGAGGTAGAATAGATATTTCATCTAAGTTTTGGATCAAATGTGGTGATGATGGAGATGCATAATTTTTGAACAATATGGATTGATTAGTGCTAGATTACAGAAGTTATTAGGATCGTACAATGAAAGTGAAAGAATTTACGAGGTATGCAAATTATGAGGAAACTATGTAGAATGAAAGGGATTAATCGAGAAATGCACCAAGGTGCTATGATACTTATTGATAGATGTTAAGTGTTGGTAAAAATATAGAAGAGAGGTAAAATTTGTATAATTATGTAAAGAGATCGAGCCCTTACTGTAAGGTTTTTTTTATTGTGAAATGCCACAAAGGATTATATCTCAAATTCCTCAAGACAATTAAAAATGAGTGCGTGGTTGAGAGATATTGTAAGGAAGGTTGTAAGACTATGTACATAGATCATAAAGTAATATGATAACAACACTGCATCAATATATAATAACATGCCTAAAGAATTCGTAAGAAATGGATTAAATTCACTATTCATCACCCAACTAAAACACATTTATATGATTGTATGTTAAGTGGGGCCCTTACCTTGCGATAATTACCAAAAAAATGCAAGAAAATAAATACATTGTGTCAATGAATATTGATGGTGGTCCTTTTGATGATGACTCAAAGACACGAATAACAATCCCATGAAAACTAATAATTTAATGAAAAAATAAAACATGACTGATTTAAGTGGAAGTTTTTATTACAAATGGACTTTCATGCTCAACTCTAAGCATAAACATATTTCTTATTGATATACGAGTTAGTTTTTATTTAAATTATAATAATTTTCCTCCTAAAGTTTATACAAAATTAGAGAGCTTGAAAAGAAATCCAAAACATGATTCACAAGGTTATATATATATATGAGAGGTTATATCTAATAATTCTATGCCAATAATTGTAACTCTGTCAACTTACGATGAAGAGAAATATTTTCATTAACAAAAGAATATTCCAGATCCTATCATCCAACGCAATGTTAATGCAAAAATATTTTCCAACATAAATTTATTGATATGAATCTTATAAAGTTACCTCATATACAATGTTAACTAAAAAAAATTTTAATACGACATCGAGGATGCACATTTTTTCATATATCATTGTATTAATTGGATTTACACATTTTTTCATATATCATTGTTAGTTTTGTGTGCAATGTTTTGGTTAGTTAAGTTCTTTTGTTGGGGGTGAGTTCCAATAGTTTCTTCCTTTTAGTCATCATTGTGCTTTCATGGTTTCTATATTTTTGCGTTAAGTTGCGAAAGGGTGATGCCCCTCTAAAAAATTTCTATTACCTGATATAAAAAAATTGTCTTGAATTTGGTACATTCACTATAAATGTACTTCATGTATGTACATATTTTGGATATTATTTTTTATCGTTATTCATAATATGTTGTTTTCTCTATGAATAACCTTTTCACTATTTTAAATAGTAACGAATTTCTTAAATGTTTAAATAATTTATATCTATACAACTAAGACCTAGACTTATATCATAACATGATCCTTGTTATAGTTTGTAATGTTGTAGTAGTAATAATTAGACTAAATAATTTTTTTATTTATTTACTTATAAATTAAAATAGTAAAGATAATTGTAAAGAATAAGTAAATTATAGTAAATTAAAACATTGAATTAATTAATAATCCCATATTATTATCATTAATACCAATAATAGTATTACCATGAACATTTTTAATTAAATAGTTCTCTTTCATAGAATCAATAGCAAGATATTTTTAATAAGTGTGTGTTATATTAGAGAATGATGATTTTTTTATAATAGTAAGATATATTTGTTTCTTAGTTAAGAATTTGAGTCTTTATTCCTCTTAAAATAATAATGACATGCATCTACAATTTAATAACATACGATGGTTATTTTAGCATGAATTGTCTTACCTATAGTTGTACTATGTTTTCTTCCTTTATTTGACACTTTTATGTATACTTGAAAATATCATTGAACTCATTGCCATAGGAAACTAGCAATAAGAGAACTTGTGGGTTTCAACATTCATTGCTACTAATTGTTTTGTCTGTGGTACACATTGAGCAATAATTCTGCCCTAGCTAATAAACAGATCCACAAATATCATACAATTTCATCAATTCCTAGAAAATATTAATCATATTTTACATCATCCTAGAAATTAACATGGCTACAATTTTAAAAATTAATGTTTTAGTTTTCTGTAGTTTTATTTGGGTGCCACCAAACTACTTCTAAAATTAAATGTAGTGTCTCACATGCCTAAAATTTCAAATTATGTGTGTCCATCAAATCAAAATTTGTTGACACCTAATCCTTATAAGTGATTGTAAATTCCAAAAAAAAAAACTTTTGTAATATTTTAAAATAAATATAAGTCCTATATTTTCACATATTTTATGTATATTTATAGAGAACCACTTTATGGATGTTGGTATTCATTGAAATATTCTCTTATTTTTTAGATAAGGTATAAAAAAAATTTATTTTGAAGGGGACAAAAAACCTCATACATAGAAAGAAGCCAATTTTAACAATAAAACAAATAAAAAGCCAAGGATGTAAAACAAATATTTTGTACTATCTTGCCAACCCCATGAAACTACACACCTCGGTCACACTAGTAGGTGTTGGCTAATCCATAATGGCTCTATTCTTAAAAGCATCGAATGTGACACCTTCCCTAGAAATGATGTGACCCAAATACTGCACCTCTGACTGAAAGAACACACACTTCTCCAGGTTCCTGTAAAGTTGTTGCTCACAAATGATAGTGTAGAAGCTGACGAAAGTGATCCTCATGCTCCTCATGCATACATGAGAATATCAAGATGTCATCAAGGAATACAAGTACAATGATCTAAAAAGGTCCTGAACACCTTGTTCATCAAACTCATGAACACTGCAGGGGCGTTCATAAGACCGAATGATGCTACTATGAACTCATATTGGCCATACCTCGTGTGGAAAGATGACTTGTGGATATCTACCTCTACGATCCTTAGATGATGGTATTCCAAACTAAGATCTATCTTAAAAAATATAGTTTCCCCCTTCATCTGATTAAACAAATCATCAATGTGAGGAAGGGGGTAACGATTCTTGATCGTTACTATGTTCAGATGACGATAGTCCACACAAAAATGTAAGGATCCATCCTTCCTCTTCACAAAAATCACTGAAGTACCCTAAGGGGATACACTTATATGGATTAGGAATTTCTCAATAAGTCCCTCAAGCTACAACTTGAGCTCACATAGCTCAGGCGTGGTCATCCTATAAGAAGTGCGAGAGATAGATTCTTCTCCTGGAATCAAATAAATGTGAAAATCTATCTCATGCAGGGGAGGCATCCCTGGAAGCTCACTAGAAAACACATCTGAGAACTCCTACAAAATGGGGTGATCATTGAGTAAAGGTCCACTAACCTCATCCTCTAACTTATCACTAACTTTAATAACATATAACTGAAAACCCCGTCACGCACAATGCTTCAGATGCAAAGCATAAATAATGTGAATATAAATGGGTTTCATGACTCATATTATTAGTGAATCCACACCTAAATCATCTACACAAGATATAATCTTACTGTAGCAATCAAATCTAGATCTATGTGTAGACCACCAATCCATGCCCAAAATAACACCATACGAACCCAAAGGAAGGATATGAAGATCCTGAGTAGTGGTAAAGGGTCCTAGGTCCACTACAAACTTCTTGACTAAGAATCCAACTGAGATCTTGGATCCAGAAGCCATCTCAATGTCCCAACTAAGGCCCTACCTAACTGCCACTAGGTTGCAACACTCTACTAAAGATGGTGAAATGAAAAAATATGATGACCTGAGTCAAATAAAATAGGGATAGAAATACCACCAATGCTATATGTAGTTTGTATCACTGTGCCCTTGTGCTTTTCTTGGTGGTTCTCAACCACTGAGTAAATCATGTGGCTGCTATCCATGTCACCAACAATAGGCTCAGAAATAGGTGCCTTACCTTGATTGGCAGGTTTCTGAGGGCACTCACTCCAATGATGTTTGTGCACGCTACATCCATAACAAGTTCATGGTCCTCTCCATTATGCATATAATCCTCCAGGTGGCTTAGTAGTATGTGTTAAGAAGGTTTCTAAGGGCACTCACTCCAATGATGTTCGTGCACGCTACATCCATAACAAGTTCATGGTCCTCTCCATTGTGCATATAATCCTCCAGGTGGCTTAGTAGTATGTGTTAAAGGACCTGATGATCTGGCCATAGAACTCTATGGGTGTTGTGGTGGATGTGCTCCTATTGAATATGATCGAGGTGGATCCTTTGTCTAATTAGGACCCCTAGCTAGAGGTCCCATAATACACCCTATCTGAGCATCATTACACTAGGGAGTTTGAAAGGGAATTTGATTCTACTGCTGCTGCTTTTGAGGAGGATATGGAGGAGGTCAGAAGAAAGACTTTGCTGAGATGTGTCCACCACAAGCAGGAGAAGCTGATCCCCTTGACTTACTATCGTGCAACTAATGTATGCAACTCCTCGTATTATCACGAGCCTGCTGAGTCTTCCCCCTAGTTTCCTCTACAATATAGGACTCCTCCACAACCTTTAATAATGTTTATGGGTAATGAATGCACACTTCCCCTCCCAAGTCCAAGTTCAGGCCCCTGATGAACTAGTGAACTTTAACCTGCTCATCTTGTGTATAATAAACACACTAAATTAGATCCAAGAATTGTCTCTCATACTGTACTACCATCATGGAGGCCTGTCGCAGATCGTGGAACTCATTAATCCATTGTTGAATGCACCTCCTAGAAATATATCTACTCCTAAAATGCTCCTCAAAGAGTTCTCAAGTGGCTTTCTCATAATCTACATGGAGCTTTTTCTCCTTAATCCTCCACCATACTCTGACTCCATCTCTTAGAAGGTTGATGGCAACACAAGCTTTCGTGTTTCTAGAACAAGGGCATAGCTTGAATCATCTACTCAAGCTAACCAACCATGCATCGGCCTAAAATCCACCTTTGTCTCCTATAAAATGAGGTGGTTACAATGTTAGTATCTCTCTAATGTGTTATGTTGTAGATGAATATTTCTCTCTAGGTCTCTCTACATGATCCGATCTCAGCTTAGGGCTCCTAGACTTGTCCCTATGCATCACATCTCGATGTCTGAGCTATCTAGGAGGTCACTCATACCTAACTAACTCCACATGGGAATTATCTACCCTCTCCTTTGCATTGTGATTTGAAGGTGCACGGGCCTCCACTGATGGCTCCTTATCTTACCAGCTAGGTTGCCCTCTTATCGATCCTCCACATATAGCGACATTAACCTCCTGTAACGTCTGCAATATGTTAGGCAATATAGTGGCTACTTCTTGATATGGGGGTGGTAGATCTAGGTCCACATGTAGGAACCCTTTATCTGGTCTATGCCTCCTGCACAGACCGTGGTGAGAGTTAGTTTATAATCATCTAAGCTTTTATTTTCAGTTTCCTAAAATCTCTATGTTTCAAAACATTATTCATAGTTGTGTGTACTAGGTTTAAAGTTGCGCTAGGTTTATTTGTTTGTGTTTCATGTTTTTGAGGTGTGCTCTGGGTCCAAGAATTGAACCCATGACTTTGATAGAAAATGTAATGCCCAAAAAATTTCACACGCGAAACCCAACAACAAAATAGGTTATACTAGAAAAATTATGGAATAATTTTTTTGAAAAAGATGAATGTAACGTTTAGCTAAACTCTTAGTTAATAACCGATCATCACCAAATTAGATAAATCATAATCATAGATAAAAGAATTAGATAATTCTATGGTTGGATCTAAAATATTTCCTTCGATTAATCCTGAATTAATTTAATACATTGGTTTCCAAGGTCAAACAATAATTTATTATTTAAATTCCAAGGTCTAAAATTTCTCCCATTTACAAAACTATTAAATTCAAATCTAAAATATCAATGATGTCTATATAATTAATGGAAATAAGCTACTAAAAATAAGTTAAAGAAAAATATAAACAATTTAATTAACTTACAACCCACACAGGTGGCCTCATTCATAAGGGAGGCCCATGTGATCAAATGATCACCTCACCTAACCCCACCTAACTTTTGTAGGAGACAATCTTGGCCCTTGGATGAAACCAATATGGGCCATTGGATGAGAGGGTTTAAAAAGAACCCTCTAAATATTTAAGGAAGGCCTTTATCTTTTAATTTTTCTCATTTCTCTCTCATTTCTTTGTTTTATAGGTTAAGGGAAGGTATCAGAGAGGAGGAAGCCATGGATGATAAGGTTGTAAATTGGGGATGGATTTACACATCCCAAATCCATATTATTTTACTTGTTTTATTTTTCTATTCTACCCTTTTACAAGGGTTTGTAATTTCTCTTTTTATTGTAAGCATGATTACAAGAATACCCATTGGGTATTTTACTTTTGTTTAAAAAAAATCTACACTTTGTACTAAATTCCTTTTCTTTACTTTGAAAAATAATTCTTATTTGAAATATACATACATGTATGTATATACTTCCAATAAGAGTATTTATATACATTATATATGTATATATATGTATACATACTTGTATGTGTACATATATGTATAAGAATATATATATATATATATATATATATATATATATATATATATATATATATATATAATTAGTATTTTAATTAAATATAAAAAAAACTGAAAATATATTTTTTTGAAATAGCAATCCCTAATATTTTCGTTTAAAACAAGTTATAAATATATTTATACACACACACACACACACACACACAATGTGTATGTGAACTGGTTTGAAAATTCACGGCCAAAGTAGAAGTATAGACTGTGGGTTTAAATTTAACACAAGTTTTTTTGTTAAAAAAACTTAGCATAATGTGGTGGGGGCTCAGACCCCACCAATTTTTATAAAGAAAAATTGAAGGGTGGGGAGGGGTCGGTCGGCGACCCCAACCCCCCACCCAATATAACTATATTAGTTATATGGGGTGGGGGGTGGGGTTTCCGACCCCTCCCCACCCCAAACCTATATACAATACTACCTACCTAGCCACATAACAAAAAAATAGGGCAAGATTCTTGTTTGTTAGAAAAGAAAATTAACTTTATTAATAACATTTATTATTACAAAGAATACCATTACTGTTTAATAATAATAAATAATATTAATATTAAATAATGATAATATCAAATATATATATATATATACATATATATATATATATATATATATATACATATATTAAAAAAATTGCATTAATATTACTGTATTAAAATATTATTATATGAATAATATTAGAATAATATGTTAGGATAAATTAATTATGCATTGTAAGATTAATTATTTAATTAATCTTATTAATTAAATATTAATATTATATGGTTATTGTATGTTGTTATATGGTTTTAAAACCATATTTGTCTTTTTGTTTCACAGGGATAATTGTTATAATTATTATAACAATTTATGTGCTTCCCAGAATAATATTTGGAAGCTAATGTATTTTAGATTTGTTGCATTGTTGCAACTTCTCTTTTGTTTGTATCCCGGCTGTGCAATACATATATATTAAAGCCTACTTCTATGTTTTTGGTTGATTCTGATTAATATAATTTTAAGGCTTCCGTCCCTGTTTACATTTGGTACCAAGAGCATATTGAATCTGGACCTAGAGAAGGAGTGAAAGAGAGAGCAGCTTGGAGAAGAGAAGTGTTTGCAGCATCAGAGAGCCTGTGCAGCCTCCTATAACCTCCCAGCCCCATCCCTGTAGTCCTCACATCCTCTTGTTCCTTCCATAGGTGTTTGGAAGGTAACTTTTTTTCTTTTTTTTCCTTGGTGCACCCAGCACCAGGAAAAATTTGTTGCAGGTATGTTAAATAAAAAAAAATTATTATTCCCCAACAGGGGTTTTACCTCTAATATTAGAGAGATATATCTAGTTATTGCTATTGTTAGAGGTCTCTCACACCATATTTGGATTTGCCCACTAAGGCATTACAATCAAGGTAGTTGAGGTTACATACATTGAATTTTTGAGCCATTAAAATCCCATTAAGTTTGAGCCGAGACCGTCTCATACAAGTTGAATATTGAGGAAAGGTGTTTCACTTGCAGGGATGAGTTGTTGCAAAGGTTTCAGACTATCCAAGCATTTGATCCAATCCAAGTTCCATCATGTTACCAATGCAAAGTTCATTTGTGACCTGAGCTATTTCAAGACTGATTATGCATTACATGTCCACCAACCAAGCCAAGTTGCATACATCTGCTGAGCACACAAAAAATAGTTTTCGAGCCACAATTGGATGAGCCATTCCAATGACTTTGATACACCAAGCATCTGTTCTGTAAGTATCCCCTATCCATGTGTTGCAGTGACCCTATTTACCATCGGTTGATCCGTGTGGACCCCTACGACCTACAACAACCATGGAAATATTCAATACAACCACTACGTCCTCAGGCCATTTCTATCTCCACAGCACCATGGTATCTCCTACCAGTGTCGTAAACCTTACAGTAATACAATGGAGTTATCAACTTCCAAGCACACCTATAACACAGACCTGCAGTTAGCAAAACAAGGCCAAGTAATATGGAGAGAAGTAAGAAGCAAAACAGGTTGAAAAAAACAAAGAAATACGAGGCAAGAAATTAATATATACACAAGAGGAAATATCATACATAGGTGTTTGAAGGAGGATAAAACAAATGTAAGCTTAGATCCATATTGTTGGAGCTTGCAAAGGAACCATAAATTCCACCTCCAACTTAATGTCACACTGCACGAGGACCCTCTGCCAGGTCACTATTTTACAAAGGTGAGTCGAAATTTCACCTTTATTTAAATATAATTTGCTTCATTTCTATGTCAAGCGCTCATAAGAGCCAAGGTGGTTAGAGAGAAAGCTTTAGAAGCGGGAGGTTTGGAGTTCAACTCCAACCCTGACACTTGTATTTCGACCAATTTTTGAAATTTAGTGGAAAAAGACCAAACTTGGCAACTTTAGAGGATATTTTAGCAGGAAAATCAACTCTAAATTTAGTCATAGCTAAATAGGTCTCTAAATTTAGTGAGAAAATCCCTAATTTAGGGTAAAAAACATTTTTCTCTCACAAGCATGTTTTTTCATTTCTGGAAAACATTTGCCAAAATGGAGACCACCCAAAAACTTCATCTTGGGCCATTTTTTAACAGTTTCTGGTTTTTGACATTTTGGGCTCCGGAGGCCACCAGGGCGTGCAAAACAATTTTTTTTGCTTGCCATTCAAATTTTCCATATTTTTGAAATGTAATTTCTAAACTGCATTATATTGTACTAATTTTTAGGTTTCCATAGTTAACTGCAAATTTTGTAGCTGCTCAGAAATTGGCAGAATATTGTAATCACAAAAAGTAATAATTGGTTCTGTAACACTCACAAGATCCTAGATCTAATTCGCAACGTTTGATATATACAGTGCCTCTACGAAGCACTTACGGTTAAAGCCGTCGAGACTACTACTACACTTAATGCCTAATATATCTACAACAACGTTGTCTAGGCATCGACCCATTAAATTGACAGGGGAGTAATAAGGTCACAGTGCACAAACTATGAGCCATCCCATCCGTCTGTGAATGATTACATGACATAAATCCAGACTGAGAAATTATCCAGGTATATAGCGAAGTTACACGCGCATATGAGGATATTTCTTTGAGCCAATGTCAATAATCACACAGACCCCAGTACTGTCTTGGTACCACGTATTGAATTCTTTCACTACATTAACGCCTCTTTCACATACCATACTGGGTATATAGAAAGGGAGAGCTTCTTCCACGTACCGCCGGGTATATTGGAAGGGCACGTATATAGAAAGGTTCAGTATATCAGACTGGACGAGTATATAGATTGGGAGACCTTATACCTAGAGTGATAAGAGCCAAACCCTATCAGTGATCTCTACAAAATGGGCACCAATGCCCAAAATTTTTTTCTTATGGATTCACAACTACTCAGAGGAAGCAACTATGCGACATGGAAGACAAAAATCAAGACACAGCTTGAGTTTGAAGAGATCTGGCCTACTGTGAATGGTACTCTAACAATATCAACTACTGATATAACATAACATCGATAGTTTGATAAAGCAGATCAAAAGGCCAAACTCATCATCTTGTTTGGAGTGTCTAACGATGTGCAATCCCACATTCGAGATGCCAAAAAAACCAAAGAAGCATGGGATAAGTTGAGCACAGTATATGAGGCCAAGAACAAGAATGTTATACTGAATTTGCAGAGATCAGTTACACACATTGAAGTTCAAGCAGAATGAAAAAATTAGAAGCTTTCTTAAGAAGAGTTGTAGAGTTGAGGGCTTCACTTCTAGCCCTAGGAGAAGTGATCAAAGATGATGATCTCATTCCCATTGTTCTGAGATCACTCCCTTCTTCATACCGTATTTTTGTAACAACACTAAACTTGTCAGATATGACAGTTAGTTTTGACAAATTAGTAAACCTACTACAACAAGAGGAAGTAATGCACAATAAGGATGATGAAGAGGAGCAGGAAATTTCTTCACATCAAAAATGGAAAGGAAAAGGTAAAGGAAAACCTAATTCCTATCAAAAGTCCCAAAATCAAAATCAGTATCAAGGGGATAGACAACAGAAGAAGCAATGTCCAATCTACAAAAGAGGACATAACCTACAAGATTGTTGGTATAATACTTACAAGAAAGGTTCATCAAGCAACTCTGGACCTCCACAACAATCTAACAAGGGACATTCTAACTACAATCAAGGGCAGAAAAAGGGGAACTGGAAAAGAAGACCCCATCAGCAAGGAAATATTGTTGAGCAACAAGAACAGTCAGACAATGAAGACTACTTGTTCACTGCTCGATCAAGTGAACCATCCACGTCATCTAGTGATGTTTGGTATGTTGATTCGGGGGCCACTCGACACATGACTAGCCACAGAGACTGGTTTATTTCAATGAGGGACATGCCATCAAAAAATCATGTTTCATTAGGAGATGATTCTTCATATACAGTTCAGGGGATTGGGAACATTTCTCTACCCCTTGGTTCATGCAAATGTAGACTATCAGATGTCCTATATGTCCCTGGGTTGACTAAGAATCTTCTTTCAATCAGTCAACTCCTAGATCACAACCTAAAAATTGACTTTGATAGTCAATCTAGCAAGAAAACATGTTTGATTCGAGACAAATCAAGAGGCTCGAAAATAATTGCAAAATCCTCCAATGTGGGACACATGTTCCAACTTGATTTTGTTCACAGAGATGATCAAACACTTGTGGCTAAGAACTCCACCTCAACACAGTTGTGGCGTTAGAGATTTGGTAATGGAAGTTTCAAATATCTCGAAACACTTCGTCAGTGTAATATCGTACATGGGCTACCATCTCTTCAGAAGGATACAGACAAGTGTCCTCACTGCCTAGCAGGAAAACAACACAAAAGCTTCATTCCAGAGGAGTACATTTTGAGCTCATGGTAAACTTGACCTGGTTCATACCGATCTTTGCAGTCTGATGCAACCAAGTCATTCTGGGTTCCAGTACTTCATGCTTTGTGTTGACAACTATTCAAGAAAAATGTGGATTTTCTGTCTTCGCAAGAAAAGTGAAGCGTTTGAAACCTTCAAAAAGTTCAAAGTAGCAGTTGAGAATGAAACTGGTCATCACATCAAAACTCTCCTCAGATTGAGGGGGGGATTTCACTAGTGGATGAGTTTCAGAGACTACCTACAAACTCACGAGATTCATCAACAAATGCCTCCTCCACACACACTGTAGCAAAATGGTGTTGTTGAGAGTAGAAATCATACTATCATGGAAATGGTGCGATGCATGATCGATGATTCCAGACTTGCAAAGACATTCTGGGTACAGAAGCAACAAAGACAGTAGTGTATTTTTTGAATAGAGCACCCATTGTTGCTCTTGATGGAGTAACACCACAAGAAGCATGGTCAAAATGGAAACCATCTATTGCACACCTCAGAGTATTTGGGTGCAAAGCAAGCATGCACATACCCAAACAGAACAGAAAGAAATTGGACATGAAGTCACAGAAACTCATCTTCATTGGGAACAGTGAAGAGACTCTTGGGTATAGATTGATGGATCCTAAGACCAGAAAAAGTCTACACCAGCAGAGATGTTGAGTTTTTTTGAGAAGAAGGAAGCAGAGACTCCTTCTCTGACTCACAAGATGTAGATTTTTCACCTGTTGTAAAAATTGAAGCTGATGTTCCCTCAGAAGATGAAAGTGATGATGGGGATGATGGTGTTGATCAGATAGAACCACGACCCACGGGAACAGTTCAACATATGCCTAAATGGTGTACAAGCACATTATGAGATGCAAGAATGGATGCTCCACCGGATACATCCACCCCTGGACCACGGACTCACAGTAAAGCAAGAGAAGAAGTTAACTTTGCTTTGATGAGTAGAGTTATTGAATTTGATGAGCCCTCTACAGTCCAGGAAGCCCTACAGTCAAAAGCTTGGAAAGATGCCATGGATTCTGAATATCAATCAGTGATGAAGAATAACACTTGGCAACTTGTTGATCTTCCACCAGGGAAGAAACCCATTGGATGTAGATGGATATTTAAAACAAAGTACAAAGTAGATGGGATAGTGGACAAGTATAAAGTGAGACTTGTAGCAAAGGGGTATGCAAAAAAAGAAGGCATTGACTATGAGGAGACATTTGCTCCCATAGCTAAGATCAAAACAAGATGATCTTTGCTCTAGCTGCTCAGTTTGGATGGAAAGTCCACCAAATGGACGTAAAAAGTGCCTTCCTAAATGGAGATTTACAAGAAGAAGTCTACATGACTCAACCTAAGGGATATGTAGTACCTGGTCAAGAAGCAAAGGTATGCAGACTCAGGAAATCTCTGTATGGTCTCAAACAGGCACCCCGGGCATGGTACATCAAGATTGATGAGCATCTCGTACAACATGGATTTGTTAGAAATCCATACGATCCCAATCTCTACCTCAAAAAGAAAGGGGGGAGATGGTGATTGTTGTTTTCTATGTCGACGATCTAGTCATCACTAGCAGTTTAGTGAGGATGATTGATGCAACAAAGAAAGATCTTAATCGATCATTCAACATGACTGATCTTGGGCTGATGCATTACTGTCTTGGATTGGAAGTATGGCAGAAAGAGAATCACATTTTTGTTTCTCAGATGAAATATACCAAGACAACACTCGAGAAGTTTAGGATGATGGATTGCACACCAATTGCTACACCTATGGAGAACAGATTACAATTATCTCGTTTAGATCCATCTCCTGAGGTAAGTGTCCACTCTCTATCGGCAGCTGATCGGGAGTCTCATTTACCTGACCTAAACTAGACTAGATATCAACTTTGCAGTGAGCTATCTATCTAGGTTCATGCAGGAACCCGAAGTGTCTGATTGGAAATCAGAAATGTGCATTTTGAGATATCTCAAAAGATCAATGGATCTTGGTCTAGAATACAAGAAGAACGACAACTTCTTCTTGACTGGATATTCAGATTCAGATCATGCAGGTAACATTGATGATAGAAAATCCACTTCTGGATTTGTATTCTTTATGGGATCTGGACCAATATCATGGGGAAGCAAGAAACAACACTTTGTTTCTCACTCTTCCATAGAAATTGAGTATCGTTCTGCAGGAGAAGCTGTCTATGAAGCGATTTGGCTACGTCGCGTACTATAAGGACTTAGAATACCACAATTCAAACCAACCACCATGTATGTTGATAATGAAGGTGTTCTCAAACTTGTTTGCAATCCAATTTTTTCATGAGAGAACAAAGCACGTTGAGGTACAAGTTCATTTCATACGCGAACATGTGTTGAAGCACAACATCCAGCTTCAATATTGTCCAACAGCTGAACAATGAGCAAGATATCTTCACGAAGTCACTTGCACATGACAAGTTTGAGTTGTTCAGAGAGTTCCTCTCCTCATCCCTTGAGACAATGCACAATTAAGGGGGGGAATGTTAGGATAAATTAATTATGCATTATATGATTAATTATTTAATTAATCTTATTAATTAAATAATAATATTATATGGTTATTGTATGTTGTTATATGGTTTTAAAACCATATTTGTATTTTTGTTTTCACAGGGATAATTGTTATAATTATTATAACAATTTATGTGCTCCCTGGATAATATTTGAAGCTAATGTATTTTAGATTTGTTGTTGCATTGTTGCAACTTCTCTTTTGTTTGTATCCTAGCTGTGCAATACACACACATTTGGCACACACACACACACACACACACACACACACACACACACACACATATTGCAGCCTACTTTTATGTTTTTGGTTAATTCTAATTAATACAATTTTCAGGCTTCGGTCCCTGTTTACATAATCTATGTTATTTAAATTTCTCCTTATTGGTTAAATTAGGTCAAAGTTAGACTAATATGAATAACGGATATTTTCATACAAAGTCTATACAATTATCTTACTTGCAATTGTATTTAAGTAGAAATTGTGAATTTATGTGTATTTTTGTTTTGTAAATAATTCACCAAATGTGATGTTAGGCCAATTATAAGCTTCCATACACAACTTACAAAGTAAGTGACAACGAGGAGAAACAAAGGCTTCCATTCAACCTAGAATTTTAACAACTATTCCTCTACAACTAGTTAGTAATACATTTAAAGTTTAAGCCCTTATATCCTTACTCCCTTTTTAGGAAACAAAGAAATCATTCCATTATAAAAGTAATAGCAATCAAGAAAATACTAGTTCCTTTTAAAATGGGGTCTAAACACATTAAATATTTTTTTGGAAATGAAAGTATATCAACTTTGATATATAGAAAAAAATAGGATTAATAAATATATCAATTTCATCTTCATTCAAATCTTCCTTTCTCCAAAACTATACAAGCTTGGTAATTTATTTTCACAAGTCTAATCACATTTGAAATTGTAAATATTCTCAATCCACACTTTTTAAAGGAGTTTACAAGATAAATAATTTCCAAGAGATACAAAAACTTTATCATAACTTACAATTTTACAATGCATCCACTCATAAGTGGGAAGTATGAATTTGAAAATAAATCACAACAATGTTATCCACAACCAACTTTCAATTCTTCAAAAAATTATGTTTCTCCAAAAAGGTAGCTCCAACTTTGGCTTTCTTCAACTTCACAAAGGAATCAAAAAACAAGGAAGGAGGAGTAGGAAACACTCTCTTCCCTAACCTTCAATCCGTTAAGGGAAGAATCCAATCCCTTAATGGTCCCCAAGCCCAAACCAATGAACCATGGGGAGCATTGAGCGACAATGAAAACTATGAAAAAGGTGGCTTCACAACAAACACATACAAGACATTCAACACAAACATGACAACATAGTCCAAAAGATTACAATTTCACAACGACAAAAAGGTTTGAGGATCAAACAAAATAGTGTAAAGGGTTATGGGAGATTTTCTTGAACCTCCTTATGACTCCTAAGTAAAGTGGGAGTCTTACCCTAAGCCTCCAAGTACACAAAATAATCACACAAATCCTTATCTCTCCCTTGCAACAAACAACAAATCCATGAATCCCTTTTCTCTCCCCATAGGTAAGTGTCCCATTCACACTCCCAAAAATTTTCATGCCTCTCATAAACTCCATTTTCCTTCCCCAATGGTCCCATAAGCCCTTCTCAAACACCCAACTAAGGCCAACTACTCAACCAACCTACAGAAACACCATCATAAGACAAACATACTTTTACCATGCACAACGTTACATACAACAAAAAAATAGCATAATAATTATGGGGTGGAGATCCTACCTCTCCATCAAGATCCAAGAAAACCTTCACAAGCCTCTTCAAAACTAAGCCAAGAAATTTCCAAGCACTCCAAAAGCTCCAAAATTCAAAAGTGCACAAGAAGAAAAAAGAGCAAGTAACCCCCATTCCAACATAAAAATAACAAATAAATATAGAAGTGGGAAGTGAGGATGATGAGGTGGCTCCATGTAGGATGCCACTTCATCATCCCCCATCCCAAACTCAAGTCAAAAATGCCAAGACCAAGTAACATCAATGCACAAGCAAGGACTCTGACAACCCACATGGCTGAAACCTGTACGCCATGCTTTCAAGGGACATATTAAATTGGATCAGAAAGAAAGTGGAATTATTTTCCTTCTCTTACACTCAAAAATGGACAAATAAGTCAAAATTAAGCTTCCCAACCCATGGGTAAGGTTCTTGGGTCGAATTAAGAAGCATGGGACAAGTCTTGCTTCTCCCACAAGTCTCCAAAAGTGCCTCCAAGTCAAAATTTCGAATTTTGAACTTGAAGTGGAGTAAAACACTCTCATGTCAACAAAATTTTTCTTACACAAGGACTACAAGATCACATCATCACTATTAGTCACATATATACTTTTAGTTTAACAAAAATAAAATGGTTAAGTCTAATAAACACACATTTACACATGTTAATAAAGTGACAAATTTTCCAAATTTAAATACACAATACATAAATAAACACATAAAAAAATTAAAGAAAGGGACACAATTCACCTCATGGCCACATATGTGAAATCAGCCCCCATGGGGGACTTCCAAATAAGACATGCAAAAACACACACTTAACAACATTACACAAGTTGTAAATTTGGCCTCGTTGATCAATGTTCGACATCTTTTCGTGGTTGGTCCCTTGTATAAATGAAAATTGACATGCAACCTTCAAGCACAATCACCCCCTGAGGTTGTACTGGAGTAACCGATATTGAATGTGTATGGATAGCTATAGGAGGTTCAGTGATTAAGATCTGGTAGTGTGATCTCCTGGTAGATGAATTGGCAAAGGGGATACTTAAAGGCTATGAATGGGTAGCATGAATTCCCTATGGTTCATTTGCTTAGCTGAATCTAAGCGCTAAACTAGTTCGAAGTGTCAAAATTTACTAAGAAAAAAAAATGCTACTGCTAAAAGGGAAACTAATCTAAAAAAATCACAATATTGAAACATTACAATCACAAACAACAATTTTATATTATTCTAAATAATTAAAATATTTCTACACTAAAACTAAACAAACGAAACAACTCGGTGTGGTTATTCACCTATGCTGAGTGTATTGAAACTTAAACTAATTTAAAACAATAAATTTTCCAAATGATCTATGATATGTAAATAACATCCTACAAATATTCTCTCCTTCAAGATCCACAAGGATAGGAAAAAGGGTATCCATCCCCGGGGGTTGCTATGAATAGATTCAAACCCTCTTGGAAATTAACTAATCACTTCAAAAACAAAAGGGGATTAATTTCTACTCTATTTGATATGATGTAACAATGATAAATTGTAAGAATGAAGGAAATAAAAAGACAACAAATCCAACCTGTAATTCACAGAACAAAGGTAAATCCTACTGTGTAGTAATTTATCCCCTCAGTTTGTCCATTTTATTTCCTCTTTGTGTCCATATGAGTCCAATCTTTCATTGGAATGTAAGAAAAATAATTTTCTGAGGAATTCTTGCTTGAGCAATGAAGTCATCTTGACATCAGTTCCTGAATTGTAATGCAAGTATTGGAGAGAGATAGCACAAGAGATCTGAGCTTGGCTATGTAATTCCTAGCAAGATATGTAGAAGCAATACAATACAAGATACACAAAATTCTCAGCCTTTTACTTGAATACAAGCATGGAATATATAGGAATTGAGAATGGACCTAGGTTCCTTCAAGCACAAGGTAAGAAGGAGTAGTTCCAACCAATTAAATCTATTTCAAAAATAGGAGGAACGAGAACCAAGAAATCAGAAGAGGGATTTGAACAATTCGGCACACAATCACATGCAAAAGTGGTTACAAGATTAAGTGAAGCGTGTGTCACATGTTAAAACATGCGTGAAGGATTTAGAAAAATTAGGCACGACTGCCTCCCTATGCAGTGCATTAGTTCTAATGAGGGACTGCCAGATTTTGGGTGGCGGTCCTGGCACTGAAGGCCAAAACATGTGCAGAAAGAGGTAGGAAGCTAAAAAAATGTAGGAAGGCTAAGTAAAGACATCTAGGTGAAAAATATATATTGCAAGGGAAGATTAGGAGCTAGAAAACCTTCTTCAAAGGACAAATCATCATTGGGGACTTTTGTAACCATTTTCTGACAATGTAGCACATTGGGGAATTTTGGGTGCATAAATATTACCCCCTCGAAGAAGCATCTTAGCCATGAAATATCGTAAAACGTAGATTCTGAGTATGTAATTGGTCTCGAAATGGGGAGTTATAAGCTATACTTGACATGCCAAGACATGTGCTGAAACGTCAAGGCCATCCAAACTCACACGGTACCTGTAAAATCAAAAGAAGACTTAAGCATAGATAGATAAAATATCAAAAAATAAACACTACAATTAATATACTATAAGAGGACTTATCATTTGAGTGGGGATATAGAGATATACTTGCTCTAACATACTCCATCCATGTGTACACATACACTCAAAATGAAGTTTGTAACAACATGGCATATATACACACACATATACACACACATTACACACACATACGTACATACATATATATATACACACACACACATATGTACACACATATACACACACACATACACACACACACACACACACACACACACACAGATATATATATATATATATATATATACGAAAACAAACTCATTTTTCAATTCATTTGTGCATACCAACTTGGTGATTTTTGAGGTCTAGGCCCACGGTGACCATTTTTTGTTTTTGAGTATGGTTGAATTGGAATGGATTTGGGAATGTATTTTGCTTTAGGCTTGGGCTTTTCTTGTTTAAATACTTTAGAGAAGAAATCCTAAGAAATTTTTAACTAGAGCGGTCATAAGGGGCCTCAAAGCTAAGAGAATAGGCAGAGTACCTTTATTGTCTTAGTCTCCATTTTGTTAGGCATATATGATGTTTTGATATTGTGTGCTCACTGCGAGTGTTTTTACTGCACCTAGTGTGCGATGACATTGTACAAAACTATGAAATATCATGTTATGTACATATATATATTTATTGGATTTGGTATTCCTTGCATAGAGTTGGCTTACATTGATGGTTTGATTCATGTGTGTACTCTTAGATGTTAAGAATTTCTGATTTTCATATGCTTTTTAGAATGTATGCAGTGGGTATGAATGCTAACAAAATGATCTTTTTTGTATTTTATGATGCTGATATATGATGATGAAAAACACAATGTGATGTTAAACTTAGTTTATTTAAAATCAATCTTCAGCACTTTATATGGTCTTGAAAAAATGTGATGACAAAATGATATGATAAGTAGATATTCTTGTCCCACTCCTAACTCCATACAACTAGTAAGATATGAGGGCTCAATATAGAGAATCAGAAGGGACACAAGTTATGAAAATTTGTTAAATGGTAACAATGAGGAAATACAATGGTTTGATAAATCAACCAAATTGAGACACTACAACCTCACCCTAGTCAAGTTACTTCAAATTTTAGAATGTCATTTACTTTCTAGTTTATCTAGACTTAGATCCATATATGGCTACTTGGTTGACAAAATCTGGTTTTGAGGTTTTAAACTCTTTAGGATTTTTGGACATCGAACTCACTTTGCTTTTGACTTATGATTTCACAATATTTGAGCGAATTATTTGTAAATTTCAAGTTTTGTCAAAGAGACCCCCTACTCCTTGCCCCATGCTACCATAAGGAATCATGGGCTCATCACCATGGAAAAGGAATAGGTGAGTAAGGGCATTTCCATCCTTTCCCAACCTTATATCACTAGTAAGAGATGCAGGCTCACCACCGAAGGTTGCTAGGGAAAAGAAATGTGTAAAATAAAAAAATTTCATGACTTTACATTTGAGTTACTTATCTAGGAAAAATGTTTAGTATGCTATTATTTCCAAAGATATTTTTATGGGATAGATGTGACACCATGAACCTTCTAGAATAGACCATACGAAAAGACACCTAAACTAGAAAGAGACTATAAGTAGAAAGAAGTGTGTAAGCCTTAGTATGAAGTCACAATCAAAAATTTATCTTATCCTTATGAACTGATGAAATGATTTGAAATAATTGATGATACCATGAAAAATTAGAGAATCATGATTTGAATGTTTTGCCAATGTTTTTCAAAAAAATTCAAGAGTTGTTATAAGAATAAATCCATTGATCGCAAACTTTACAGAATGAACCATTGAACGAAAATGTAATGCAGATGTAGTAAAGTACATGTGGAAATGTAGGTGAAACTACATGTCAAGATAGCTAAGGTGAAGAAAGTTAATGAATATCAAATTATTCACCCCTAGGAGTACACAGAGGAGAACCATTATCCTCAAAATTTCCATTATTTTGACAAGGGCATAGCATTCTGAATATAAACTTAAAATTCTTTCCCAAAAGTGTATATGTCTAATCATTTAAATCATTTTCCTAAAAGAGGCGTTCATGCACCTCTTTGTCACATTCTTGAGACATGGTGTGTGGGTGAGCATGACTATGATACTCGACCTTGTTTCCTATGTGGAGCTTTTTGGTTATTTGTGACACTTGTTGAATGATGAGGCCTTTCCCCATGGATATGGTAAGCTTATTTTTAGATGCACATTAGTTGAAACCAAGTTTTAGAATAGAATAACCCCCAGAGATGGTTTTGATGGGAATTGTTTCAATCTCAAACTACCCTTCTTTGTTTGTTAATTATATCATGTTTACACCTAGACCTAGGTCATTGGAGGGAAGAGATGCTAAATAGAGAAGACTACCCATCCCATGTGGATCAAATGGAAGGAAAATTGGATCGTAAATCTTTAAGAGATTCATAATTTCTGATGTGGTATTAGTGGACATTGTTTCGACAGATATTGATTTACTCTTATCTGTTTTTTCCACCTCAAATGTTTTTAGGTCAATGACTTCAACCTTTGGAACGTCTGGGGTGACCGGGACCAAATATTTTCTTGGAGGTTGTTTGTTCAATTGATTCGTAGGAAGTTGATACTCCGTATGGACCCATTTATTCTTCTTGAGGTTTTATAAGTGTATATTGAAGGGCTTAGGATCCCTTTGAGTGATGAAGACCTTCCCCAAATGGAGAAATCTAATCTCCTAGAATATGGTAGAGGGGATACCCTTCATTCGGTGAATCTAAGGTCTCCTAAGGATCACGTTATAACTTGTTTCCCTATGATAATGTAAAACTCCTTCTAGATGGTTTTTGGACAAAGCGTGATTCGAAGAACTATGGTTCCAATCGAGGTCGCTTTAAGACTGTTGTACCCCCATAACATGTTTCTTGTAGAGGAAATTTTTTTCTCTCCATATCTCAACTTTTGTAAGAAAGAGAAGGAAACCACATTTACAGCATCCCCATTGTAAATCATGGATCTCTTAATACAATTGTTATAAACCTAAACTTGTAAAAATAAGGCAGGATCACCTCTTTGGGCAATTTTAGCATCAAATGACATCTTGTCTATATCAAAAACAAACCCAGTATCCCTACCATTATGTCTCGAAGGATATATGTCAAATTCAATATGGTTTATTTGAGTGTTAGGAGGTGGCGTAACATGGATTAGATGAAAAATACCTAGTGCATTGAGCAATGTAAAATGATGTGCAAGTGAATTTTTAAGCAAATCTAGAAACAAAATGTGAGAAAAGGTATTGTTCAAATCTGATATTAAATCATATGCTCATTCTGGTTTTTTTATTGTAGGAATGTCATCCTGTGGGAAGGAAAGAGTGGGAAGGGGTTATGAAACATACTCCTTTGTCTAATTTGTTGCATTAATCTCATGTTCAACCTCTAACTCAACTAATCCAAAGATTTTTGTGTTATCATTTAAACCAAGGTTAGGAGTGACCTGAGATTTATTGGAAGTTCAGGTTTCATGTTCATTGTTTCCTATAAGAATGCCTCTGTTTGTGTTTTGTGAATTCACCTTGAGATTTTAAGGATGTGAAGGGAGCATATCTCAAAATATGCTCACATAAGCATTCTGAGGAGCTACAAGTCATGTATAGTAAGATTGTGAGTTTGTTTCAGGATTTGCTAGGAACATGTCTACAAAGAGTTTCCTTTGGTTTTTGGGAAGTCTTTGCACAAACTTGTTGCAATCACAGAAAGTCCTATCATCATGACCTCGAACCTTATGGAAACCATAGTATAGGTTATGGTCGTAATCTCTTGGCCTTTGATAAACATCTTGTTGTTGTTGATTATAACCTCGGTTGTAGTTTTGAAATTGGTTGTTATAACCATGCTTCGTTGCCCCTTGGCCAGAGTTTTGATACTGGTTTGGGCCTTCGGTTTGATTTTTCTTTTGAGATGGTCAGTTTATGTCAATTTTGTTGACCGAGAAAACAATTTTAGGGGCTCTTTGATTTCCCAAGTTGTTGTTATTGTTAGTGTTTCCTTTGTTTAAAAAACCAACATTCTTATCTTGATTAGTAGTGTTATTCATGGTATCACCATGATTGTGATTCACACCCTTAGGTGACCAAATGTGGAAGCTATGGAACAAATAACTTAGTATTCCACGGAATTTCTCATTAGTGTAGTGTTTTGCAGATACTCAAAATCCCATTGGAACAATAGGTCTTACACCCACGGTCACAAAAAAAATAAGTCCATACAAAAAATGAAGAAGCTCCTTCCACATACATCCTCATAACTATGGAAAGGAAACTTTTGGACATCTTGCTTAGTCTCTAGAGGGAGTGACATTATGGAAAATATCACAAATTTGTAGGTTGCAGTCCATGTAGCCTTGCATTTTTGCAGAGTTGCAAGATGCACCTTCATCACCACAACCAATCATAGCATAATTTGCAAATGGGATAAGGAGGAATGCATTTTTACATTTTGCAATCTTGTAAAGTTGTGAACTGTAAAATCATTCCCTATATCCCTGACATGTGGACTATTTTTTTTGCCATAACTTTTATCTAGATGTCCATTTGATATGAAACTAAGTACATTTGAAGGAATATTTCAGAGACCTTCTAAAATACGGATCATTTTGTAAAGAATGGTGGATAGCATTGGGATAAATCAATTACAAAAGTCTTTAGGAAGCATTTTTAGTCTCTTTAACGAATCAGCATGGTGCCAATTTTTGTTAGAGATTCTCAGTTTTTTCCCCTCTATCACAATCATGCGCAAGTTTCTCAAATTAGGATATGGGGTCTCACTTCCCACCATTTTCAAAATTTGGAGGATCCACGATCAATGGGAGTAGCAAGACATGACACCACATATAGTGAGATTCAAGAGGCTTCATTCAGTACCCCAAATTTAGTGGGCAATCCATTGTGTAAGATTCTACCATTGAAATTATCCTTGACGAGGAGGAGGAGGATTATGGTTAAGCTATAATATGAAGGCACCTTGATGAGACATGTATGGGGTACCATGACTATGCAGAGTTTTATAGGGAGATATGAGTGGTAATATGGGTCCATGTAGGTAATTTTTTTTATACATATGCATGTAAGGTGGGATGTATTCACTTTGAGGTAGTTTGACGGGTTTCTATATTTTAGGGTTGTGTTAAAGTGATTGTTGTGGTGGCATTCATTAGAACAGGCTTCCGACAGAGCCCCTATGTTTATGTCTAAGCTTGTCAAGAAGGACTTGTACCCATCCTTATTGTGTCTAACACTATGAGAAGAATCTATTTTTAACTTAGTTTAAGTGATCTGGATAGACCTTTTTATAAATGATATTGCGTTCCTTTCTCATTAGAATTTCTGACATTTTTTTGTGGCAATAAACCATAGAGAGGCGTCCTTTTAGATAATTTTGGACTTGTTATTGAAGTAATGTTTTTTTTGTAGTGTTACCTTGCAATATTTGTATCAATTATAAAATTCCTTTCTATAATTGCATCCTGGGGGTGATTATTTTCTACCCCTTAGGTTATCCTTAGGTTTTAGGGATCACATGATGAATGCATGAATTATTTAGTGTTATAACAATAAATATTGGGAAAGGAAAACAATAAAGAAAAAATCATAAAAAATGTTTATTTAGATGAAAGCAGGCACGAAACTTACTGATGTCAAAAAAATGATTATTTATGATTAAATATCCTTTGTCTTGGTTGAATTGGGAATTAAGTAATCTTTGTCCTCAAAATCATATATATGACCATCACATATCTAAAATGTTTTTGACTATTTAACAAAATAAATTTAGTTAAGAGTTAAAAAAATCACACTAAGTTTTTTATAATTTTCCATAGATCGTACACGTAACATAAAAAGAGATTAATTCAATATTATTATGTTGAATATCATTTAAATAGCTTATTTTTAAATAGGTCACTTGTAAATGACATCATAGACACAATATATAATGATGAGTTACATGTAAGAAATTATTAAGGTTATTTACTAAAAAAAATTCTTTATATTATTTAATTTAACCTTTTCACAATATATTGATTTGTATTTGAATTTTATCATTCAATAATGTTGGCCTATGTTAGCATAACCAATGCACTTTTAGGGTGCATTTGCTAATTATTTTTTCTATGACTTACACGAAAACATGGTAGGTTATGAAGAAGTATTTGTGTTGGTGTTGGATCCACTCATTTTCCCTTCATATAGGGGCTCCCTTCCCATCTCTCTTGATCCATTTTTATATGCACCATGGTAATATCAAGTATCTTCTTTTGTTTATAAACATTATGATTATCATTTTTAGGGATTGACGAGCCATATATATACATTTGTATTGGATACTATTGACTTTTATCTCTTTATTGATCCAATTTTATATAGATCCCTACAAAATAAGGAACATGGGCATCGAATCAAAGAAAGTGAAAGAAAACTAGGTGCAATTGATGCTTGATAAAGATGCAAAGGAGCAAGTTGTTCAACTTCAATTAGAAGTCACACTATTAGAAAGGATTTTAATAATTATTTATAACATGATGAACCTCATGTATGACACTATATGTTTCCATCTTACATTATTTTTAAATGAAAAGCTTCATTTTTTTTAAAATGATTGATATATATGAGGACATGTGTGCATTTGTCAAATGTTTTACCCACAATATTTTTAGACCCTTATGTCTTGTTATTGCTTTAGCTATTTTTCTCCAATTCATTAACTTGTGTCAAAGTTTTCCAAAATATAAATTTTAATATTGTTTTTGGTTGCCAACTAGTTTTTTTAAGGAAAATTAAAAAAATTCATCAATTTGGAAAATTTATAAATTTTGTATTTGTGGTTGCCGCAGGACATTTTTAAAAGAGTTATAGATAAACAACAAAAATTGTTAGCTAGAAATATGGTTAAAGTTTAGATGTTTGTAGTTTGGTTTAGCTCATTTTCTTATAGTTGGCTTGAATGCCTTCATCCATTCACAAGAACACATACACACAACTCCAATTTCAAATTCCATTCATGTCTCTACCATTTTAAGAACCAATTTTTTTGAGTTATCAGGGCATGGTTTTTACAAATAAAATTATTCATTCTGAACCGAGGATATTTTTATTATTAGATTGACATGCCAAATTATTTTGATTTGCATTTTTACATTTAGGATTTTCATGCTTAAATTAGTTTTCTTTTTTCCTTATCTCACAATTCCATGTTAGGGGGATACAAATCTTAAGTAAATCTTTCCATTTACTTATGCATGATATAATTTACAATAATATCATGTAGTCTTTCCACATCAACCTACTTGATGTTTGTGTCCAGTTCTAAACTCAGACTTGATTTCGTTATTGTTTTCCTCTTGTAATATTTTTCCCATGATTGAAATCTTAAATTTGACCATTAGTTATTTGTATATAAAACTGAAATTACTTTCATATTCAACTATGTTACTCTATTATTCAACTCTATATTTGTTTTTGTGGATCCTAGTTGGACCATTAATTTAGTGTAGAAATTTATTTTATAAACATTACTATTTGCATTTCATCCTTAGCATTACTTGTCAGAATCTCAAGATAAAGATACATTATTTTATATGATTTACATGTCATCATGTGTATTTTAAAGTTTATTTGGAATTAACACATGCTAACTACTACAATTTAAAATTTTCATTTTATGTTTTAGATTCATATGTCAATGTTGGAAGCACAACCACTTAGAGGGGGGTGAATTAATAGGAAATAAAAATTTCAATCACTTTAAACATTTACATCCACTAACCATTCAATTCAACTTAGCCATTGAGCATGCATACATTAAGAAACATTTAACCATAGAATAGCAAATGAGAACACATCAACAAATGAACACCATAAATAAGTGTCGAAACCATCAAGGGGAAGAAAACCCACTGAAACAAAGATTTATTAGAGAAATAATTCAAATTTAGTTGAGCACCAACCCCTAGGTTTAGTGAGGCACATATTATTGGGAAATAAGGGATAAAATATGTAGAAAAATACCGCACTTGAATCACAATAGTAGAAACTAATATGTAGAAAATGTTACAAATTTGAAACAAAAGTGTATGAAAAAATAGAACACAACACAGAGATAGTATTTAACGTGGTTCACCCAATTTGGGCTACGTCCACCAATACTCACTTGCTCATATTTTTATTACAAGCCACCTCTCTCTCAATACAATACCCATATTTGTTTGTAGTTATGTTCAACAAACTCTCCTAATTCACACTTGAACTCACTCACATCTATAATGATATGTATACCATATCAAAAGCCCAAAAGCACATCAATAGGAAATTGCTTAAGCAGTTTTAAAATACCGTGGGTACCAAAAACACGGGCTAAAACTACCCCATAAATGTATGGGTCAAAAATTCTGCCCATATGAGAAGAGCACGTTTCCCGGGGGGGCTTCACCCCCCCCCAGATATCAGGCACATTTTACCGCTGTATAATATTTTTAGTGTACAGTATTCAACACTTCCACACATGAAAACAGGCTCCACAAACATAACAATCTCCCACTTGGAGACTGATTTCCACTGAGAAAGATTCTCAACCCTTCACTGTCATCTGCGAGGCCAACCAAAGCTGAACATAGCTTTATTTTATCCCTTGTGAGCACCTTGGTCATCATGTCTGCAGGATTCTGACTGGTATGAATTTTCTCCAACTTCAACTTATCTTCTTCCAAAGTTGTCCTAATGAAGTGATATCTCAACTGTATATGCTTCGTCTTGGAGTGGAAAGTAGATTCCTTAGCTAGGTGTATAGCACTCTGACTATCACTATGTTGCTTACATTCCTTCTTCTTATGTCCCAACTCCTCAAGCAATTTTTGTAACCAAATCATCTCTTTGCTTGCCTCTGTGGCAGCAACATACTCAGCCTCCGTGGTTGATAAAGCCAACCAACTTCTGTAGTCATGAAATCCAGCTCACTATTGTCCCACCTACAGTGTAAATATAACCTGTCATGCTCCTCTTGCTGTCAACATCTCTAGCCATGTCTAAATCTACATAACCACGTAAAGTAGTGTCTGATCCACTGTAGCACAACATTGTCCCCATGTTCCCTCTCAAATACCAAAGGATCAACTTTATTTCTTGCCAATGTTGTTTACCTGGATCACTCATAAATCTACTCACAGCTCCCACTGCATGGGACAATATGAGGCCTAGTGCACACCATAACATACATCAAACTTCCAACCACTGATGAGTAAGGTACCTTGGGCACATCTGGTTTCTTTCCTACTCTGTCTTGGGACACTGCTCCTTTGATAACTTAAAATGGCCTACCAAAGGAGTCCCAACCAGTTTAGCATCCTGCATGTTAAACCTATCCAATACCTTCTTAATGTACTCTTCCTGAGATAAAGTCATCTTCCATTCCTTCCTATCCTGAGTTATCCTCATACCAAGGATTTGTCTGGCTTCCCCCAAATCCTTCATATCAAAGGATTCACTTAGTTGTTTCTTGAGTACTTTTATTTCCTACATGTTTTTACCTGAAACCAACATGTCATCAACATAAAAACACAATGATAATATAACTTCCATCCTCAAATTTCTTTGTATACATGCAATGGTCAGAATGACATCTAATATAACTTTGCTCCATCATGAAGATATCAAACTAATTATACCATTAACATGGACCTTGTTTCAGGCCATAAAAGCTCTTCTTTAGTTTGCACACCATCTCCTCTTTACCTTTGACCTCATAGCCCTCTGGTTGCTACATATATAGCTCCTCCTCCAAATCACCATGGAGAAATGTAGTCTTTACATCTAACTATTCTAAGTGCAAGTCTTCTGCTACCACTATTCCAAGAACAGTTCTAATAGAAGTCATTTTTACTACAAGAGAAAAAATCTCATCAAAATCTATACCTTGTTTTTGTGTAAACCCCTTGACCACCAACCGGGCCTTATATCTTTTCTTTCCTCCTTCTTCATCTTTAACTCTGTACACCCACTTGTTCTACAATGCTCTTTTTCCTTCCGGTAGCTTCACCAAATCCCAAGTCTGGTTCTCCATGAGAGACTTATGCTCCTCATCCATGGCTTTCTCCCACTTCTTACTGGCATCTACCTATATTTCTTCATCAAAGCTCTTTGGCTCTCCACTATCAATGAGTAATAAATAATAAAGAGAAGGAGAAAATTTCAGGGTTCTTTTCTTACCCTAGAAGACCTCCTCACTGTAGGAGTTTGGGGTTCCTGTTGAGTCGGTTCCTAAACTGATTCATGGGTCACTTTCCCATCCGGAAGATCCTCTACCACTGCATATTCTTTCCTATGGATTCTTCCATATTTTCCTATAACTGTTGCTTATACAATGACTTTCTCATTAAAGACCACATCCCTAGATCGAATGATTTTCTTGTCCTTAATACTCCAACATTTAAATCCAAAGTCATCACCACCATAACCAACAAAAGTGCATTTTTCTGATTTATCCTCTAGCTTGGTCCTATCATCCTTGTCAATATGAACAAACACCTCACATCCAAAGACTCTAAGAAATGAGTAATCAACTTTCTTACCATACCAAGCCTCCTCAGGTATGCCTCCATCCAAGGCACTTGAGGGTCCTCTATTTATCAAGTACATAGTTGTGCTCACCGCTTCTTCCAAAAATAATAGAGGCAGTCCTGCATGTATCCTCATGCTCCTAGCATGTTCCATTATTGTTCTGTTCATCCTTTCTGACACCCCATTCTGCATTGACGGAGTTCCTGGAACCATCCTTTTGACCTGCATGGATTCCATTCTTAGAACAATAATCATCAAATTCATTACTGTAATACTCCCCTCCATTATCTGACCTGAGACATTTTAGCTTAAGGCCTGTTTCATTCTCTACCAAGGCTTTCCATTTAACAAATAGTGTCAAATACATCAGATTTGTTTCTAATATAATAAACCCAAACTTTCCCTTGTTGCATCATTAATAAAAGTAACATAATAACTTGAACCCCCAAGAGATGATACCTGAGCTGGCCCCCCACACATTAGAATGTATCAGCTCTAATTTACTCTCTTTCTTCGTAGGTCCAACCTTGAGATACCTTACTTGCTTTCGTTTCCCATATACATAGTTCTCACGGAACTCCAAACATGTTTCTATATATCCGGGCAAATTCTTCTTTATGATCTCCATGCCCTTATGGCTCATATGATTAAGCCTATAGTGACATAATGTTGTAACTACATCTAAAGCCACAAGATTACAATCATTAGTAATATCAGTGGTTAAATACAAGGTTCCAACCTTCTTACCTCTTGCCACCCACAAGAGCACCCTTGGTAACCTTCCAAGAGTCAGGCTGTAAATATCACAGTACAACCATCACTTCCTAATTGCCCCCGCCGATATCAAATTTCTCCTTAATGTAGGCACATGTCTAACATCCTTCAATAATTATGTATTCCCATTCTACATCTTAACCTGAACAGGACCTTTTCCAACTATACTGCAAGGCTCATCATCACCAAGGAAAACATGCCCAAAATCCCCTTGAACATAATCAACAAAATAATGCCTATGTGGAGTAGCATGGAAAAGAAGCCCCTGAATCTAAAACCCAAGATTCAGCTAATATTATGCAAAGAAAGAATCAAAGCATCCTGACATACATTACCCGATGCCACATTTGCCTCCTTTTTTTCTTCCTGTTGTTTCTTCTTATCCTGAAGCTCCCAACAGTCCTTCTTTATCATGCCCAGACTTTCCACAGTTATCCAGCATACCATCTTGCTTTTGGATTTTGACCTTTCCCGATCTTTGATTTTCCACAGTTTCCTCTATTCTTTTGTCTCCCTCTAGTTTCCACTATCAAAGCATAAGATTCCTTGAAGTAGAAGATTCCCCAAGAGCTTTTTCTTCACATTTCCTTGCTTAGAATCACCCCTACAACATCCTCAAACTTCAACTTCCTTAGTTAGCTAAGAACCGAGTTGCTTACCGCCATTACCAGCTATTCCAACTTTCAGGTAAAGAGCACACAAAATTAATAAAGCCCTAACTTCTTCATCAAATTCTATTGTAACCGAAGCTAGCATATTCACAACCATATTGAAATCATTTAAAAAAACAGATCTTCTACTGAACTATTCTTAGACATCTTCATATTAAACAACTTTTTCATTAAAAATATCTTATTAGAGGCAGAGGGTTTTTCATACAACTTCCCTAATGCATCCATCAGTTCTTTTGTAGTCTTTTCCTTTGAAACATTAAATAATACCGAAGATGCAAGACACAGCCAGATCATTCCAAGTGCCTTCCTGATCCAAAAAATCCCATTCCGCATCTGTCATACTTCGAGGGTTTTAACAGTTCACCTTCTCAGACAGCGGAGTATAAAGATCCTTCTGATAAAGGTAATCTTCCATCTGCATCTTCCAAAGACTGAAATTCTTGTATCCATTGAATTTATCAACCCTATGATCTTCCATCATCTGCCATAGCTCCCACTCAAGCTAAAACTTTCCCTATGATTTAACACTTCAGCAAACCAAATGTAAATGGCTCTGATACCAATTGTTAGGAAATAAGGGATAAAATATGCGGAACAATCCCTCACAGAATCGCAACAGTAGAAACTAATATGCAGAAAATATTACACATATCTGAAATAAAAGTGCAGAATCAAAAGAACACAACACCAAAAAGACATTATTTAACGTGGTTCACCCAATTTGGGCTACGTCCACTAAGAATCACTTGCTCATATTTGTATTACAAAAAACTTCTTTCTCTCAGTGCAATACCAAGATTTGTTTGGAGCTATGCCCAACAAACTCTACATGAATTCACACTTGAACTCACACACATCTGCAAAATGTTACATCAACCCTACCATATGCACTAAACCACATAAATAGGACAATTACTTAAGCAGTTTTTACAATACCCTAGGTATCAAAACCATGGGCCTAAACCACACCATAAACCTATGGGTCAAAAAATGCTACCCATATGAGTAGAGCATATATCGTAAGATATCAAGCACATTTTTCAAACCCCGATGAGAAAACTATGGATAGTGTACAATACTTTTAGTGTATAGTCTTAAACACTTCCGCACATGAAAAAAGGCTCCACAGCATAACAAACACAACCAAGGACCGAATAATTATTTCATCTTAGAATTTCTATGGCGGATAACATTACAACCATATTCCTCTGATGGATCCTTAAGATTCTCTTGCAAACCAAAGGTCATCCTTAAGTATTCATTGTACCTAGGGCCCTCCCAAACCTTAAGAAATTTTAGTGACTTAGGATTGGGAGGGATGGGATCCGATCTATCGCTGGATTGTGGTTTGGGTACATTTAATGATTTAAAATTCAAAATGACTTCTAGTTTACCATAAAAGAAGTTCTCTTCTTCAAATTTTAATATTAATTCTTCAAAGGAATCTTCAGGTTCAACCTCCTCACTCAAATAATTATCCAAAACATCCCTCATCACCAAAGACACATATTTAGTATAATAGAAAGGTATAATGGTCTGATCCAAAGGTGGGAATTCTTCATCAAATAATTGACCTAAAATAGGGCATTGAAAATTTACCACATTAAAATTTGTAGTAATCGTGAGTGAGGCAACCGAACTATCAATTGAATTGTTACCACCCTCCCCAAGAGCACAAATTTCTAAATCATTGTTTAGATATAGGGATTCAAACCTAATCCAATAATTGTCCATCAACACATGTCGTCCATTCTTAGGGTTAGCCATAATTTCATATGTAGCCATTTTTCCCTTAAGGGAAGAAAGCACGGGAAAATCCTTTTCCCCAATAAGACAAATAGTGTCCATTGACATTTATCTATACTACTTTCCCCTAAAACAGATCCCAAATCCTTCCCCACCATTCTATCTCCTAGAGAAGCAAAAAATCTATCTCTTAATCACTCATCTAACTATGAAATAGATGCATGTGTGTGGAGAAGATTATTAGCCTAAGTTTTGATATCAAACATTTTCCTATCCCAAACATTCATGGCATCATAATAGCCTGCCCTATTACCAATATGCATGTAATGAACACAAAGTATTTTTTTCCTCATAAACCAAATATTGAACCCATTCCCCGTGTTTGGACACTATCCTGATAGAAGCAATGGTAGTAATGTTAGTAGGAATACTGATACATAATATGGCATGAATAATTATAGATCTTGCCTTAGTGTAGAGATTAATAACTAAGGGGGATCCCTAGAACTCTTGCAATGCCAAGGATCATGCCAGGTTCCCAATACTCAAGAGGCAAGGCAGGAAACACAAACCACATTGGAAAAGCACCAAGAAGCGAATTCCCATAGAAATTTCCAAGGGTCCATTTTCTAGTTTTAGGATTGTATTTCCAAAGAACCATGATTCCTCCAGTAATACCTTGATAAGATCTTCTTCTACCAAAAATGGAAAAGAAACGATTTGTGAGCTAGAGCCACAACTGACAGGTTACCTCTTGGTCTCCATTTCCTTTATGCCCATATCTTCACAACATAAATGTTGGGACAGGTCCCCACAAAACTACCCTAGAGTGTAAATTTGTGTCTATCCTTATATCTATTTATCAAATCATCAGGAACAAAAACCAATGGGAATCCATCGACCTAAGATGAAATAAGTGGGGTAAAAGAACCAAAAAAATTCCCTAAACCAGCTCCCTTGTCCACAACTAAAACTACCCATGAAACCTATGGGGAATCCTTTAAAGAGTAGGTAGCTATGATCCAAGGTCAAAAAACCGCCTATCAGAGATTTTGAATTTTTTTGCCCACTTTCTGCTACCCAACATGTTGCCCAAGTTATATATTATTTGATAGTATAAAATAATAATTAGTTTTGGTATTTCAAACTACATTACATTATTTTTTTCCTTCAGTGAAGGATTGAGTATAAATCACTATATACTATCTCTATTAGAATATCTAAATAGACGTTTTCTATTTTTAATGGGACAATCCCAATGGTCCATACAAGATCCAATTTCAGATAAAAACCAACAAAGAACCATTGGGAAAAGTAAAAAAGATATTGATGATTGGCCTGGATATAAAATCAAAGTCAATTCCATGGTTTGCTTGTTAAACAGAACTTTTTTACCAATACACCACAAAGCATTTGCTTTATTAAATAGAGTTTCTGAAGATGTATATGGTGCCATGCCACAGACGCTAATTAGTTCTCAATGTTTTCTGTACCATTGCTTTGGTACTCGACCCACCATCGCTGGAAAACTATCCTCTTTTATGTTGACATGCAGTTAATTTTTCTTCCTTTTTCAGCTCTGTATCTCTTTTATGTTATGTTGGCCTCACTCCTTAACCGTAATTGATAAATGTGGTTTTGAGGAACTTCTATTCATATGTAATCTCACTAGTTCAAAGGCAACCTCACTCTCAAAAGTACTAAGGATGAGCTTCATCTTGTCCAGATGCTCTTGTCTGAAACTCTATTGGCAAATTGATCCAATAATATGGAACGCTCTGTTACTCATAGAGATGAAATGTCCAATAGGATTGACATGACTACCTGATTCTGAAGTCTGGTTATGAACTTTCAATCAATGGGCATGGCAAACTATATTCAAAGTCCCTTGTATCAAGTTATTTATACAGTATTGGATAACAATGTATCAAAGATTTGGCTTGATCGGTAGGTTACAATAATAAAATCCACATTTTTACTATAAGTTTCAAAAAGAATACCCAACTCCTCAGGAATTGCATAAGCTAATCTGTAATAGATAGGATGGGTATTTTTTATGAATATGTACCAATATAACCTCATGCGGTAGGTGAATGTTAAATATGCTTCCAATCTGGTATTCTGGTAGTTACATATTATGAACGAACTTGTCACAATGAATCTCAATTATCTATGAAAAATATATATGAATAACAAGACTTGATTACCAGGATCTACACCCTATTTTTGAAATACTCAAATGTAAGATTTATAGGAATGGTTTCACATTTGTAGGAAAGGCCATCATGACATGTGCTCTGTATAATGTGACCGTAACATTCTGGATTCTAGAGAGATGGTATGAAAAGATCCACAAATTTACTTCCCCTCTAAGGTCAATGGAATCGCAAAGGGACATGTACCGTAGCACAAACATACAGTATGCTATCATAAGAAAAGTTCAAGGTAAATACCATTACATAAGAAACAAATACTTCTCCCCAAATTGATATTTTAATATTAAGAATGTTTTACTTTTGCAACTATCTTCTATGCTTTAAGTCTGCCATAAGCAATATACTGGAATAAACTAATGCTGGACTCACATTCTAAGTTAATTCCCATTTTGATCAAAGACCTATTGGATCATAGATTTTCAAGATAAATAAGGAGCTCATTATAATGTCATAAGGCATTAAATATGTCAGTATTGGCCCTTCGATAAGAACACCTCCAATTAGGCACTTCCTACTCATTAAATTTTCTGTAATGTACTTTTCCAAACTAATTCTCATTATCTATCTGTCAGATTATTTCTGTGACTAGAGTAATTCAATCTATTTTAACAAATGAAGCGAGTTCCACCCATGTTTCCAATAAATGTGTATAAATCCCTTTGTAATCATTTAACAATTTAAACTTCGTATATAAAATCTCAGTTGTGCATTCTTGTGAATAAGTTATTCCTCTGATAAAATGAAAACGTAACCTAACCATGAAGTTGGTCTAAAGTCTGAACAAGGCCAGAATGATTTTAATAAAGCTTTGTGTTAAACATGCTAATGGGGCCATTGACCTGCCCATTTCCAAAGCTTTTCATTTGAATACAACACAAAAGGTTTGGTACATTCGGTCCGTGCAATGGAAACTGTCTCATACATTGTATTGTTTTTCATGTTTTCTTGAAGACAAAAACGGACATAGGTTCCTATTGAGACCTAATTAAACTCGATTATCATTTACATGTGATTCAATACCGACTGCATTCGCAACTTCTACCTAACCTACTTTATGTCAAGGGTACTAATATAGATTGTGCTGATGGCTATTATTTCATTAAAATCAAATATTATTGTCTGTTATTCCTAAAAACCGATAATTTGCCTAGAATTTTAAAATAGCCTAACAAACTAATTATATAATCTGCATTTCCACTCTTAACTAAAGCTTAAGTTCAGCCCAATATGTACATTAAGATGGCAAGTTTTTTTGAATTATATAATAAGTTGAAACCTTAGCCTTCCTATAGTGTGGCATGATTAATAAAGATAATATTTCACTTCTCCCTTTACATATCTAGTTCAGAATTAGCTATATAACATCATAATGGCGCATGTGAAAGGAACACATAGTTTTTGTAAGGGCTTTCACAATAAGATTGTGCAGGATTACAAGATAGCGACAAAATAAGGAAATTAAGGATGTGATATTTCATAACAAAAGATGAAATATCATTTGCACTAAAAATAATTCCATCAATGCTAGATCCAGCTATTGGAGTGGTTGTAAGCCATCAAGGGGCAGATGGAGAGGATCTGTTAGGTTATAGTACTTACAGCAATATGTCTGCAACATGAAAATATAGAAGGTTGAAAGAAAATCCATTACTCTTATTCGGGTACAAGTGATGAGAATTTAAAAGAGCTCAAGAATATTGTAGGACATGGATGCATATGAAAAATTATTTACGAACAGCTATGATAATGAGGGCTCAAACGGGTTATGATTCATCATAATAAAACTCTAAGGAAAAAGGGTATTCCAAGTCACAAAGTCTCATAAGGGTACTTGCAAATTAGATGATAAAAGATTCTAATAAAGGATGAGCCACTAAGGAGAATTCTCGCTGATCTAGGGAATTTGAAATAGAATCACAGACAAAACATCAACCTTCTCACTAGTCCAAAATGGAAGCTAGAAGATTACCCTCAAGAACTCTAATTTGAGATCTTACATAGAAAACTTCTTGAGGTAGTTGGAAAAATAAGATCAGAGAGACAATTCATATCTCCTTGATGAGCTACATTAAATATGAACAAAACAAATTTAGATTACAATTCATGAGACCATTGAGAAAACCACAATCATATATTTTTCATAAATGACAATAGCTGATGCTCTTACATCCACATAAACATTATAAACAAGAGCTAAGTGTTTCTTTCTTTCTTCTACAATGCACAACAAAACCCTTCTTAGCTTAATTATTCAAATATTTTATTCCACAAAAAATCCATTGTCCAAAAGGGGTCAATAATTACATTAGATATCAGACAAAACTAAGGTCCTTGAGCCATACGTAGAACATGTTATCACCATACCTCCAAGATGATAATACTCCTGCAGATATTTTATGAAATAAATAGGAAGCGACAAGGTAAAGGAAAAGAAGTCCAAAAACATAATTTATGTAAAAATGGAATAATGAGGCCATGTTGGGAAATAAAGAGTCTGGAGGATGAACATGATAATCCAATTTAATAGGTAGTTGTGATTAATTTCCAACACTCCTCTTAATCAAAACTATTGCCATCTATGATACCCAAACATGTCTTTGAAACAAAAACTTTCTTTCCTATAATGCCTTGGTGAAATATCTACACATTGATCTTCAACCTACAAAATTCTAAAATATATTTCCATTGTTGATCAAATCTAGGTAATGAAATGATATCTTGTGTCATTATGTTTACTTCTCTTGTGAAAAATTGGATTCATGGATAGTGCTTATAGCTGAGTTGTTGTAACAATAAATCTTAACATTGCTTTGGGGCTTCTTGTTCATGCCTTAAATATTTCTACACTCTTCTCATCACAAACTTTTTCTTATCATGATTCTCCTATTGCCCGTTATACATACTCTGCTTTAACAGATGAAAGAGTGACATAGGTTATTTCTTGGATGCCCATGATACTTCACCTATTCCAAAATGAAAGACATAATCAGATGTGTTCTTCCTTGCATCAATGTTACCTGCACAATCACTATCTGTGTATCCTATGAGCTTGAATTCATTTGACCTTGAATATTGAATTCCATGATTTCTTGTTCCATTCACATATCTTAAAATTATTTTCCCTGCTTCCCAATGAGATTATTTTGAAGAATCCATGAACCTTGAAATAATAATTATTACATACATTATGTCTGACCTTGTGGTTGTTAAGTACATGAGACTACCAACAATTATTTATATAATGTTGGATCAATTTTGGATCCTTATCATCCTTTCTTAACTTCAATCTTGTCACAATTGGTGTTGGAGCTTATTTTCAATTTATCATGTTAAACCTTTTCAAAATATCATTTGCATATTTAGTTTGAGAGAGATGAATATACCATTTCATTTTGATTCACCTCAATGCCAAGAAAATATTTCATGATGACCCAAATTAGTCATTTCAAATTATTTTTTCATGGATCTTTAAACAAATCAATTGATAAGTCACCTGTGAATATCAAATCATCAACATACAAAAAGACAATTATGATTTCACCTTTATCATTTATTTTGGTGTACAATGTAGGTTCATTGTTGTAGACCTATTGAATCCATTTTGTAAAATATAAGAGTCAATTTTGTTGTACCATGCTCTTGGGGATTTCTTGAGTCCATAGAGTGATTTATTGAGTTTGTAGACTTTGTCTTCTTGGCCTAGGACCTCATACCGTGGTGATGCTCCACATACACTTCATTCTTCAAGATAACCATTTAGGAATGTTGATTTTACATCCATTTGATAAACATGCCACTTGTTTTGAGCCTATTATTACAAGTATTTTTCTCACAATGTCCAATCGAACTACTAGAGAAAATGTCTCATTATAATCAACTCCTATTCTGTTGTGAATAACCCTTAGCTACAAGCTTTCCTTATGACCTTTTGCTTAACTTGGTTTTGTAAACCCACTTTACTCCTATCACATATTTTCCTTTTGGAAGACTTACTAACTCCCATGTATGATTCTTTTCTATAGTGCATCAATTTCTTCATCCATTACATGTACCCATTTTTCATCTTTAATTACATATTCAAAGTGAATTGGATCATCTACTTGTGAAAATAATGCAGAAAAGAAATCAAGACCAACAATTTTTCTCACCATCAATTTGATCATAAATTTCTCTTATACTTCTGATTTTTTGTCTTCCTTAAGCTTTCCAATGTTGGATTTGACATGTCACTTGAAGTAGAACTTGTAGAATGTGAACTTGATGGTCCAAAACCTAAAATACATGTTGTAGATGGTGTTTGTTCGTAATTTAAAGGAGTGAGATAGCTTCAATGTGTGGAAATTTCCTTATTCTTGATGAAGGAGTTACTTACGGACCACTTTGTTGAGCTTGAATGGGTGTGGAAGGAGTCACAATATGATTACCTTATAGTATTAAATTTTTTTTAACCCCTTGTGGTAAAATTTCTGATATATAAACATCAAGGAAATTAATAAACAATTATTGTCATGACCTAAACTTAACAAAAATATGGAAGAAGATATAATATTTTTCCCGTGCCCTAAACTTAGTGGTGATGGAGGTGGTGACAGAAGTAATGCTTTGATCTCCAGTCTGGTAGATCGTGGGGGTCATCCTGGCTCAATAGAATTTGGTTTCATTGGTGTCTCGTACCCTAGTCTGAATTCCCGCTCATATGGCTATGGTGGAGGTGGTAGTGATAAAAAGTTTGGCTTGGTGGGTGGGGGTTCAGCTTCACCTATTCCTGGCCATTCTTCTACAAGCCGTGGAGTTTTTGCTATTGTTGGGGATAGATTGGCGGATCTGGGTGGCTGAAAAATTTTCTTGGAAGTTTCTAAATCCTCCACACTCCCTCCTTTAAAGGCTATGTCACATTCCAAATCATCCCCCTCTATGCATTTTGGACATGTTGTTCTGACAATAGAGGCTTATTTCAAGGAAAAGGGCATTATTTGTAGATTCAAAACATTTTGTCCTAGACTGCCAGCTCTCCATGATAGAATATATTCTTCTTGGAATCCATTAATGGATGGTAAAGTTGATATTTACCCTTTAACTAGAGGTTTTTTCATTGTTGTCTTCAATACTACCTCTGATAGAGACTTAATTTTTGATAGATTGTGGGATTTCCATTCCCACTTTCTACTCATGAAACCATGTTTCCCCCTATTTAATCCAGTCACTGAATCTTTCCAAATAAAACCTATTTGGGTTCATCTGTCATATCTTCCCCTACAGTTCTGGGATGAGAAATGTTTAATCACCATTGGTAATACTCTAGGTAAAACCATGGCTATTGACATAAAAATGACCTGTATGAGTATATTATGTATGCTCGCATTTTAGTTGATATGAACACCTCAATGGATTTTCCTTCCTCTGTTGATATTATGGTGGTGGATCAAATTTGGAATCAAAACATGGATTATGAAGGTTTCCCCATCAGATGCAGAACCTACTTTTCACTTGGACATCTAGTTTTGGATTGCGTTAATGAGAAGAAACATGCAAGTAGACACACTTCTTGGTGGAAGAATGTGAATCCAAGCCTGTTGGTTGTTGATAGTCATTCTGATTGCAAGTCTGAAGATGGATCTACAAATGAGGAACTAACTTCAGTGGAGGTGGAGGTTCCCCCTTTGTCTAACAAGATTGAGGAGAGTTGGGAGGCTAGGACTTTACCCTCTCTGCTCTGTATTCCTCCGGATAACAATAAAATGGAATTGAGCTTAACCGATTCACTCACCCAAAAATTTAAATTTAAATTCTGGTAATGGTTGGTCCACTGTGCACAGAAGAAAGAAAAGGAACATTAAATCCCTTAAAATGAACCTTTGATCCCATGGGCAGGGTTCAAAGGGATCAACGTTTGGTTTTGTGTTTATGTTGTTTGTTTGTTCTGTTAGTTTTTTTGTCCTTGAATTTTGATGCTTCCGATAGAGTATGCTTCTTTCTTTCCTCATCGTTATATCTTTTCTCCTTATTTTAGGGGGTAGGGCCCCTTAACCCACTTTTACCTATAATCAAATTTTTTTTTGCTGATATATTGACTATTTTTCTAAGATTCCATCACATTCTTCATCTTCTATGAAATTCCCATCTCTTCTGATTATAATTGTTTTTTTTATTGGATTGTACAATTTTAATCCTTTGATTCATAACTATATCCCACAAGTATTCATTTTATCCCTTGTTGTCTAATTTATTTCTCAACTCTTCTGGGACATGTGTATAGGCCACACATCCAAACACTCTCATGTGAGAAACACTATGCTTTCTTCCACTCCATGCTTCTTCCAGAATCATAATCTTACCACTCTTTCTTGGACATCTATTCATTATATAGGTTGTGCATACTACAAGTTAAACCCAATATTCATTTGATAAATATTTTTCTTTCAACATACTCCTAGACATTTCCATTATTGTTCTATTTTTCCTTTCATCTACACCATTTTGTTGAGGTGTGTACCTAGTTGTGAATTTATTGTGAATTCCATGATCCCTATAAAACCATAAAAAATCATTTTAGATGTATTCACGACCTCTATATGTTCTTAATGCTTTGATGTAACATCCACATTACATCTCAACAAGAGCTTTGAATTGACTGAAAAATTCAAACACTTCATTCCTATGCTCAAGAAAATAAACCCATGTTTTTCTTGTGTAGTCATCAATGAATGTCAAGAAGTAAAATCTTCCACAAATTGAAGGTTTTTACATTGGTCCACATAAATATGAATGGGAAATATCGAATGGTGCCTTTGCTATAATTGAATTACTATTTGGGAATGATTCTCTATATTGTTTTCCCAAAACACACCCTTCACATATTCTTTCTGGTTTTTCTATTAGAGGAAAACCCTTTACCATGCATTTCTTATGTAGTAAGTTTAAACCTCCAAAATTTAGGTTTCTAGATAATAGATGCCAAAGCCAATTCTCATCTTTTATTTTTTCCAAAAATATTGACTATTGTATGGTTTTCTTGATCCACTTGTGGCTTTATTGAGGGGTGTGCTCAAGAAAATTCTACCCTCAAGTTTGGTTCAAACATATGGGGAAACACTCTATTGTTGGTCATTTGAAATTTTACAATGAGTTTATTTGTTGGAAATTTGTCTAAAATTATGCATTCTTTTTTTTTTTAATAATATTGTATACAAATATTTGAACAAACTACGCAATGCTCATCAAATTATATTTTAAACCAGGAACAAAATATACATAAAATATAAACATTTTCCCCCCATCTTAGTTAGAATATTAATGTTTCCTTTTCATATAATTGAGACTTTGTTGTCATTGTCAAATATGACATCTGATTTTACATTCTCATCTAAACTTGAAAACATTTCTAGGTTCCTTGTCATGTGGTTGTTGCAACCTGAATTGAAAAACTATACATCATTGTCATTTTGTTATGCATCATTGCATGCTAAAAACATATTTCCATAGTTTTTTATTTTCTCTTGTAAAGTTCACATTTTTTCTATTGAAATCATTATTTATTTCTACATTCATTTGAATAATGCCCATTCTTTTTTTAATAGTGAAATTAAACTTGAGATTTGTCATACCTTTTTCCTTGAGATTGATTTTGTCTTGGATTTGGACTTAGAATTTGGATTATACCTCTTCCATTTGAGTTTGATGGGATTATTCTTTTATATCTATACGAATTTCTTCCTCTTCCTATACCGTCACTGATTAAAACTTGAGATTTAAAGGCATTCTCTAAAGATGAGTTTGCTGACCTATTTAGCTTATGCTCATGAGAAATAAGATATACATGAAGCTCATTCACATAAAATTATGATATTTTTTTTGTCTCTTCCATGGCCACAATAATGGATTCAAACCTTGTGGGTAAATTCCTTAAAATACTTTCAATCATTTTCCTATCTTCAAGAGTCTCACCATTAGATATGATATGATTAACCAGTCCCATAATTGTTATCCATTTCTACCCCTGGGAAAAATCGATAACAAGATATGACCGGGCCTAAACATTCGATAGGTCATCCACACAAGAATCTGAGGACGATAGGTGAAATTCAGAGTTTTGGGAGCATTTATAATAATTTTGGGAAATTTGAAGTCACCAGAGGATTTTTTCCTCTTCTTGGTGTTAAAAGACCTAGAGATCCACCTCAAGGTAAAATAGGCTCCCCAGGGCCCACATCTAGAAAAAATGGGAGATAATATCTAAAACAAAAAAAATACAAACCCCCTCGATCCCAAAAATTTGGGAAAAAATACATTAAAATGTTTGCCTCAAATTTCAACAATCTCAATGGGGGGGGGGGGGGGGGGTCAATGAAGGTTTGAGCTAGGAATCATATTGATGAGCTCACAGAATGCAAGGGGAAGCGTCTCATTTGCATGGCTCGAGAGAGTTGGTTGTAATGGCTCAACGCAGGGCTTTGGCTCATGTCGTTAGCAAGGCATCTCAATTGGCTACAACTTGGCATGGAACTTAGGATTGAAATGTATGTGGTGCAGGAGAGAGTTATTGATTTGCTAAGCAACCTCAGCAAGCTGGAGGGATGAGTAGGTCAGTGAAGTTGATTAGAGCTATAACGAAAGATGCACGAGCATCATGTATGCATCACTGACAAGGTGTAATGTGGTGAATGGGTTATGTGGCCGTGGGTGAAAGTGATTAATTTGGTGGAGGCATGGATGAATGTGTTAGAGATAACCCGTTGGGTGACATAGTTAGGAATGCATTATAATGTTCAAATATTGTCGTATTAGGGTGTGCACCAATATGTAGTTCAGGTTCTATCATCCATGGGCCTCAAACACCAACTTAATGTAAATCGGGCTCACCCCCTATCTGCATCGAATACATGAGTCCAGGAGAATCCTTGCCGCTTCTTGCACCGAGTCCCATAACCAAGGTGCACTTTGGTTATCCGCTTCCAAAATCCCATGTGAAATTTTGATAAGGAGATTGGCTAGGTCTGCATGAAGCCGATACCTTACGATCCAATGACAACTTGGTGGGGATCAAATGCCCACATGAACCTATCAATCTATTTCAGTTCCCCAAATCACCATCCATCTAAGCTATGCATTAGCTGCCAAAATTTATCTGAAGTTCAACAGTGGATGACTGGGTGATAACTACCTTCGTAGCTTGGTATTGTAATTCATGTAAACCCCATCACTCAGGATCAAGACCTTATGAACTCCACAAATATCCCTATGTCAATGGCTTCCTATATTGTTACATCGAAACAAACTAATCTTATATTCATCAGAAAGTCAACTCCTGCAACTATTCCTAGAACATGGAAATCAAGAAAATGGAAAATCCCATCACGGACCTACACCATGGGAGAAATTGAAGAGAATACAGGTCAAAGGATTAGTGCTCTAGTTACCTTCATGGGGTGTTTGAACTACAATCAATGCTTCCTCTCTCTCCTCTCTCTCATTTTTCCTATATAATGTAAAGGGGGTTAAAAACTCTTCTCATGGTCTTGGAAGAATATCTCCTCTAATCTTCAAATAAAATTCATTCTTGGAAGGGGTTGTTGAAGGGATTCAATCATTAGGGCATCTAAGTAATGTACTTGAAATTTCATGCCTTTCCTACTAGAGGCCAACTGATTTGATTGTGCAATCCTGAAGCCATAAGATTGTGTTTGGTCCTTAATATGGTGCTAACCTTTGCTATGATTTTATTATCGCTCCATTTCCCCTCATCATGATATAGGTGCTTTCCACATTTTATACTTCTCATTAGAAGATTCTCAGGTGGTGCTCTTAGATCATTCCAAATATACCCCTGGAATTGGAGAATCCTGATCAATGGTTAATATGTCAACAAGTTAATGGTAGGATCATCTCACCTCCATATTCCTCCCATTGTGGACTTATAGAACACCCCTTTTTTAGTTGATCACCAAACCCATAGTATCGTGAGGATTTCCATTTACATTGTAAATCTCTCTCTCAAGTCCTTGGTTAGAAATTGAGAAGTGTTACTTTTAAGGACCTTGTCTAATTTTTTGTAGTGTATCATTAGGTGATCTAGGAAGTAGAAACCCTTGGAATGCACTCACAAATAAGCCCCTCGATAGTTGTTTCACCTGATTCTTAGATCGTTTCTTTGAAGAGTTGACGAAACAAATAGGGTAACGGGCATAGGAGGAATACCTGTTTAAATGTTGGTTGATGAATTGTTGTGTGCTTATGACTTCTGAATCTACAATTGGTCGTGAGATATTTCTTTTGGCTAGGAGGAACTACCTATAATGCAAAACAAGACCACCAGAAAGGAATTAAACAATATGGGTAGTGAACTGCCTAGCGTATGCTAGATCCGGGAAGTGTGATACTTCCTAGATGGCTGTCAGTCCACTGTTTTAAACAATTTAATGTTGTAAAATAAAGTAAATCCTATTGTAATTTGAAATGATTTAGGTATCTCACTTAAAACACAATAAGAAAATAGATCTAATCTAACAGGCTAAGCTAGAATAGAATCCAAAGGTCAAATGGTTGGTTCTGGGTTCTGCAGGTTTGACAAAGGTCTCAGGTAGATCACAGGTGAATGAGGGTGAGATAAAATTAGGTGGGTAGGTTTCTGTTCTAGGGCTGTGTGGGAAAATACAGAGACCAGTGTCAGTCAGGGGTGACCAATGGTGGTTAGGTATAACCGGTGCCAGTTACTGTGAGATCTAGAAATGTCACAGAACAAGTTGGGTCTCCTTTGTGATTGCAAAAAGGATTTGGTTGGTCGAGATGAGGTATTGGGTGACTAGGAGTAGGCTTTGGTGAGGTTTTAATGGGTATATGGAGGTAAAAATGTTGGAGAAGGTCAATAGGGGAAATAGGATAAACAATGGATGATAAAATAATGATGAAATGAAATAACCAAGAAAGTATGATGTTATACTTACTTGGATTCCAGTCCTGAATGCCTATGTGTGAGGGATGGGGGTACTGATGAGGGGTTTGAAGGTTACAAGTGATCACCAACTGAAAGAAATCTTCTGCATGGGCTGCATGTACACTCCTCTTTGCTTGGATAGATCAGATCATGGCTGGGATGGCTGTGTAGGAGAAGATGCTCAATCTCCTTCCTTGGATGTGGGTTTTCACTGGAATTTACTCTCTGAAGATGTGTTATCTCTTTGAGATGTGTTCTCACTCATCAACCTTCTCTCAATGCTTTTCCAACTTCAAACTTCCAACTTCCAACCTTAAGAATAAGGTTGTTTTGGGGTTAAAAGGGGTAACTGACGGTGGTCTGGCTTAACTGGCAACGGTTACGGGTAACCGACATCGGTCAAGGTGAGATTTCCTAGGTTTACTAAACTAGGGAGATCCTCTTGATTTCCTTGGATCTCGTGTCATTATCCCGGGGATTAGATTGGGAGCTTCTTGTGAGAATGCAGGGATGTGGTTAGAGGGAGTGTAGGCATTGATTTTTAGGGTTTGGGTAAGTCTTAGTTAGTTATGACAACTTTCTAAGAATAGCTCTTAGGTGGAGTTGGCTTGGTGAGGTGTCTAAGTGAACTGTATGTGTAGATATTATTTAAATAAGATATTTAAATAATAAATATAGTGAGGATCATGAATTGATTTAATTAGATTAATTAAATTAATATTAGTGGGGTGAAGGGGGTCATGGCTAGGTAAATGTAATAGAGGGTGTTTATTGGTCAAGGTACGAAAGCGGAGTGTGACCTGATTTTAGTGTCTATATTTTGCCCTTTTTGTTGTGTAGCTTGTATTGGTAAGCGACGCTAACAAAAATAAGATGTGGTTGCCCCATGTGTGGGTGAAGGTGATCCCCCTCAAACCAGGAACTGATGGGGCAGTAGGTTGAAGTGGTGAGTGGTTTGATAAAAGGTAAATGTGAATGAAAAGGTAAGTGGGTACAGGGGAAAAGGGTGAAAGGTCTACTGGGAAATCTAGGTAATGGGTCAAGGTCAAAGGTAGCAATAGTCAAATGCACGCACATGTATAAACTAGAGCACACTATCGGGTTGAAGAGCATGCAAACTCTACATCGTCTAAGGTTGATAGGTTTATCCAAACAAGGCTGAAGTGAATCCGGTATCCAAGGTATAGGATATGGTTAGGAAACACAACGTAGGTTAGGTGCAGGAATGTTTTAGGTATGTTTCGGTACACCAAAGGTAGGGTCAGGATAAACGGTCATGAAAATAGGCTAGGTAAGGTCATTAGGTCAATCAACACAGGTAACAGTGCCGCAAGGTATAGTGAACACATGAGGTCAAAGGTCACTAACGATGGTCCAGGTCCAAATATCTAGGTCACAGCATGGGTAAGGCCAAGGTAGGGGTAAAATAATGAGTCCCCAAAGGAGGAAAAATGGAGGTAGTAAGTGATGAGGTCAGGAAAGGTAAGGTAATGGGTTGGGTAAAGGTTTGGTTAGGCATGGATCGAGTTAGGTTTGGTTAGGCGTGGATCGAGTCAGGTTGGTTTAGGCATGGATTGAGTTAGGTTTTAGGCATGGATCAAGTCAGGTCATAGGCATGGTTGACTTGAAAGTAGGTTTAGTTATTATTCATTATTTTGGCAATGAATGATACTATGGGTCATATGTCAGGTCATTTTCATAATCTATGCAAAGTGATGATAGAGAGATGATAGGTTGTAATAAATTTGTATGAAGTGGTTTTTAAGAAACATTTTATGTATGTGGCTTAGTTTCCAATTTGGTTATAAAAAGGGAACTAAGTGAAATGTGATGTAAATGGTGAGTTAGGCATGGTTGATGAATTGCTTAGGGTAGAGAAATGGCCAAGCTAACCTCCAAGGGCCCCATGCCCTCAGAGTGTTTCCTACATAGTCCTAGTGAAAAGGGACCTCAGGCTGATGTAGTTCTCCCATGAGCTAGGGAAGAATATGAAAATGAGTTGAGTTAAGTAGGTTTTTGGGCATGTTGTGGGTTTAGGTTTAATAGGTGTGGGTAGATTATAGGTAAAATATGTAGGTGAAGGTGATTATTTTGTGAAATTGGAGGATTACCCCAAAGGTAAGCATCAGGACCAAGTCCTATATAAGGTAATCAAAATGTAAACAAAGATGGTTAAAAGATAAGAGGGAGGAAATAAAGCCACCTGATTGGTAGGATCATACCGAGTAGATCATACCTTGGAGGGGGTGATGAACATAAGACCCGAAAGGACATTGCATGATTAACTATTCTACGGTGAAGGTAGTCACATGATCACCAAATGTCTAAATTCTAAGATGTCCCTTGAGGCCAAGTGGAGGAAATGAGAGTGGAAATGGTAAGGAGGGTGAAAGGTAGTTAATTTTTATATGTTTTGAGTGAGAGGGCTTTTAGGGCAAGAGGTCCTAGGTCACAATGGGCAAGTCCATGACTAATTTTTTGACTTTATTTTTGATAGACTAATCAATGCGGGAAGTTTATATGGGATAAAGAAATTAACTCCTTAAGGTCTTTGTGAAGCTGATCGATGCGGGAAGCTTCGGTTTCTCTCTTTTTTTTTAAAGATTTACATAGCTATCCTTCAAGGGAGCAGTCTATTTATAGCAACATTTTTTTAGAGAGGAAGATGTCCTTTTGAGGGAATCATCTTTTTATTAGAATTTTGACTCAAGGAGTTTGGTCCCATGTGAGGTGATTTGAAATCATGGACAAGACCAAGGTGAAAGATAGGACTCTTGTTCAAAGATGGTAAGGTGAAACAACCATGGGATCTCATCTAAAGGTAGATGAAAAGTATCCATGAGAATCATGCTATGTGCAGTGTCGTGGTACACATATTTAAGAGAAGATAACAAGTGACAAGTACTCACATGATTCTTGTTTAATCGTTAGGGAGGTGTATGGAGTGGGTAGCGCTCAAGGGATGAGCATGGAAAGAGACAAAGGGTGAGGTAGGATGATGAATCAACAATAGAATGGTCAAAGATGTAAGGCATTAAGGGGCTCAGGTTTGGGTTTACCATCAAGTGAAGATAAATGATAAGCACCTGATCCATAGGTATGAGTCATGATGTATGGTCCAAGCCAATTAGGAGAAAATTTTCCCGTTTACTTTTTTCTGCTTTGGTTACATGTTGATTTTCTTTCAAGACAAGGTCACTGACTTAGAAGGTTCATTCATGAACATGTTTTTCATAAGCACGTTTGATACGTCATTGGTAAACTTGAAGGTGATCCAGAGTGTTAAGATGACGTTCATCTAATAACTCTAGATGTGCTAAACCTGGTCCTGAATGAAAGTCATCATCAGTAAGCATGTCATGGAGAGAAATGTAGAGTGAGGGGATCTAGACTTCAAGAGGTAGAACAACTCTGTACCATAGACCAGAGAAAAGGTGTGGCCACAGTGGAAGTGTGAATACTAGTTCGGTATGCCCATAGGGCAAAAGGAATGTGTGTATGCCAATCCTTCCCAGTATCGTCAACCACTTTCATGAGAATTTTGTTGAGGGTTTTGTTAGTGGATTCAACTTGGCCATTGGTTTGTGGGTAATAAGGTGATGAGAAACTAAGTTGAATGCCGAAGGCATTGCAAAGTTTTGCAATGTTTTATTTTTGAATTGTTTTCCATTGTCAGTGATGAGGTGATGAGGAACACCAAAGTGAAAAATGATGTGATGGTTAATGAACTCACATATTTTCTCAGCTTTCATGGAGATGAGTGGTATGGCTTCCACCCATTTTGTGTAGTATTCGGTAGCAGTTATGATCCATTGATGGCATTGGAAAGAATGGGGATTGATTTCTCTGACAAGATCCAAACCCCAATGAGAGAAGGGCCAAAGATCACGAGTGACCTGTAAGGAATGACTGGGTGTATGATTAAGGTTGCAATTTTGTTGGCATTTTATACAACATTTGACATAGTCACAACAATCATGGTTAAGGGTCAGCCAGTAATAGCCTAGGCAAATAATATGACTTAGCAATAACAAGGCCACTAAAGTGACCTCCACATATGCCATCATGAACCTCCTTAATGGTATAAGGAATTTCAGAACTTTAAGGCATCGTAAGAGAATACCATCAAAGTCATGCTTATAGAGGAGTCCCCCAGGATGACATAATAGAGAGACCTTTTTAAGGAAGGCGCGTTGTCCATGTTTTGGGTGAGATCAGAAGGTAAGATGGAGACAGAAAGGTAGTCAGAGTATTGTTTATACCAAAGGTCACTCAGGTTTGGGGTGCCGGTTCTGATCGAGTAAACATCATGAGGTTAAATAAGAAGGTGATGGAGGTCTTGTACGATGACAAATATTTTGGAATCGATAGTGGGGGAAGTGGGTATTTGGGAAGCTAAGAAGCCATGGTATCTGTAAATTTTTTGGTTGAATGTGGGATGGTTTGAAGGGTGTAATGATCAAAGGTGGTCAAAAGTATGTCTACATGATGTTTATACTTTTAAGTATCTTGTTACAATTGGTACATACCATTGACTTGGTTTATGATGACCAATTGAGAATCACCAAATATGTTGATTGATTTGACATCTAGGGCATAGGTGACTTGGAGACCTAGTATGAGTGCTTCATACTTGGTGATATTGTTGGTGCATTCAAAGTCTAGTTTGAATGACAAAGGCATGGGTTCACCATCCAAAGGAATGAGGATAACACCAGCTCCACCCCCACGCTGACACTTAGAACCATCGAAGAAAAGTGTCATTTGGTAAGGGGGTTCATCCAAGGAAAGAGTAGCAATTGACTCATCAGGAAAGTCAAAATTAGAGGGTTGATCCCCAGAAATAGGTGCGTCAGCCAATTGGTCAGCGATAGCTTGGACCTTGATGGAATTTTGATGAATGAATTTATTGGTCCCAATGGTCAAGATCAGCTAAAAGAATAAGCCATCGACAACACATTGATTTTGATAAGGTTTGGCGTACATTAAGTGTAAGGGATCAGTGTTGGTCACAACATAGGTTTTGTGGTTGAGTAGGTAATGGCGGAGTTTGGTGGCAACGAAAACTAAGGCTAAATAAAAGTTTTTCATAGATGGTTGATATCAGGTTTCACTAGTCAAAAGAGTACAACTTGTGTAAAATAAACCACCTGCTCCCTGTGTTGTTCATCATGCATGAAGGATGCTGTCATCACCAATCCGGCACTATGATAATTCTTCACCGGGAACTCCTCGTGCTATGATTATTTACTAATGCACAGCTTTTAGTTTGGTGGATGTAATCTGGAAACAAAACAACAAACATAACACAAGAATACCATAGACTATGATAAGAAAGAATGATGATAAATCTGAAATATCAATGTAAATTATAATATCAACATGAAATTGTTACAATCTCACCCATGAGGTACTTCAAGTGTTATTGACTTCACTTGTCTTCCAACAATAACTATGGGAGAAACTTCACAATTACACCTCTTAATGGCTTCTTTAACACACCTTCAAAATGATGGCTTCCTTTACACACTTCCTACAATATTTCTCACTACTTCCTTCTATGCTAAATGAGGGGGGTGGCCTCTCTATTTATAGAACTTCCAGGCTTATCCATCTTATCTCTAAGATAGGATAAGAAATCCACTCTGACGAATCATATTCCATACCTTAACTCTTATCTGTACATGTAAGCTTATCTTTTAAGATAAGATAAACCTTATCATTTCACATGGGTTCCACATTTTTAGACTTTTTACAAATAAAATACACAAAATATTTATGACCTCACTCTTTGTCCTTATTACCAATATAATATTTCTAATTCCTAATCATGTAGACCCTACTTCTCTAATTACCCCAACTTTGACATTTTAACATTACCGGACCACTTACGACAAATATTTACTTTTTACAACATTCCTATTGTACTTTGACTGTTACCGTACTCCACATTATTGGCGGCACCGTACTGACGGCGCCATTATCTTCTATTGGACACTACTACTAATTATACTTAACAACATCCTATTCCTAATACATACATTAATGAAATAGAAATTACGGAGGAAAATTTTAGTGTCGACATCTTCCCCCTTCCTAGCTTCTACTCCGTCCTCGGAGTAGACTATTCTGGTGCTTGGAAAATCTTCAACTTGTCATGGTTGACCCATTTCGTAATGGGAGTGCCATCCAATTCCTCCAGTCGGTACGTACCATTTTCATGCACAACTGCTATTTTGTAGGGCCCCATCCATTTTGGAAGAAATTTTCTCTGTCTTCTTTTTTTGTATCTGGAATCATATACTAGAACCAAGTCATTCACATGAAATGGAGACCAATGGATCTTTTGATCAAAGTATTCCTTCTGCTTCATTTTCTTCTTATAGCTTGTATCCTTCGCTATTTCCCTCATTTCCTCTAGCAAATGAAGATGTACCAACCTTTCTTTTACTGAATCACTTTCATCCATCCTTTCATTTTTCATAACTCTCACAGTGGGAATATCAAACTCAATAGGAAGAACTGGATCAATGCCATAAGCCAACTGAAATGGGGAGTATCCTGTTGCTGACTTTGATGTTGCCCTATATGCCCACAATGCTGCATGAATCCTTTTATCCCACTTATGTACCTGCAAGGCTGCATCTTTTGCTAGAATTTGACACAACACAAAATTTGTTCGTTCCACCTGTCCATTTGTGCTTGGCTTGTATGTTGTTGCCTTCCTGTGCTTAATAGAAAACTTATTGACTAGGGCTTCTACCACCTCATTAATGAAGTGGCTTCCTTGATCTGTTACAATTTCTAATGGACAACCAAATCTGGTGACAATGCGTTCATATATGAACCTTGCCACTTCATCCATGGAAGCTGTTTTCAATGGCCTAGCTTCAACCCACTTGGTTAAATAATCTGTGGCAACTACAATATACTTATTTTGGCATGGGGTAGTTGGAAGTGGACCTACAATGTCTATTCCCCACTTTTCAAAGGGACCAAGTGGAAGAATAGGGCATAATGGAGCTGATGAAGTCTTACGGTTACCATGTGTTTGACAAATATCACATGTCTTACAATAATTATAACAATCTTTAAAAAGAGTGGGCCAGTGATAACCTGCATCCAAGATCCTTCTTGCTGTAAGTTGTCCAGAGAAGTTCCCTCCACATGTACCATTGTGGAATTCTTCTATCAGCTCCTTCCCTTGATCACGTCCAACTGCCCTCTTGTACTGTCCATCAGGTCCTATTCGAAATAATACTCCATGCAGAATAGAATATGGACGACTGGCTTGAGTAATCTTCCTCTTAGTCTTTGCATTGGCACCATCAGGAAACTTGAATTCATTCAGATAATTCCAAATATCTATGTATTCACTAGGGATTGTGTCAAGGGATAACAATGCTGCATCTGGGAAATCATCATCATCACAAGATGAACCTAAACCATCATAGGCTCGAGAGAGTGCATCTGCATTGACATGCTTCTTTCCTGGCCTATCTATAATATCAAATTCAAATTCTTGTAGCAAAATTATCCATCTTGCTATCCTCCCTGATGGGTTAGGCTTATTTACAATATATTTTAGAGCCTGATGATCTGTTACAACTATAAATTTCTGCCCTAGCAAGTAATTTCTAAACTTCTTTACAGCAAAAATGATAGCTAGAGCCTCTTTTTCAGTTACAGTATAATTTACCTCAGCACTGCTCATTTGTCTGCTCCCAAAGTAAATTGGATGATCATTCCCATTTTCATCCTTTTGGCTCAGAGTACTTCCTAGTGCTGCATCTGAGGCATCAGTATACACAATGAATGGCTTGCTCCAATCTGGATTCTTTAAAACAGGTGAAGACACCAGGGCTTCCTTCAGTTGTTCAAAAGCTTCATGCGCCTTATTTCCTGGTTCATAAGTAACATCCTTCTTCAAGAACTGGGTTAGTGGCTGTGCAATCTTTGAGAAATTCTTGATGAACCTTCTATAGTAACCCACATGGCCTAAAAATGATCTCAACTTACTTCTATTCATAGGAAATGGTAACTCTTTGATTTTTGAAACTTTATCAGGATCAGTACCAATACCATCTCTGGATACAACATGCCCTAACAAAACACCTTTAGAACATCCAAAGACACACTTTGTAGGGTTTAGTGAGGCTTGTGCTTCATCTAACCTTTGAAATGTTGTCTCCATTTGGTGCAGGTGGTCCATCTTGCTCCCATAGATGTAAAAATCATCCAGAAATACTCTGATGAATGTTCCCCTATTCATGGGTTGGAATGTTACCGGAGTTTACACAACCGAAAAGTAACTCTATACACTAAAATCTTTCTCTCTATACGAATTTCTATTTCATTAATGTATGTATTAGGAATAGGATGTTGTTAAGTAATTAGTAGTAGCATCTGATAGAAGATAACGGCGCCGTCAGTACGGTGCCAATAATGTGGAGTACGGTAACAGTCAAAGTACAATAGGAATGTTGTAAAAAGTAAATATTTGTCGTAAGTGGTCCAGTAATGTTAAAATGTCAAAGTTTGGGTAATTAGAGAAGTAGGGTCTACATGATTAGGAATTAGAAATATTATATTGGTAATAAGGACAAGGAGTGAGGTCATAAATATTTTGTGTATTTTATTTGTAAAAAGTCTAAAAATGTGGAACCCATGTAAAATGATAAGGTTTATCTTATCTTAAAAGATAAGCTTACATGTACAGATAAGAGTTAAGGTATGGAATATGATTCGTCAGAGTGGATTTCTTATCCTATCTTAGAGATAAGATGGATAAGCCTGGAAGTTCTATAAATAGAGAGGCCACCCCCCTCATTTAGCATAGAAGGAAGTAGTGAGAAATATTGTAGGAAGTGTGCGAAGGAAGCCATCAGTTTAAAGGTGTGTTGAAGAAGCCATTAAGAGGTGTAATTGTAAAGTTTCTCCCATAGTCTTGGTGAAAGGAAAGTGAAGTCAATAACACTTGAAGTACCTCATGGGTGAGATTGTAACAATTTCATGTTAATATTATAATTTACTTTGATATTTCAGATTTGTCATCATTCCGTCTTATCATAGTCGATGGTATTCTTGTGTTATGTTGTTGTTTTGTTTCCAGATTACATCCACCAAACTAAAGGTTGTGCATTAGTAAATAATCATAGCACGAGGAGTTCCCGGTGAAGAATTATCATAGTGCTGGATTGGTGATGACATTTTGGTTCCGTTGCCGGGACCATTCCTCGTTGGTGGATTTTCTGGAGAGATATTCCCACTTAGTCAAAAATCAATTGGAGGGTAACCTTGTTTTTACTGTGCATAGTAGTTACCATGGTAAAGTCATTTTTACCATGGTAAAGTCTTTTTGCTGGAATAGTATTTACCATGAATAGTATTTACCACAGTAAAGTCACTTTTTACCATGAATAGTATTTACCGCAGTAACTTCACTTTTTACCGTGAATAGTGTTTACCACAGTAAAGTCAGTTTTTACCGCAGTAAGTCAAGTTTTACCATAGTTTACCGTGGTCATTTCTATTTTACTGTAGAAAGGTGTAAAGTCACTTTCTAGTATAGTGATTCCAATTATTTGTGCACATAAGTCTTGTTGATTGTACTTGTGGGTTGGTATTTCACGGTGGTTACTTTTGAAAATGGGAAAGATTCCTGTTTTTTCAGCTCAATCTAATGAAGATGCTTCTTCTTTCATTCAAGAGTTTAAACGATCTTGTATTTGTAATGGCCTTATAAGAAGGGAACAATGGACTGAATTTTTTCCTACCTTTTTGGATGGTTCAGCACTTAGGTGGTTTGAAACACTAGGTGATAATGTGAAAAATTCATGGGATTTATTAACTGAAAGTTTTCTTGAAGAATTTGGTGAACAACAGAAATATGCAGATCTCATGATCGATATCACAAAGCTATCCCAAGGAGAGAAGGAGAAGATAAGGGATTATCATGCTCGTGTTCTAGAGCTAAGGAGGAAGCTCGATGCCCAGATCCGGAAGGAAGGATTAGCGGATGGGTTGATGAATGGCGTGGATAATCTCCTATGTAAGCACTTCATTCTTGGGATGAAGCCAGAGATCAGACAACGAGTGAAGTATGACCGCCCAACTACCATTGAACAAGCAAAGGAGATTGCAAGAAGGCAAGAAGAAAGCATGGAAGAGGAGCCCAAAGAAATTGTTGCTAAAGTAGAGCCTACACCAGCACCTTTGGTCCAGAATCCACAACCACTCCCGGTGAGCACAAATATTTCTCCTAGTACATCTACTGAGTATGAAGATCTGCTCAAAAAGATGGGTCAGTTAACTATTAATCTTCTTCAAGGAAAGGAATTTAGTTCTCAGGGAGGAGATAGAGGTCCAAAAAGAAATATTTCTGAAGTTGTATGTTATGGTTGTTATAAAAAGGGTCATTATAAGTATAATTGTCCAGATAGAGCTTCTACATCTGGTACAAGGAGATAATGATAAAGGAAAAGCACCTGTGAATTCTTTTGATGTAGTAGATAAGAGCATAAATAATGAAGTAGATGTGTTTGTAACAAAAAGAAAGAAAGAAAAAGATAATCAAGATGGAAATGATCCTAAGAAGATGAAAGGAGAAACTAGTAAGAAACATAGGAGAAGAAAGTTGGGTGTGCAGGATTTTCTGATTTCACAGGGGCAAGGACCATACTCCATCTTGGAAGATCTGTCCAAAAGGCCTGCAAATATTACATATGGTCAACTCTTGGCTATGTCTTCTGAGAAGAGGCGGGAGCTGCGAAGTGGACTCAATGCTCGACAGAAGGAAGGAGGTTGAGGTCCCTGTTTTGGAGGCAGAGGTGGATCCCTATGCTCCACAAGCTGAGGTATTATGTAATGGTATTTCAATTCATGATGTCTTAGTTGATGGAGGTGCTGCAGTTAATGTAATGACTGAGTCTGTAATGAATATGTTGGGTTTAAAAATTGATCGCCCTTCAACACTTATGTTAAGGTCATTAAATAAAGGAAAAACTAAACCAGAAGGTGTAGTTTCAAATGTGGCAATATCTGTTATGGGTGTTGTATGTGTGGTAGACTTTCAGGTGATGAAAAATGGTACTGTTGCATACCCAATGTTGCTGGGAAGACCATGGCTAAGGAGAGTTCATGCAAGAAACTACTGGAATGAAGGTTTCATGACACTTGGACGTGGTAGAGAGAGGGTGAAGATAAACGTGATCCCTCGACATCATAAAGCAGAACCTGTGGATTCAAGTGATGAAACTGATGATTGGACATCCTCTGATTACTCTAGTACCAGTGAAGTGGACACTGAAGATGAAGAAAGTGAGGTGGATGTTTCAGTCATGGATATCCTTCCAGTCACACCAACTCATGACCCCATAAAATTATCTGAAGAAGAAGTTGATGATCATCTCCAACAAATAAAGATTGGTGATGTTGTGATGGAGAGTGAGAAGGAATCCTACCTCCAGCTCTTTCGAAGGTACATACACATATTCACTTTTGATTACAAGGAACTCCGTCAAGTAAGTTGGGTAGAACATTCTATTGAGCTGGTAGATGGTGCTAAGCCCATAAAGAAAATGCCATATAGAATGAATCCTAATTTTTCCAAGACTGTAAAAGAAGAAATAGATAAGTTGCTTGATGCAGGATTCATATTTGCTGTGGAGAATTCAGAATGGGTTTCTCCCATTGTGATCTCAATAAAAAAGAATGGGAAGCTACGCATTTGTGTTGATTACAGGAAGCTCAATAAGGCAACAAAGAAGGATCATTACCCTCTTCCATTTTCAGATCAGATCTTGGACGAAGTAGCTGGCCAGGAGTGCTATAGTTTTGCTGATGGATATAGCGGCTACAACCAAGTTCGTATAGCAGAGAAAGATCAGCTGAAGACCACGTTCACCACTCCTTGGGGAACGTTTGCTTATAGAGTTATGCCTTTTGGGTTGTGTAATGCTCCAGCAACATTCCAGCGTTTGATGAATAGGGTGTTCGAACCCTACATTGGGACCTTCATCAGAGTATTTCTGGATGATTTTTGCATCTATGGGAGCAAGTTGGACCACCTGCACCAGATGGAGACAGCATTTCAAAGGTTAGATGAAGCACAAGCCTCACTAAACCCTACAAAGTGTGTCTTTGGATGTTCTAAAGGTGTTTTGTTAGGGCATGTTGTATCCAGAGATGGTATTGGTACTGATCCTGATAAAGTTTCAAAAATCAAAGATTTACCATTTCCTATGAATAGAAGTAAGTTGAGATCATTTTTAGGCCATGTGGGTTACTATAGAAGGTTCATCAAGAATTTCTCAAAGATTGCACAGCCACTAACCCAGTTCTTGAAGAAGGATGTTACTTATGAACCAGGAAATAAGGCGCATGAAGCTTTTGGACAACTGAAGGAAGCCCTGGTGTCTTCACCTATTTTGAAGAATCCAGATTGGAGCAAGCCATTCATTGTGTACACTGATGCCTCAGATGCAGCACTAGGAAGTACTTTGAGCCAAAAGGATGAAAATGGGAATGAACATCCAATTTACTTTGGGAGCAGACAAATGAGCAGTGCTGAGGTAAATTATACTGTAACTGAAAAAGAGGCTCTGGCTATCATTTTTGCTGTAAAGAAGTTTAGAAATTACTTGCTAGGGCAAAAATTTATAGTTGTAACAGATCATCAGGCTCTAAAATATATTGTAAATAAGCCTAACCCATCAGGGAGGATAGCAAGATGGATAATTTTGCTACAAGAATTTGAATTTGATATTATAGATAGGCCAGGAAAGAAGCATGTCAATGCAGATGCACTCTCTCGAGCCTATGATGGTTTAGGATCATCTTGTGATGATGATGATTTCCCCGATGCAGCATTGTTATCCCTTGACACAATCCCTAGTGAATACATAGATATTTGGAATTATCTGAATGAATTCAAGTTTCCTGATGGTGCCAATGCAAAGACTAAGAGAAAGATTACTCAAGCCAGTCGTCCATATTCTATTCTGCATGGAGTATTATTTCGAATAGGACCTGATGGACAGTACAAGAGGGCAGTTGGACGTGATCAAGGGAAGGAGCTGCTAGAAGAATTCCACAATGGTACATGTGGAGGGCACTTCTCTGGACAACTTACAGCAAGAAGGATCTTGGATGCAGGTTATCACTGGCCCACTCTTTTTAAAGATTGTTATAATTATTGTAAGACATGTGATATTTGTCAAACACATGGTAACCGTAAGACTTCATCAGCTCCATTATGCCCTATTCTTCCACTTGGTCCCTTTGAAAAGTGGGGAATAGACATTGTAGGTCCACTTCCAACTACATCACGCCAAAATAAGTATATTGTAGTTGCCACAGATTATTTAACCAAGTGGGTTGAAGCTAGGCCATTGAAAACAGCTTCCATGGATGAAGTGGCAAGGTTCATATATGAACGCATTGTCACCAGATTTGGTTGTCCATTAGAAATTGTAACAGATCAAGGAAGCCACTTCATTAATGAGGTGGTAGAAGCCCTAGTCAATAAGTTTTCTATTAAGCACAGGAAGGCAACAACATACAAGCCAAGCACAAATGGACAGGTGGAACGAACAAATTTTGTGTTGTGTCAAATTCTAGCAAAAGATGCAGCCTTGCAGGTACATAAATGGGATAAAAGGATTCATGCAGCATTGTGGGCATATAGGGCAACATCAAAGTCAGCAACAGGATACTCCCCATTTCAGTTGGCCTATGGCATTGATCCAGTTCTTCCTATTGAGTTTGATATTCCCACTGTGAGAGTTATGAAAAATGAAAGGATGGATGAAAGTGATTCAGTAAAAGAAAGGTTGGTACATCTTCATTTGCTAGAGGAAATGAGGGAAATAGCAAAGGATACAAGCCATAAGAAGAAAATGAAGCAGAAGGAATACTTTGATCAAAAGATCCGTTGGTCTCCATTTCATGTGAATGACTTGGTTCTAGTATATGATTCCAGATACAAAAAAAGAAGACAGAGAAAATTTCTTCCAAAATGGATGGGGCCCTACAAAATAGCAGCTGTGCATGAAAATGGTACGTACCGACTGGAGGAATTGGATGGCACTCCCATTACGAAATGGGTCAACCACGACAAGTTGAAGATTTTCCAAGCACCAGAATAGTCTACTCCGAGGACGGAGTAGAAGCTAGGAAGGGGGAAGATGTCGACACTAAAATTTTCCTCCATAATTTCTATTTCATTAATGTATGTATTAGGAATAGGATGTTGTTAAGTATAATTAGTAGTAGCGTCCGATAGAAGATAACGGCGCTGCAGTACGGTGCCGCCAATAATGTGGAGTACGGTAACAGTCAAAGTACAATAGGAATGTTGTAAAAAGTAAATATTTGTCGTAAGTGGTCCGGTAATGTTAAAATGTCAAAGTTTGGGTAATTAGAGAAGTAGGGTCTACATGATTAGGAATTAGAAATATTATATTGGTAATAAGGACAAGGAGTGAGGTCATAAATATTTTGTGTATTTTATTTGTAAAAAGTCTAAAAATGTGGAACCCATGTAAAATGATAAGGTTTATCTTATCTTAAAAGATAAGCTTACATGTACAGATAAGAGTTAAGGTATGGAATATGATTCGTCAGAGTGGATTTCTTATCCTATCTTAGAGATAAGATGGATAAGCCTGGAAGTTCTATAAATAGAGAGGCCACCCCCCTCATTTAGCATAGAAGGAAGTAGTGAGAAATATTGTAGGAAGTGTGCGAAGGAAGCCATCAGTTTAAAGGTGTGTTGAAGAAGCCATTAAGAGGTGTAATTGTAAAGTTTCTCCCATAGTCTTGGTGAAAGGCAAGTGAAGTCAATAACACTTGAAGTACCTCATGGGTGAGATTGTAACAATTTCATGTTAATATTATAATTTACTTTGATATTTCAGATTTGTCATCATTCCTGTCTTATCATAGTCGATGGTATTCTTGTGTTATGTTGTTGTTTTGTTTCCAGATTACATCCACCAAACTAAAGGCTGTGCATTAGTAAATAATCATAGCACGAGGAGTTCCCGGTGAAGAATTATCATAGTGTGGGATTGGTGATGACAGGCCTCAAACGCTGGAATATTGCTGGAGCATTACACAACCCAAAAGGCATAACTCTATAAGAAAACGTTCCCCAAGGAGTGGTGAACGTGGTCTTCAGATGATCTTTCTCCACTATACGAACTTGGTTGTATCCGCTATATCCATCAGCAAAACTATAGCACTCCTGGCCAGCTACTTCGTCCAAGATCTGATCTGAGAATGGAAGAGGGTAATGATCCTTCTTTGTTACCTTATTGAGCTTCCTATAATCAACACAAATGCGTAGCTTCCCATTCTTTTTTATTGAGATCACAATGGGAGAAACCCATTCTGAATTCTCCATAGCAAATATGAATCCTGCATCAAGCAACTTATCTATTTCTTCTTTTACAGTCTTGGAAAAATTAGGATTCATTCTATATGGCATTTGCTTTATGGGCTTAGCACCATCTACCAGCTCAATAGAATGTTCTACCCAACTTACTTGACGGAGTTCCTTGTAATCAAAAGTGAATAGGTGTATGTACCTTCGAAAGAGCTGGAGGTAGCATTCCTTCTCACTCTCCATCACAGCATCACCAATCTTTATTTGTTGGAGACGATCATCAATTTCTTCTTCAGATAATTTTATGGGTTCATGAGTCGGTGTGACTGGAAGGATATCCATGACCGAAACATCAACCTCACTTTCTTCATCTTCTGTGTCCACTTCACTGGTACTAGAGTAATCAGAGGATGTCCAATCATCAGTTTCATCACTTGAATCCACAGGTTCTGCCTTATGATGCCGAGGGATCACATTATCTTCACCCTCTCTCTACCATGTCCAAGTGTCATGAAGCCTTCATTCCAGTAGTTTCTTGCATGAACTCTCCTTAGCCATGGTCTTCCCAACAACATTGGGTACGCAACAGTACCATTTTTCATCACCTGAAAGTCTACCACACATACAACACCCATAACAGATATTGCCACATTTGAAACTACACCTTCTGGTTTAGTTTTTCCCTTATTTAATGACCTTAACATAAGTGTTGAGGGGGCGATCAATTTTTAAACCCAACATATTCATTACAGACTCGGTCATTACATTAACTACAGCACCTCCATCAACTAAGACATCATGAATTGAAATACCATTACATAATACCTCAGCTTGTGGAGCGTGTAGGGATCTGCCTCTGCCTCCAAAATAGGGACCTCAACCTCCTTCCTTCATCGAGCATTGAGTCCACTTCGCAGCTCCCGCCTCTTCTCAGAAGACATAGCCAAGAGTTGACCATATGTAATATTTGCAGGCCTTTTGGACAAATCTTCTAAGATGGAGTATGGTCCTTGCCCCTGTGAAATCAGAAAATCCTACACACCCAACTTTCTTCTCCTATGTTTCTTACTAGTTTCTCCTTTCATCTTCTTAGGATCATTTCCATCTTGAATTATCTTTTTCTTTCTTTCTTTTTGTTACAAACACATCTACTTCATTATTTATGCTCTTATCTACTACATCAAAAGAATTCACAGGTGCTTTTCCTTTATCATTATCTCTTGTACCAGATGTAGAAGCTCTATCTGGACAATTATACTTATAATGACCCTTTTTATAACAACCATAACATACAACTTCAGAAATATTTCTTTTTGGACCTCTATCTCCTCCGTGAGAACTAAATTTTTTTCCTTGAAGAAGATTAATTGTTAACTGACCCATCTTCTTGAGCAGATCTTCATACTCAGTAGATGTACTAGGAGAAATATTTGTGCTCACCAAAAGTGGTTGTGGATTCTGAACCAAAGGTGAGTGGTGTAGGCTCTACTTTAGCAACAATTTCTTTGGGCTCCTCTTCCATGCTTTCTTCTTGCCTTCTTGCAATCTCCTTTGCTTGTTCAATGGTAGCTGGGCGGTCATACTTCACTCGTTGTCTGATCTCTGGCTTCATCCCAAGAATGAAGTGCTTACAAAGGAGATTATCCATGCCATTCATCAACCCATCCGCTAATCCTTCCTTCTGGATTTGGGCATCGAGCTTCCTCCTTAGCTCTAGAACACGAGCATGATAATCCCTTATCTTCTCCTTCTCTCCTTGGGATAGCTTTGTGATATCGATCATGAGATCTGCATATTTTTGTTGTTCACCAAATTCTTCAAGAAAACTTTCAGTTAATAAATCCCATGAGTTTTTCACATTATCACCTAGTGTTTCAAACCACCTAAGTGCTGAACCATCCAAAAAGGTAGGAAAAAATTCAGTCCATTGTTCCCTTCTTATAAGGCCATTACAAATACAAGATCGTTTAAACTCTTGAATGAAAGAGGAAGCATCTTCATTAGATTGGGCTGAAAAAATAGGAATCTTCCCCATTTTCAAAAGTAACCACAGTGAAATACCAACCCACAAGTACAATCAACAAGACTTATGTGCACAAATAACTATAATTGTGAATCACTATACATAGAAAATAGAAATGACCATGGTAAACTATGGTAAAACTTGACTTACTGCGGTAAAAACTGACTTTACTGTGGTAAACACTATTCATAGTAAAAAGTGAAGTTACTGCGGTAAATACTATTCACGGTAAAAAGTGACTTTACTGTGGTAAATACTATTCACTATCAAAAAGTGACTTTACCATGGTAACTACTATGCATAGTAAAAACAAGGTTACCCTCCAAATTTTTTCTGACTAAGTGGGAATATCTCTCCAGAAAATCCACCAACGAGGAATGGTCCCGGAAACGGAACCAAAATGTCATCACCAATCCGACACTATGATAATTCTTCACCGGGAACTCCTCATGCTATGATTATTTACTAATGCACAACTTTTAGTTTGGTGGATGTAATCTGGAAACACAACAACAAACATAACACAAGAATACCATAGACTATGATAAGAAGGAATGATGATAAATCTGAAATATAAGTGTAAATTATAATATCAACATGAAATTGTTACAATCTCACCCATGAGGTACTTCAAGTGTTACTGACTTCACTTGCCTTCCAACAATAACTATGGGAGAAACTTCACAATTACACCTCTTAATGGCTTCTTTAACACACCTTTAAAATGATGGCTTCCTTTACACACTTACTCATACAATATTTCTCACTACTTCCTTCTATGCTAAATGAGGGCATGGTGGCCTCTCTATTTATAGAACTTCTAGGCTTATCCATCTTATCTCTAAGATAGGATAAGAAATCTACTCTGACGAATCATATTCCATACCTTAACTCTTATCTGTACATGTAAGCTTATCTTTTAAGATAAGATAAACCTTATCATTTCACATGGGTTCCACATTTTTAGACTTTTTACAAATAAAATACACAAAATATTTATGACCTCACTCCTTGTCCTTATTACCAATATAATATTTCTAATTCCTCATCTATAGCTTGGCCCTTGATGGAATCATGTAGACCCTACTTCTCTACTTACCCCAACTTTGACATTTTAACATTACAGACCACTTACGACAAATATTTACCTTTTACCACAACATTCCTATTGTACTTTTGACTATTACCATACTATACATTATTGGCGGCATCATACTGGCAGCACCGTTATCTTCTATCAGATGCTACTACTAATTATACTTAACAACATCCTATTCCTAATACATACATTAATGAAATAGAAATTACGGAGGAAAATTTTAGTGTCAATAGATGAGCATGGCATCCTAAGGAATGATCAGTAGCTATGTATAGGTAAAAAGGTTGATCATCTTTAGGTGGAATGAGTACCGGTGGTTGGAGAAGGTATGTTTTAGGGCCTCAAAAGCTTTGTGATAGTCATCATCCTATTTAAAGGAGACATCCTTCCTAAGAAGATGATGAAATGGTTGACACCGATTAGATAATTGTGAAATGAAAATGGTAAATGGACTTGTAATTTACCTTGTAGGCTACAAAGTTGAAAAAAATGTTATGGGCTAGAGGCATTTCGAGAATGGCCTTAACTTTAGCAGGGTCAACTTCTATACCATAAGGAAACAATAAATCCTAGGAGCTTTCCTGAGAGAACTGCGAAGACACACTTTTTAGGTCTTAAAGGAAGATGCAATATTTAATGAGGTGGTTAAAGATAGTTTTGAGGATGGCAAGGTGTTCTCAGAGTGTTTAGATTTGGCCAAGAAGATCATCCACATAATCTTCCAATATGTGATATATGATATCATGGAAGATGTAAGTCATAGCATGCTGATATGTAGCACCAGTGTTTTTAAGGCCAAAAGGCATGACTCGATAGCAAAAGGTTCCCCAAGGGGTGATGAATGCGGTCTTGTGTTGATCTTCTGGGGCAAGTAAAATTTGGTTATAACCTGAGAAGCCATCCATGAGTGATAACATCTCATGACTAGTGGTAAGGTCAACTAGTTGATCAATACCGAGGTAGGGAAAGTCATCTTTTGGGAAGGCTAGGTTGAGGTCATGGAAATATGTGCAAATGTGGAGTCCCCCTATTGCTTTAGTGACAGGACAATGTTAGAAATCCAATGAGGATAATCAATGGGTAAGATGAAGGAAACAAAAAGAAGGTGTTGAAGTTCTTCTTTGATGAGAAGGGCAATGCGAGGGTGCATTTTCCTCAGCTTGTGTTTGATAGGTTTGGCATCAGGAATGGTTACGATATTGTGGACCACTATGGTGGGGTCAATACTAGGCATGTCTATGTAAGACCAAGCGAAAGTGTGGTTATGATCTCAAAGAAAAGAAGTGATGGCTACCTATTCAGTAGCATCTAAAGATTGTCCTATCTTTAGGATGTGTGGGTCGTCCTGAGTATGAATGTTGATCTCGATAGTTGATTCATTCAACATGGTTTGCATCTTAGAGGGTAATGACTGATGAATATATGAGTCTTCTGCACCAAGGTAGGTGAGTATGGATTCATCATCCTGACATTGAATGACATTAATTGAAGGTGTATCATCATCGATCATTTCAGGATACAGGAATGGAAGAGTGGAAGGGAGCCTCACCTTCACGTTGATAAGTCAGAGGCCCCAAGGAAATGGTGTTTATGAAAAAAAAAAAAGTTAGGAGGGATAGATTCAGGATCCATTGACTCCGTCAGGTGAAGGTGGTGATGGTGGGTGAAGATGAAGGTGGAGAAGGGCTAGGGTCCTCAATGAGTTCAATGTAGGCCTTGTTTGGTAGGTGGTTCGAGGAAAGACCATACCACTACGGTCATTATGTTTACGGGTGGTACATGGAATAACAGTATGGTGGCCTTGCTCATAAAATCCAAAACCAAAACCCTTCCACACACAGTGGTGCAGGAAGGTGTGGGTGAAACAGTGATTGGTAAGTGATTGGAAGTTAGCAGAAAATGGGTACGGTTGTGATGGTGGTTCAGGTGTGTAAGTGGTAGTATCAAGTCCCCCATAGGTGAGACTAGTACGAAAATGAGGAGGACCATAAAGGAGGCATTATCCTATACGGTGATCATAGCGAGGGTGTTGGTGAAGGATTCCATACTCTTGTGGAGTAAGGAATGTGTTGACACTATATAGGTGGTACTCCCCTAGAGTGAGGCGTTGAAAAACACCTTCCAAGGGATCAGTGGTTGGTATGTGGGTAGTGGAATGGATGATGTGTCGGAGGTCGATGCGGAGGTGGAGTTAACAGATTGGGAAGCTAATGTGTTAGCCATGGAGGTTATAGTGGTAGTGGTAGGAATTGAGGAGGTATGTGCGGTGAAAGTAGTGGTTGTACTGGTAGGTGGAGGTGGGGTGTAGGTGAAGTGGTAGTGGTTGCATGGAGGTAGATAGCCTTGATAGGTATGAGCACATCATTAGGTCGGTAAAACATGTTGCATGTTTTGAAAGGTGAAGGGTCAGCTGGAATGGTATAAGTGTGTCCTTCATGTTCAAAATTTACACAACGATGCAAAGTGGAAGGAACACAACCCATGACATGGATCCAGGGTCTACCAAGAAACAAGTTATATTGGAATTCCCCCTCCAAAAATAAAACAATTCTAGAATAGTACGGGGCCCACGCAAACATGGAGGATGACAGTGCCTAGTTGTAGAGGTGATAGCATCATTGAATGAATGCAACATGACCAGATGTTTATGCATGCAATTGTCAGGTATGTGCATTTGAGAAATGCATGGGATGAAATGATGTTAATGCTAGCACCTCCATCAATCATCATGCAATGTACCCGTATGTCATCAATGTGGACGGAGAGATGAAGAGGGTTGGGTTCAGGGTCCCATTTTGGTGTGGCGTGCATCTCCTCCTCTGAGAAGCTAAGGGAGGCCACTTGGTGAACAAGGTGAGGTGAGGATAAGGTGGTAATTTGGTGAGAGAGGCTACATGATGGGGTGTGATAATGGAGGCTACAGGTGTAGGGTCATTAGGTAAAACCTCAATAGATTGATGAACCTCCATGAGAGATTGACGATGGGATTCTGAGGTTTTGGATGAGGTCATATTAGGACATTTTTAGGGGAGATTGGTGTAATGTTTTAAGCATGGTACGATGTGTGACCCCATTAGAAATGGGGTATGTGGGGCCACAGATAGTTATTTTAGGTATGGGTGCAGATGGTATGTTGGGTATAGGATTGGTTGGTAGGTCAGTTGCCTTTTCTTTGCCCTTCCTTTGTCACATGTAGTGAACGTGTATCATGTTAATTGAGGGGAGTTGGCAAATGGAGAAGGTGTAGGGTGAGTGGTATAACGACATGAAGGGAAAAAACCTACTGGAGGAGAAAAGCCTTATGAGGAGATAGGGTGCAACAAACATTTGGGTGGTGGCATGGCAAGTTCTCTGATGTGAACCATGTTAATTTCAAATATTGGAGGTGTGGTCTAGAGTGTGGTGAGGGTGGAGGTTGTGGTTGTTGAGTGGGCAGTGTGGGAATGGGTGTCAGGTGAAACAAGATCCTCATCAAGAAGATCATCATCATCAAAGTTGGTTTCCGATGGACACAATTAGATAAGGATGGTTTTTAAGGCTTTGCAGTTCTCCACATCGTACCCTGGCACATGATGGTATGCAAAAATTTTAGTATCATCAAACCATTTTGGCTTGGGTTGGAGGGGGTTCTAAGGTCTAGAGTGGTGGTAATGTGATAACAGAAGTCTCAAGGAGGTTGGTTAAAATTTTGGCATAAGACCCTTGCTAGTGGATCACAATGGGAAGTGAATGTGGGTTTGGGTGTAGGCGTAGTTGATTGTCAAGGAATTGTTTTTGGAAGAGGAGGAATGGGTCGAGCTATGGGTTTAGGTGCTGAGTGTGGTTTTAGGTATCGGTTGTCTTTGTTTGGGTAGGGGTATGTAGATGAACTGGTAGGAGGGTGTTTTGTTTTGACTACCTTATTGTGGGGTAGTGGATTTTTGTTTTTGGGTTGCACCTTCTTGGGTAAAGGTGATGTGGGTGTATGAAGTCTAGAAGGAAAAGCAGATGGAGGAAGAGGGTGAGTTACCCATAGGGGATAACAGGGGTGTTATGAAGGTAGATGGCGTGGGTCATGCTTAGGGTGTGAGGGACAATGACTGAAGTGTAGTGGGTAGTGAAGAATAGCTGAGGGTATTGAGGTATTGGTGGTAAAGAGACTGTTGGTGCAGGGGTGTAAGTTATGTTGTGTGCCTAGGTAGGTTAGAGGTTTGTGAGGAAGGAATGGGTTGTTGTGTTATTGGTTTACGGATGGGTGAAGGTTGCTTGACCACGTTATGGGAGCTGAGGTCCTAAGATAGATGGGACAAGTGCGGGTGTGATTGGTGTGGTTAGGGTATGAGGTCGATGAGTTTATTTCTTTATTTTGGGTGTCAGAGTAGGTGTGGTATTGAAATTGGAGGATGTATCTAAATCCATTTTAATAGGTAGATGAGTAAGGCTGATGGTCAGGGTGACCCCTAAATTGGTAATAGGTTTAGTCGAGGAAAATGTTGTATGGTAGGTGTAGGGTTATGGGTAAGAGTGTGATTTGAGTGCTAATGTGGAGGTATCGTGGAAGGGGTTGCAACAGAGGTGGTTGTGTTTTTGATTGGTAAATAGTGGAGGTAGATAGTGGAGGTATCATCGAGGGATCTCTGCATTGTGTTGAGACAGGGAGTAAGAGGTGGCCCCATAATAAAGCCCTATCCACATAATCTAAGTGATCGATCCAAATTGTGAGAACGACACATCTATAGGTGGAGTTGGTGACGACCTAATGGTAATTCCCATAAAATGTGTCTTAGAGACAGGGAATTGGCTAGCTTCAACTTCCGTGGGTAAGATAGCCAAAAGTAGGTCGGTGGGATTATGGGTAGCTGATGGAGAATTCTTGCCAAGAGGAAAAGGTATCTCAACTGGATCTATGATAGGTGGAGGAGATGATGGGATCTCCTCTATGAGTGGAGGAATATATGTGGCACTCCTCTATGGTGGATGAGGTACTGTGGGTAAAGGTTCTCTAATTGGTGAAACCAGGGGTGAGATGGGCTCAATGTTAGTGGAAGACCCCTCTGTTTGTGATGAAGGAGATGAATGATGTTCCTCTATTGGTGAAGGAACATGGAGGTTGGTTCCAACAAGGAATAAGGATTTCGGGATAGGATCTCCTCTATGGAAGGAATATGGAGGTAATTGGGGGTCAACAGGTACCTCATTAAAGATATCGTGAACCTCGCAAGTATGGGTATTGTGAGTTGATGTCTCACCAGTTTGATTGGATGAAGGGGCATGGTTGGGAAATGGGTTTTTGAAGATTTGTAGATTTTAGTTGGGGGTGGCGTTGGGATTATCCACAGTTAACTCGCCTTTCTCAAGCATTTCTTGGACAATATTTTTAAAAGTGATGTAGTTACTGTCATTATGACCCTTTACTCAATGATAGTTTAAAAATCATGTTCTTTATACCATACGGGCATGGGGCGAGAAGGGTCAAAACTAGTGTGTAGTTTTATAGGTGGAAGGGTGATGGCTCTAGCTTTGATAAGATTTTCTAAGACATAAGAGCAAGGTTCCCCAATTGGGGTATATTTTCACTGCTCTTGTCTGAATTGAAAACTCTAGATAGGTGAGAGATTAGATGAGGGGGTAGCCTTATTTGATGGATGAGTTGGGCTAGCCTTGAGTACCACTGCGTTAGTGGTGCCCTTAGCTTTTGAATAATTATTTTTTGGTTTGGAAGAAAAAGAGGTATCATTCGACTTGAATGCCTAATTCTTATTGCGTAATTGGATTTTCTTCTCTTCGATGACGCGAATCTATAACTTTCATGCCATAGTGAATGCCTCATCGAATGTTCGGAAGGTTTGGACCTGCAAGGTCAGGGAGATATGTCTAGTGCAAGCCCATGTGAAGAGCTTGATAGGTTATGTTTGTGGCAGTTGGAAGGTAAGTTGATTGATCAGGTTGTGCCAGCGGTGACAAAATCTATGATAGATTCATCCTCATACTGACGTGTGTAATATAGACTGGTCATGGTAGCCTTCTTGACGATATTGATAGAGAAATGATCCAAGAAGGCTTGGGATGCCTGATTGAATGAGAATATAGAGTGTTTAGGTAACCCTCTATACCAATCTAATGCAGGTCCAGTGAGGGACATGGGAAAGGTTCTCAAAAGTAAGGCATCATCATGAGCGATCAGATAACACCCATGTTTGAATGACCACAAATGCTGTTGTGGGTCTTCTTTTCTATTGAAATGATTGAATTTAGGCATTTCCTAATGCACAGGGTATGAACAGGATAGGAATAGATGGGTGAATAGGCTCGTTGCAAATCTTGTCGTAGGTGACAGTGTTACAGGAGCCAGAAATCGATGCCTCCAATGTCTACATCTTGTCCATCATCATTTTAATTAGGTCATTGGTGGGTTGTGATGATTAGATGCCTCATGTAGCATAAGAAGGTTAGTTTTGGTCATATAATGGGGGTGGAACTCTAGTGTATGGGGCTGCCATGTAGGGTGGTGGAGAAGAAGGTGGTGACACAAGGGGTATGTACCCGGAATGTATAATGGATGAAATGGGAGGTTGTTGGCAGTATGTATATGGGAGTGGAAGGGTCGTGGTAACCCTAGTTGCAATAGGGGCTAATGATTATGGAATAGAAAGAACCATTTTATGAAATGGGGTAGGGGTCATTGACATTAGAGATGGTAATGTAGCTACAAGTATGTGTGAGACATTAGGGGTGGATGAGGTTTTTTTTGGGGTAGTTGTCGAGGGTACGGTGGATGTAATGGGTGTCACAGAGGTAGTAGATGTTGCAGTCATAGCGGGTATAGGACCTAACTACAAAATGACTAGGGTTAAGGTGGATGTGGGCAGCACAGAGCCAGATGGGGCCAATGCAAGAGTGGGTACAAGATTCGGGGGAATAGATATGGGCATGACGTATATCAACTGACCGGAGGTGTGTCGAGCAAAGGAGTGGGAAAGGTAAAACTATAAGGTGGTAGGGTTTTGGTCAAGGAGTCGTGTAAACTCCTCATCTTTGGTAGCGATAGTGGTAGGCTGGATGGGATCCATGGCTAGTGATAAAATAGAAGGTGGTGAAGTAATAGGTGGGAGTGGTTGAGAACTGATGTGAAATATGAGTGCATTTTCTTGTCTTTGGATCAACACCATGTGATTAGATAGGGTTGCTTCTTTATAAATGACACAGAGAACAATAGGAACAGGTGAATCTGGGGACAAAAAGTGGATTAAGTACCAAATGGTGGCTGGAATATGAAACAGGTTAACTAATGCTGGTTACGGAAAACTAACACCAGTCGGGGGTAACTACTGCCAGTTACTGTAGAAAATGATAGTGAGTAAATAGCAAGGCAGAAGGTAAAATCTTGTAGGTAAGCCAAATCTGAAAATGTTTGAAATGCCAATGGCAATAATGAAAGTGACAGGGACTATGAAAAGTGGAAGAAAGTGAATTAAAATGTCCTTTTCAGTAGGTTAGCAAAAGGACCTAGAACCAACGTCGATTGGGTATAATCGATGGCGGTCAGAGGTAACCGATGATGGTTACTGTGAAATTAAAATAGTGATGAAAGAAAGTGGTTGTGAATTAAAATCTTATGTAGAATCAAACCCAAAATTCTAAGAATGACGATGATATGGCCCAGACACACTCAGGTGAAGCTGTAATACACCAGCTATGATATGGAGCGTGCAAGGATGAAAAAAAAAGTGACGAACGTGCTCTCTCACCTCAAAATGCAAGCCAAGCAAAAACACTAAGAAAATGCGATGCTAGGAGTGCCTTTTCTATTATGTTTGTTTAGCTTATGCTATTTAGGTACCGCCACATGAATTGTGAAATAGAGTTTTTGGTGAGGATTGCTTCCTACAAAGAAGGAGATCTAAAAGGTGAGGTTTCAAGTATGTTATGGTGGGGGCGGGCTTTACTCTGAAGTATCACTCAACAAAGTAGCGAGCTGGGTACCCACTATGTCATGATCGTGTGATCACCTACAGCTTCTTCTAGGTAGAATGATGTTTAAGAATGTATGTATTTTAAATTTTTGTGAGGTTTGATAAGACTTAGAGAAAGAGAAAAGGATAGAAGTGCTTTTCTATGATTTGTTTGTCAACCATCAGCTGGGCATGACTTCCAGCGTATAGGTTGCTCTCAATTAATGTTAGCTAATGCAATAAATTAGAATGGAATGCACTTATTTTTAAACCCAAATCAAAAATGTGAAATTAGATGACATAATAAGATGAAGAGGAAGAGGGATGCTCTTTCACTATAATGCAGAAAACATGAAGAAATGGTTCTTTTGAATTACACCAAAAGAAAAAGTTTCCTTTAGAGTAAATAGAAAGAAGAGATGGGTTACCAAGGAAGAAAATTAGTGTGTATGCTTTTCAAAAGGGAAACAAACACACAATGTTTTCCTAGGAATGAATGAAATACAAGAACCCTAGATGGGTCCCATCGGGCGTGCCAAAATGTTTCACTTGATTCTTAGATCATTTCTTTGAAGCATTGATGAGATAGATAGGGTAACGGATGTAGGATAACTACCTGTTCAAATGTTTGTTGATGGGTTGTTACACGCTATGACTTCTGAATCCACAATTGATCATGAGAGCTTCCTTTTGGCTAGGAGGAACTTCCTGTAATGCAAAGCAAGACCACCGGAAGGAATTAAACAATATGGGTAGTGAACTGCCTAGCGTATGCTAGATCCGGGAAGTGTGATACTTCATAGATGGATTTCATTCCACTGTTTTAAACAATTTAATGATGTTAAAAAAGTAAATCCTATTGTAGTTTGAAATTATTTAGGTATCTCACTTAAAACACAATAAGAAATAGATCTAATCTAATAGGCTAAGATAGAATAGAATGTAAAGGTCAAATGATTGGTTCTAGGTTCTACACATTTGACAAATGTCAAAGGTAGATCATAGGTGAATGAGGATAAGATGAAATTTGGTGGGTAGGTCTCTGTTCTGGGCTTTGTGGGAAAATACAAAGACCGGTGTCAGTCAGGGGTGATCAACAATGGTTCTAGGTGTAACTGGTGCCAGTTATTGTGAGATCTGAAAATATCACAGAACAAGTTGTGGTCTCCTTTGTGATTGCACAAAGGACTTTGGTGGGTTGAGATGAGATATTGGGTGACTGGAGTAGGATTTGGCGAGGTTTTAATGGGTATATGGAAGTGAAAATGTCGGAGAAGGTCAATAGGGGGAAAGATAAACAATGGATGATAAAATGATGATGAAATTAATAAACCAGGAAGGTATGATGTTATACTTACTTGGATTTCGGTCCTAAATGCCTCTATTTGAGGGATGGGGGTGTTGATAAGGGGTCTGAAGGTTGCAAGTTATCACCAACTGAAAGAAAGCTTCTCCATGGGCTGCATGTACACTACTCTTTTCTTGGATGGATCAGATCATGGCTAGGATGGCTGTGTAGGAGAAGATGCTCAATCTCCTTCCTTGGATGCGTTTTTTCACTAGAATTTTCTCTCTGAAGATGCGTTATCTCTCTGAGATGTGTTCTTTCTCATCAACCTTCTCTCAATTTTTTTCCAACTTCAAACTTCCAACTTCCTTCCAACCCTGAGAATAAGGTTTTTTTTGGGTTAAAAGGGGTAACCAACGGCATTCCGGCTTAATCGACGACGGTTAGGGGTAACTGACATCAGTCAAGGTGTGATTTCCTAGGTTTACTAAACTAGGAAGATCCTGTTGATTTCCTTGGATCTCGTGTTGTTTTTGCATGGATTATACTGGGATCTTCTTGTGAGCATGCGGGGATGTGGTTAGAGGGAATGTAGGAATTGATTTTTAGGGTTTGGGTAAGTCTTAGTTAGTTATGACAACTTTCTAAGAATAGGTCTTAGGTTGAGTTGGCTTGGTGAGGTGTCTAAGTGAACTATATGTGTGGATATTATTTAAATAATAAATATAGCGAGGATAATGAATTAATTTAATTAGATTAATTAAATTAATATTGGTGGAGTGAAGGGGGTCATGGTTAGGTAAATGTAATAGAGGGCGCTTATTGGTCGAGGTACGAAAGGGGGGTGTGACCTGATTTTAGTGTCTACACTAGCCGCAAGTCCCACAGGTTGAGAAGTTGTACCTAAGTTATAAAATTACACTGATGGCCCATGTATACACATGTTAGTTATCAAGGGTGATTTAATTTTTTAATAAGGTTTTTAGCACACCTGGTGGGACAAGTGGGTGAAATATCATATTTTATAGGTGTCTCATTGTAATATCTTAATCATCATGCTACTAACATAATAGTTTTGGCATGCACGGTGTGACAAAATCATCTTTTTCAATGGTGTGTTATTGGATCTACACCGGTGGTGGGATCACATCTTTGAAGGAATGTGCAATCCAATTCAGGATTTAAAGGTGTAAAAGTAACAAAAGACACAATCTTTGCATTTCATGTTTCAGGGGTCGCATTACATGCCTCTACTTCTAACAAGTTCATTTCAGGTTTTCATGCATCCAAGACAAGTGCCAAGTTTTCAATCCTTGTTATTCAGGTTTCAAAGGTTGCAAAACAAGTGTCAAATATTGAATCCTTGTGTTTCAAGTTTTGGAGGGTGTATTGTATGAGGAAAGTTCTGAAGGTGTTCATGTCAGGTTTTGAAGGTTTTTTTGCATGGCCCAAGTTCTACCCTTTATATTTCAGGGATTGGTAACTACACAAAAGGGTCCAAAAGTTGAAATCTAGTCTTGTTCCCTTCAAAGTGATTACTTTTATTTTATTAGGATTGGATGTGTATCTTGGTAAAATCCTATCCTTTAGAGTATCATTAGCAACACATCTGGAGACTCCACTGATTCAAGCATGTCATCATCTCTGGTTGTAAGAATTGTTTTTAATTTTTTCACTTCATTCATGACTCTCCAAGGAGAGTTTTCATTCCCTCACTTTAGTTCCAGTCCTCTTCACTTACAACAGTTGGATTTAATCCCCAAAGTGGCCCTAAAAAATATGACCCTTTTTCATTAAAAAGGAGATCAATCCCCTATTCATCACATTATGGATGTTGTCAACCATTGTTTCATTCACATAATTATGGAGGATAATGTTTTCCTCAGACTTCTAGTTGTATATATCAAAACAAAGACAAAATATTGGTACAATAATTTCTCAACATAATCTATTTCTACATCAAAATAGGTGGGAGAATAATTGTACAACTGGTTCAAGTAGGTCATAGATGTCATTTTCCTAAGGGAACATCTTAGCAAAATACACCAAGCTCTGATGGAATCCATTTTAGATTTCATCTACATATTCATAAGGACCTGACTCTAGATTCCTAAAGAATACAAACCCCCACAAGGTATGGAATTCTTGTATTATTTGAGGTTATTTGATGCTAACTTAGTTGTTTTGATAAACTCGTTAGGGGGTAATAGTATTCCTCGGGCTTTTTACATTGCATCACATGTTGAGAATATTTTTATTCAGGTCAAAAAAGTAAATCCCATCCTTACTACTATAATCCCTCCCTCACCACCTCAAGTACTTCTCTCCCCATGTGAAAATAAAGAAAAATCCATCATCCCTTGCCAAAATAAGGAAGCTCCCTTACTTACTGATCCATGATTTGATGTCTCACAAGTTATTTATGTCTAGAACCTTCCTTGAGCTTCATAAAGATCCCTCCCATCCCCACCCAAAGCATTACCCAACTTCCCTAAACCATGCACAATTGTCCCCAAAAGTTTTCGTATTTCATATATTATCCTAACCTTCTACCCAACTATCACTAAGCTAGGATATCCTACAAGGCTAGTAGAAAGAGATACATGATATGCTTGTGGAGAAAGGGATATGCCTATGCAACATGTCGAAGAACAGAAATTCAAGCAAAATCATGCAGTTGTTAAGGAGGCAACATATAAAAAAAGTAGGGGTTATGTTCTGGAGGGTCATTTGTCTTCCCCAATTGATAAAATTAGATCCCTTAAGCATCAAACACCTCATCTAAAATATGAGATAAAGAAATAACCTCTTTATTACACCTCTTCCTCAACCATTCTTAACAAGGATGAAAATTTTGTATCAATACATGAATGTTTTGATTCAGATTAGGAGGATGAGGGAGCTCAAAATGTGTAAAATAAGGAGCTGAACCAAATAACAAAGTAGGTAGGTGAGAAGGAATATCATAATAACAAGGTTGGGGAGGAGAAAGTGTTTCTAAGCACTATTAGTACCTGATACCTTGAAGAGGAGAATTTGCAAGGTGAGTAAGATGTTTCTACAAAATGTAATGATCCTAATTACTCTAATTATTTGAAATGAGCTACACTTTTATCAAAAGACCAAGAGGAAATAAGGAATGGAGATACCAAACAAATGCCAACAACCATCGAGGTGGAAATAATTTTTTTTGTAGAGGCAACAAAAATCATGGTTCATCCTGTAAACATCCATATTAAGGAAGAAGGTTTGTATAAGTGCCCTAGTTGTGGGGCCGGGAAACAAATGAGTTGGAAAATCACAAGAATTAGGCCTTACCCAATCAAATACCTAATTTCATTGGAGGATGGGTCAGAGTGGCCATTTTCCATGTTCAATCCAAAGCATGGATAATATTTTTAGTGCACCAAGGGTTAGCAACAACATCTCCAACCAAATACAAATAATGATGAGGAGGTATTTTCCTTATTTTTTGATACCTTGGCAAGTTGGGTGGAATATTTTCTCTATATCAGTCTCTCATACATGACCATTCCCATTGTCAAATCAGTTGCATGGTCTAAACTATTGAGGAAGGGAAAATACTTTTCCTTGCCAGTGTCAGGGTTCATGTGAAGTTTCCCATTCCTCTAGTTAGTGTAGAGTAGGTAGGATTTATTTTTGTATAACAAGTGCTCTTGCAAACTCTTCATGTTTCATGTGAGCATGTATGATTTTTCATTTGTTACATAATTGTGTTCTTGTTTACTTCAACATAGTTCACCATGTTTCAGTATGTCTCCCATGAGCAATGCCACATGAATGAAGTTGATAACAAGTTACAACAAGGAACAATTGCAATCTTCAAGTCAATCCTAATGTAGAGAAACTAAATTTGATAAGGGATAGGTTTTAATAGTTTCCATCCTATAGTTCTGTCAAATCAATAATTGAGCTTCTAGAACCCTTACACGATCAATAAATCAACCCCAATGGCAGTTTTTGAACTACAGGAATCAAAATTCATGACAAAAAGCCTAGATTTTAGGAGCATCCTTCCCTAAGTTTCAAGAAAAGTCTCCATAATTATTAGAGTAGAAGATCAACCTCGACTTATTATTGAGTTTGTTTTAGATTGTAAATTTTATGGGGTTAAGGGGAGTCTCAATTTTTCAAGAGTGTCCCAAGGAACCATTTGGAACATAAAATTTAGATTTAATAGAGTTCCTTGATGTCCCAACTCAGTGAATTTTTCACTTAAAAATCTGAAATGTGCTTTGATTTCCAAGAACTCATTGGGTTAAGAAGACCATTCTTTTTCTCACAAAGCAGGACTGCAGAGAGAAAGCAAAAGAAACCCCAGGTTCAAAAAATGTTCAGCTCTCACAATTTTAACTTTAAAACTTTCCTATAAATATTGGAGAGTGCAAGCAATGGATCAGCTCCATTTTCAGCGGTGTACAAGAAGATTCTGGGATATGATTTAGAGGGTCAGATTAGTTTAAGGATTCAACTAGGGACTCGATGCCTAATGCATACTTAAATTACAATGGTCACTTCACCTAGTAGGTAGGTAACCCCACTAAGTCGCCAGAATTGTTATCTATTTCTACCCCCTAAGAAAAATGGATAACATGATAGGATCATACCCAAACATTGGATAGGTCATCAACATCAAAATCCTAGCACCCCACATGAAATTTGGAGTTTCGGGAGCATTTGTAATAATTTTGGGTAATTTGAAGTCACCAAATGAACTTCTCATCTTCTTGGTCCTGAAAGACCTAGAGCTCCACCATAAGGTGAAACAGGCTCCCCGAGGCCCACATCTGACAAAAAATGCGAAAAAAATATCTAAAATGGAAAAAATTGGTTCATGGTGTTCTAATGTGAATACAAACCCCGATTGATCCCAAAATTTTTGGAAAAATTCCATTAAAATGTCAAAATGCAATGGGGGGTCAATGAAGGGTTGAGCTATGACCTATATCTTCTTGCATTATGGACTATCTAGAACACCCCTTTCTTGGTGCTATCACCACCCCATAGTGTATGATTTTCCTTTACATGCTCTCTCTCTCTCTCTCTCTCTCTCTCTCTCTCTCTCTCTCTCTCTCTCCATGTCTCCTTAGGAGTATTAGGATAGGTGTAGTTAGGTGTTTTTCTTGCATTTTGTGTATTGTGAATTAGGTTTAGGATGAGGAATCTAGCCTTCTCATGAGGTCCACTTCAAGACACAAGTCCCACAACTTGAGAAGTGATAATTAAAATTTTAACAAATTACACTGATAGACGATGCATACACACATAAGTTATCAGGTGTGCTATATTTTTTTTATAACAATAACTTGGGTGAAAAATGAATCTAATTACTCAGAATCCTTCATGTATATTTTTTTAAAATCCGTTATGAATAATTGTAACTTAGCATTTTTCACCTTTTTCATTCTATGGTATGTTGTTTGGTGAATATCTCATGCTTTTTTGACTTTGTTACTCCTACATCCCCTGGAAGTATACGCTCATGCATTTCTTTGAAAATTTAGAAGAGATGTTTAGAGTCATTCTTTCTATTATCCCTGATTAAATCCCTCTCTGCTTACGATAGAGAATTGCATGTTGTTGCATCAATTGGTTCTGAAAAACCATTCTCTATAGCTTTCCATATATCCTAAGAAAAAAATAAATCCTTCATTTTGATTACCTGATAATCATAGGTTTTTCCATTAAACTAGGGAATTTTAGGATTTTCCAAGCTTGTACTTGAGGATACCATTGTTGACTTTGAATACCTTAGCTCCTCGAAGAACTTTTCTTGAAAACCTTTAGCTTGATCACTTTTTTGGATAATATCTCAGCTCTGATACTAGTTGAAGGAGAAGGAAAAGGATGTTACTCCTTACTCTCTTAACAAAATAGACCTTAGGGATTCAGCTCTTTATGATACAAAAAAATTGAACAAAACAAATTAAAAATTAATGCAATCACATGAGACCATTAAATAAGCTGCAATCATATGTATTTTTCCTAAAACAAAGTTGCTTCTCTTACATCCATAGAAACATTAAAAATAGAGTTTTTCTTTCTTTCTTCTACACTGCACACCAGAAACAAATCCCATCTTCTTCTTTTTTATATTAAAAATTCCCTTTCCAAAATGGGTCAATAATGACATTAGATATAAAAAAAATTCTACCTTGAGCCATACTTAGAACATACTAGACCATACCTCCAAGTGGACAATACTCCTGACAAAGATTTTAATGAAAGAGAGGGAAATGGTAGGGTAAAACAAATTAATTCAAAAACATAAGTCGTTTCTATTAAATGGAACAATGAGGCCATGCTTGGAAATAAAGAGTTTGGAGGATGAATAGGAAAATAATTTTATACCGTAGTTATGATTACTTTCCAAAAATTACTTTTGTACATTATGCCATTAGAGAAATGGCATGGCTTGGAATTTGACCCAGTGGAGTTCAAGAGGAAAGTGTTTTGATGTCATGAGTTGGAGATAACAATCCACACTCTAGAAGGATAAACTGTTTAGGGCATGTAATTCAAGTAGTAGATGAGCCTATATACAAAGAACAAGAAATGGGTTTTTCCTGATTTTCAGTCTAGGTTCATTTCCATATCATGCTATAAGAATGTTAATATCTAACCATAGGATTCCAAAAAATATTTTTTTAAAAATCAAAGAATCAATAGGACTGCAAACAAAACACACAAGTCTATGTCAAGCATAATGTAGTATTTCCAAGTTAAAACCATTGAATTCTTCCAAAAAAGTGAATTTTTAAATGGGGAAGAGTTTCGCACAAAACCTCTACAACCTCCATTTAAAATTAAATTTTTTGATTATTAGATTTTTTATCTTTGAATATTTGGTTTATACAATCTCTTTAGTAAAAAAAAATTATTTTCTTGTTTCGTCTGAAATCCCATTTAGAGCTACCTTAGGAATTGGAAACCACCAATTCTTCCCATGATTCATGATGCCATTGTCGATGTCTTTCACTTCTCTATTCTCTCCTTATACATATCTAAATTCTATCTGGCCAATGTTGTCTAAAGATTTCTTCACACATGATTAAATGAGCATGGTTCCTATTGTTCCACCTCCAAGAATAATTATGAAAATTTTCCTAAAAGAAAGGAATTGGTTCATGGACAAATTCAAATTCCTCCGAAGAAAAATTGAATAAAAAACTAAACCTGATAGGGAGTAAGATTAATGAAGAGGACAACTAGACAATTTACAGCTTAATTATATAGAATAATAAATTCTTACAAGTTTAGACTAGTTGTATATAAAAATGGTAGGCTATATATTTATGAGCCCTTTTTTATGTTTAAACTATTTAAAATTAAGCATTTCTTATATGTATCCTCCAAATTGTTGGAAGGAAAAATAATCATTTAAATTAATCGTAAAATCTTGAATATGACTAGAAAAGTATTTTGTCTACTTAAAATAAAGAAATAGATTATGTTGAAAATGAAACAAATATTATATTTTGATAACATTAACTTAAATATAATTAATCACATCTTGAGAGATGTTATTGGTTTAGTGGGGTTCAAAGTATTTACAAAGTGAAAACTATAAAATAATGGAATTTTTTACCCCTCAAACTAATTATATCACTACTCTTCATAATAGTTGTGAAATCAATTTAGTTATGTCCCTTTGAACATTTTTATTTTCAAAGCTTCTTTAGTATACTTTATTTTGATTCAACACAATTATTATATTAAATTATTATTTATTTACATTTTATAATTTTGTTTAATTTATATATTAATATTTTTAATATATATTTTATTAATAAATATGTTAGGATAATTAATTATGCATTTTATAATTAATTATTTTTGTTATAATGTTGTTTATTTGTGGTTATAAACCATATTTGTCTTTTATTTCCACATGTATAATTGTTATGATTGTTATAACAATTATGTGCTTCCCAGATGCATTTTGGAAGTTGTTGTAACAATTATTATTGTATTCATATGTTATACAATTCCTATAATAATTGCAGCACTCCATTGTATTCTTGATTGATTTCATATTAATAAAATTATGAGGCTACCATCCCTGTTTTGTGAAACTACATTTGGTACCAGAGAAAATTCAAGCTCCTGGAAAGGTTGGAGAAGGTTGTAGACAGAGGAAGGAGATTTCGTGGAGAAGAAATTTGCATCAACAGATCTAGAGCCAGTGTTGCCTCCTGCAGCTTCCCACATCCCTGCATCCCTACAACCTGTGCATTCTCCAGGTAAAAGGAAAGTAATTTTTTTTTTGCCTTGGTGCCTCTGCACCAGGCAAATTTACTTCTGGAGCATTTTCTGGTTAATAACAATCAGTTTAAATTATATATATATCAATATATATATAGTAATTTTTCCCCATTAGGGGTTTTTTCATTACATCTGGTGTAAGTATTAGCTTCAACTAATACTACCAGGATGTTATAATTAGAGGATTATTTTCTATATTTGGAGGTAGAGCTATTCGTGGGTTATTCGAGCCATCCTACATTGGAAAGTTTGATTGGAAGAACTAAGTTGCATCAAGCCCTCCATTGATGAGCTCGTACACAATTGAGGTGAGCCATTGATGACTTGGCACCAAAGTTGAGACATCTGAAACTGAGTCTCTCTACCTCTGTTCATTGGCCGAACTCTTCAAGTATAGACTACTTGGGCCATAGCTTGACAGCCAAGAATTTCTGTGTTTGTGTTCACATTGACTAGATATTTGGATATCCCTAACAAAACTTGTACCTGCAACATGAGCAAAGCTCAGTTAAATATAAATGCAAATCTACAATCGTTGAAGCCTCATCCGAGCCTCACGATCAAGTTTGAATCCCACTAGCCTGTAAACCTACACACAGACTGCAATCAAGAACTTGCAGCCAAACATAGTTTCCCCTGGATCAAAATTTTCTCCAAGTAAGCTACACCAATAAAAACATTAAAACCATCCTACTCTAGCACCTATGTGAAAACAAGTTGTGAGCATTGGGCCAAGATAAAACTTGTAACTGAGATAAAAAACGTCTCAGTGGCATATTTTGAGCTGATAAAACAAAAAACGGAGATAAAAGAGGGATGTCTTAGATCCGTCTTTCTGAGCACAAAGGAACCCTAACCAATCCTTGCATGTCATTCTACCAACCTTCATCTGGGTCTGCCAATTTTAAAAGGTGAGTCAAACTGTCTTATTTAATAAATATAATTTGTTCAATTTCATATGTCAAGCGCACAGTCGGCAGCTTATGCTGGATAGAGGAAAAGACTTGGTAGTGCTAGAGGTGCTAGGTTTAAACCCCACCCCCAACAAACAATTTTTAAATTTGGAGGTGAATTTAGAAAACTCGCCAAAATTGGAGGTGGATTTGGTGGAAAAATCATCACTAAACCATTTAGTCATAACTAAACAACCTACCAAATTTTAGCGAGAAAAACCTAATTTAGGGTAATTTTTTTTCCTCTTAATACGCCTATTTTTTCATTCTGAGCATATTTTTACAAAAGAAGGCCTATCAAAAAATTTCATTTTCAGCTATATTTTTGCAATTTTTTGGCATAGTGGGCCATATTGAGCTCCGGAGGCCACCAGGGTTTTGCAAAAAAAATTTTTTTTTCCTACCATTCAATTTTTTCTACAAATTTTTGAATACAATTTTCAGTGGATACTTCAGAATATTGTACTAATTTGCAGGCTTCCATATTCAACTATGCAAACATTTGTAACTTCTTAGAAATTGGCAAAAAGTTTTAATAAAAAATAAATAAATTGGTTTTGTAACACTCAAGATCCTAGATCTCATTCATAGCATTCGGTATATACAGTGCCTCTAGGAAGCACTTACATGGGTAAATCCGTCATGACTACTACTACACTTAATGCCTAATATAGCTGCAACAATGTCATTCTGGGCATCGACCCTATAAATCGACATGGGAAGAAATAAGGTCACAGTGCACACACTATGAGCCATCCCATCTCATCTATGAACGATTGCATGACATAAATCTGGAATGAGAAATTATCCAAGTATATAGCAAAGTTATGCATGCGTATGAGGATATTTCTTTGAGCCGGTGTCAATAATCACACATACCCCTTTTAGTATTGTCTTGGTACCACGTATTGAATTCTTTCACATACATTAATGTCTCTTTCACATACCTTCAGGTATATAGAAAGGGTGATATTTTTCCACGTACGGAAGGGCGCATATATAGAAAGTTTCAGTTTATCAGACTGACGATATATAGATTGGGAGACCTTATACCTAGAGTGATAAGAGCCAAAACCTATGTTAGTTTTCTAGAAAATGGGCACCAATGCCCCCAAATTTTTTCTTCCAGATTCACAACTACTCAGAGGAAACAACTATGTTGCATGGAAGACTAAAATCAAAACACAACTTGAGTTTGAAGAGATTAGTCCTATTGTGACTGGTACTATGACCAGATCAGCAGACTGATACAACACAACAACAGAGATATTTGATAGAGTATATTAGAAAGCCAAACTCATCATCTTGTTTGGAGTGTCCAACGATGTGTAACCCCACATTCGTGATGCCACAACAGCCAAAGAAGCATGGGATAAGTTGAGCATGGTGTATGAGGCCAAAAACAAGAATGTCATTTCTTGAATTTTTAGAGTCAGTTACACACACTGAAGTTCAAACCAAATGAGAAAATACAAGCTTTCTTAAGAAGAGTTACAGAATTGAGGGATTCACTTCTAGACCCTAGGAGAAGAGGTCAAAGATGATGCTCTCATTCCCATTGTTCTGAGAGCACTCCCTTCTTCATACCACATTTTTGTATGAACACTAAAATTGTTAGATACAACAGTTAGTTTTGACAAATTGGTAAACCTACTGCATAACAAGAGGAAGCAATGCACAATAGGATGATGAAGAGGAGCAGGAAATTTCTTCACATCAAAAATGGAAAGGAAAAGGTAAAGGAAAACCTAATTCCTATCAAAAATACCAACATCAGAATTAGTATCACAGGGAAAAACAACAGAAGAAGCAATGTCCAATTTGTAAAAGAGGACATGACTTAAAATATTGTTGGTATAATACTTACAAGAAAGGTTCATCAAGCAACTCTGGACCTCCACAACAATCTTACAAGGGATATTCTAACTACAATCAAGGGAAAAAAAAGGGGAACTGGAAAAGAAGACCCCATCAGCAAGGAAATATTGTTGAGCAAGAAGAACATTTAGATAATGAATACTTCTTGTACATTGCTCGATCAAGTGAACCATCCATGTCATCATGGTATGTTTATATTTGATTCAGGAGCCACTTGACACATGACTAGCCACAAAGACTGGTTTACTTCAATGAGGGACACGCCATCATAAAAATCATTTTTTGTTGGGAGATGATTCTTCATATACAGTTCAGGGGATTGGGAACATTTATCTACCCCTTGGTTCACGCAATTGCAGACTATCTAATGTTTTATATGTCCCTGGGTTGACAAAGAATATCTACTTTCAGTTAGTTAACTCCTAGATCACAACTTAAAAATTGACTTTGATAGTCATTCTGGAAGAAAACATGTTTGATTCGAGACAAATCACAAGGCTCAAAAATAGTTGCAAAATCCTCCAATGTGGGATACATGTTCCAACTTGATTTTTTCCACAGAGATGATCAAGCACTTGTGGCTAAGAACTCTACCTCAGCACAGTTGTGGCATCAAATACTTGGTCATGTTAGTTTCAAGTATCTTGAGACACTTCACCAACACAATATGGTACATGGGCTACCATCTCCTTAAAAGGATACAAACAAGTGTCCTCACTACCTAGCAGGAAAAAAACACAGAGCTTCATTCTAGAAGAGTACATATCGAGCTCATGGTAAGCTTGATCTAGTTCATACCAATCTTTGCAGTCTGATGTAACAAATTCATTCTGGATTTCAGTACTTCATGCTATGTGTTGACGAATATTCAAGGAAAATGTGGATTTTTTGTCTTCACAATAAAAGTGAAGCTTTTGAAACTTTCAAAAATCTTCAAAGTAGCAGTTGAGAACAAAACTGGTCGTCACATCAAGAACTCTCTCTCAGATTGAGTGGGGTAATTCACCAGTAATGAGTTCAAAGACTACCTACAAACTCATGGGATTCTTGAAAAAATTCCTCCTCCACACACACCACAAGTAGAATGGTGTTGTTGAGAGAATAAATTGTACTATCATGGAAATGGTGCGATGCATGATCGATGACTCTGGACTTACAAAGACATTTTGGGAAGAAGCAAAAAAGACATAGTGTATTTGTTGAACTGAGTGCCCATAGTTTCTCTTGAACGGAGTAATACCACAAGAAGCATGGTCTAAATGGAAACCATTTATTGCACATCTTAGAGTATTCGATCGTGCAAAGAAAGTATGCACATACCCAAGAAGAAAAGAAATAAATTGGACATGAAGTCATAGAAACTCATCTTTATTGGGTACAATAAAGAGAATCTTCGGTATAGATTGATGGATCTAAAGATCAAAAAAGTCTACACCAGTAGAGATGTTGATTTTTTTGAGAAGAAGGAAGAAGTGAGTCTCCTCATCTAGACTCACCAAATGTAGATTTTTCACTAGTTGTAAAAATTGAAGCTGATGTTACCACATATGATGAAAATGAATGATGGGGATGATGTTTTTGATTGATAATACCATCGTGACCCATGGGAAAATTTCAGTGTATGCCCAAGTGGTGTACTAGCATGATGTATGATATGCAAAATTGGATGCCACTAGATACATCCAACCCTAGACCACAGACTTGCAGTAAAGCAAGAGAAGAAGTTAACTTTGCTTTGATGAGTAGAGTTTGATTGAATCTGATGAGCCCTCTATAGTCTAGGAATCCCTACAATCTAAAGCTTGGAAATATGCCATGGATTCTAAATATCAGTCAATAATGAAAAATAACACTTAGCAGATTGTCGATATTCCACTAAGGAAGAAACCAACTGGATGTAGATGGATATTCAAAAAAAATTACAAAGCAGATGGGATAGTGGAAAAGTATAAATCTAGACTTGTAACAAAGGGGTATGCACAAAATTAAGGCATTGACTATGAGGAGACATTTTCTCCTATGCTAAGATCAAAATGATCACGATGATCTTTGCACTAGCTGCACAGTTTGGATGGAAAGTCCATCAGATGGATGTAAAAAGTGCCTTCCTAAATGGAGATTTAAAAGAAGAAGTCTATATGTTGCTCAACCTAAGGGATATGTTGTACCTGGTTAAGAAGAAAAGGTATGCAGACTTAGAAAATCTCTATATGGCCTCAAATAGGCACCTAGGGCAGTGTAAATCAAGATTGATGAGTCATCTCGTACAACATGGATTTTTTAGAAATCCATAGGATCCCAATATTTACCTCAAAAGTAAGGGGGGAGATTATGATTGTCGTTGTCTATGTTCATGATCTAGGCATCACTGGTAGTTCATTGAGGATGATTGATGCAAAAAAGAAAGATCTTAATCAATTGTTGACATGACTGAATCTCAAGCTGATGCATTATTGTCTTAGATTGGAAGTATGGCAGAAATAGAATCACATTTTTGTGTCTCAAATGAAATATACCAAGAAAACGCTCGAAAAATTTAGGATGATGGATTTCACAGCAATTACTACACCTATGGAGAATAGATTACAGTTATCTCATTCAAATCCATCTCCTGAGGTAAGTGCCACTCTCTATCAGTCAATTAATTCAGGAGTCTCATTTACCTGACCTACACTAGACTAGATATCAACTTTGTAGTAAGCTATCTATCCAGGTTCATGCAGCAACCCAAAGTTATTCATTGGAAAGGTCACCAAGCCACATCTTGAGATATCTCAAAGGATTAGTAGATCTTGGTCTAGAATACAAGAAGAATGACAACTTCTTCTTGACTAGATATTTGGATTCAGATCATGCAGGAAATATTGATGATAAAATACACTTCAGGATTTGTATTTTTTATTGGATCTGGATCAATATCACGGGGAAGTAAGAAACAACACTTTGTTTCTTGATTCTTCCATAGAATATGAGTATCGTTCTATAAGAGAAGCTGTCTATGAAGTGATTTGGCTACGTCGCATACTCGAAGAACTTAGAATACCCCAGGAAAAAACTGACTACCATGTATGTTAAAAATTAATGTTTTCTCAAACTTGTTCGCAATCTAGTGTTTCATGAAATAACAAAGCACATTAAGGTATAGGTTCATTTCATACGAAAACATGTGTTATTGAAGCACAACATCTCGATTCAATTTTTTCCAACATCTAAATAACAAGTAGATATCTTCACAAAGTCACTTGCACGTGACAAGTTTGAGTTGTTCAGAGAATTTCTCTCCTCATCCCTTGAGACAATGCACAATTAAGGGGGGAATGTTAGGATAATTAATTATGCATTTTATAATTAATTATTTAACTATTTTTATTAATTAATTATTGTTGTTATATGGTTTTATTAACCATATTTGTCTTTTATTTTCACAGGTATAATTGTTATGATTGTTATAACAATTATGTGCTTCTCGGATGCATTTTGGATGTTGTTGTAACAATTATTATTGTATTCATATGTTATAATAATTTCTATAAGAATTACAAGCACTCCATTTTATTCCTATTTGATTTCACATTAATAAAATCAACAGGCTGACCATCCATGATATTCTGTGAAACTTGTCAAGGAACAATTTAATGGTTATGCAATTAACTACAGGCTATAATGGAGATGTCTTGTCACTGCGAGTTTTAAATTAATGGCATCAAGAAATGATTTACTATAGGTGGGATGCCTGAGGAGCTCAGGAAATTTGAAACGCCTTAAAGACATTAAATCTCAATGGCAACAACTTCCACAGTGACTATTACTCCAGCTATTACAAGATTGTGCATCATCTTAAATTATTTGACATAAAATGCATTATTACCATAATTCAAGGAACTATTCCTGTTTGGTTCAAAGGTCTTTTTACAACTTGAAAATTCTCAACTTGATATTTTATATAATTTTTCAATGCAACATCCTAAACATGAGTATGAGTATGAGCTAATAAAATAACTTCATTCGTTTTAGATTTATCTCACAACAACTTGACAGGAACTATTCCTATTAAAATCTTGGAAGCAGACCCTGAAGTGCATATGGTCAATCAATCACAGAGTGTTGAATCACAATATTACTGAGGGAACTACTGAGATGTACGATTGGTGATGAAAGTATGGATTTTCCAGGCCATGTAACAATATTTTGATGGATCAAATCACAGCACTCCTGGGACTCTACAACTCGATGGAACCTTGAGATATCTCAAAGATATGGAGATCATTGCACAATTCATGGAGCTTTGTCGCATAACAAGTTGTCAGGTAACATTCCTCTAGAAATCGGAAAAGCTACTCTGGATGAAGGCCGGCTCCTAATTGCTCTGTTTACATTTCTACCAATAATAATTTGAGTGGTTCAATTCCAAAATAATTTGAAGGAATTGTTCAACTGGAGTCTCTAGTATCTTTCAGGGAGACATGTTTTCAGGGAAGACTCCCTCAGAACTTTTAATTCTCAGGATTCGATTTCTATTTTGGAATCTTTCTGAAGAACATATGCTTTATGCCAATTAATTCACAGACCGGGGAAATGCAATTTTCAACCTTTGAGGCTTCAGATAAACATATTCACAGTGAAACCCCAATCTTCATGGATTTCCCCTAAAAAATGAAACACATAGAGGGTTGAGAAACATCCACAGTCATGCATTTATTTTCTCCGAAGGTTGATACAATACACTACAAAAAATACCCAGAGGCAAAGGTGCATTACAGTTTCAAATGGGAGGTTTGAGCTCCACAACTCCGCCTGCCAAAGAGAAGAAGGGAGGAGCCAAAACAAGAATTTCCAACCTTTAGAAAGAAGCCCCTCCTTACAATTTATAGGAAGAATGAGAGAGGGAAGAGAGAGGAATTCCAAATCTACCCCAACCACCTCCAGGTTGTATTTAATTCATCTCATTATGGTGGTAGGTGAGGACCATATCAAACCCAAAAAGTGGCAAACTGTATTTTGCATTTTTTAGAACTTGTTCCCACCCAATTAAATATATCCAGTTTTAGTTAGGATAGAGGACGCTCGTAAGCTTTCCGAAAAGTCCAACCTTGTGTGAATCGGAGCTCCCAGTCAAAAGTTATGGCCATCTGAATATCTGGGTCAGGGTCTGCTTCCTGTCAGCACTCAGAATGTTGCGCCTCCTGAAGGTGCGCCATAGGCGCATCCGTGTGTGTGTCGACATCTTCTTACGTGCACCAAGGCGCAACTTTTTCCCTGTTGGCACTCATTGTCATGCGCCATTTCCGCGCGCCAAGGGTGCATCCTTTACATTGTCGACACTCATTTCCATGCACCCATTCTGTGCGCCTTGGGCGCACCATTTTCTCTGTCGACACTCCGTGTCGTGCGCCCATTCTGTGCGCCTTGGGCGCACCATTTTCTTTGTCGACACTCCATGTCGTGTGCCCATTCTGTGCACCTTGGGCGCACCATTTCCTCTGTCGACACTCTGTGTCGTGCGCCCATTCTGTGCGCCTTGCGCCACTTCTGTGCGCCCCATTCTGGGCCTTGGGCGCACCATTTTCCTCTGTCGACACTCCGTGTCGTGCACCCATGCGCCACTTCTGTGCACCTTGGGCCCACCATTTTCTCTGTCGACACTCCCTGTCGTGCGCCCATTCTGTGTGCCTTGGGCGCACCATTTTCTCTGCGCCACTTCTGTGCACCTTGGGCGCACCATTTTCTCTGTCGACACTCCGTGTCGTGCGCCCATTGTCGTGCGCCACTTCTGTGCGCCTTGTGCGCCTTGAAATGTCAGGGTTCGAGTTTCTTTGATTCCCATACTCTTCTGCTTGTCTATATCTACCCGAGGGGAGATATATACAACAATTTGGCGACTCAACGGGATCACCTGCCTGCTAGGTAGAAGATCAGTGGCCTTTTAGCAATCCATTGGGCATGGAGTCATAAGCAATAACCTGGAACCAACCTGATATCTGATCCCGAACCTGATACCGCAACTTCTTCTCTGACAACAATCTGAACTGTAGAAAACAACCTGAGAGCAGAAAAACCTGTGCCGAAGCACTTAGGGAAAAAGAAACCTAACTACAACAAGACAATGTGCAAATGCACTTAGAGGAATTTGAAATCTAAGCTAATATTTACAAGGGTAGAACCTTTTCTCTTTTCAGTAGCAATGTTTAAGATAGATTCCGTTGACCGGAATCGAAAGTTCTTCTCCGTCCAATGTAGAAAATTGGAAGGCATTGCTACTCTTGCACCCCGTGACCATGTAGGGGCCACTCCAAATGGCGTCAAACTTGGAATTCTTTCCTGGTCTTTGCCCGATCTGCATCCCATTTTAGAACTAGATCCCCCTTCCTGGAAGGTCCTTGCTCTTGCCTTCTTATCAAACCATCCTTTTACTAAGGCCCGATCCTTTTCGATTGTCTGAACTGCATGTCCTCTGATTTCTTCTAATTCCATCAACTCTGCATACCTGGCCTCCATTGGTTCAAACTCAAACAACTCCAACTACCTCATGAGCTCCAACGCTAGGCAGTTCTAATGATATGGGTAATACTGCCTCCTTCCCAATAGACCAGCTTGTAGGGAGAATTACCTGTAGACCTCTTTGGTGTTATTCTGTCAGCCCATAGCACTAATTTTAACTTGTGTATGCCATGTTCTTTGATTCTCATCCAAATTCCTTCTGATGATTTTTAGCAATTCTTGTTTGTGGACTCTGCCTGTCCATTACCCTGCGGGTAATAATTTGAAGAGGTGCTCAAATAGATTCCATTCTTGACAGCCCATTCTATAATTTTTGAACCTATGAATGCTAATGCATTATCTGATATGATGGTGGCCGGCACACCGAACCTGGTCATTATTCCTTCATAAAACTCTAGTATATTGGACTCGTTTGCCCTCTTTGAGTGCTACTACTTCAGTCCACTTGGTGAAGTAGTCCGTTGCCGTGAGAATCCATTTGTGGCCTTGGCTTGAGTTTGGGTTGATGACCCCAATGAAGTCCAATCCCCATTGCATAAATGGTTGGTCAACCAAAATTGGGTGCAATGGAAGTGTTGCTAGTCTTTCTTTGCCTGTGAAGAGTGCACATTTCTTGCACTTTCTTATCCATGTATAACAGTCACTGAACACTGTGGGCCAATAATACCCTGCCTTCATTATCTTGAGAGCTGTTACTCGTGGGGCAAAATGTCCTCCAGAATCTTCATTGTGAAAATCTCGTAACACCCTCTCAATTTGACTTGTCCCAATGCACCTCAATAAAACTCCATTGATGTCTTTCTTGAACAAAACACTATCAACAAGCACATATGGAATGGCTTGTAATCTGAAGTATCTCCTCTTTGCTTTGCTCATTTCTAGAGGGCATAGTCCTGTCTGTAGGAAGTGTATCATATTCTGAGTCCAACAAGGAGTAGGAACATCATCATTTTCATGTTCTTGACCATCCTGTAGTACCAAGGTAGTCTCCTTTTCGTCACCTACTTCAACTTGTTGACTCAAGGCTAGCTGCTCACATAGTCCCTTTCCACGTACTAGTTTTGTGACCTTGATCTCGATGTCATATTCCATGACACGAGTTATCCATCCTGCACGTTTCTCATTCAGATCCTTGTTTAGAAGGAAATCCTTGACTCCTGTATGAGAGACCAACAAGTGGATCTTGTTGTTCGAGACTAGGTGCTTGAATTTCTTTAAACTCTTGATCACTGCAAGTACATGCTTTTCAATGAAAGAGTACCTAGTTTCATATTCCTCCAAGCCTTGACTGAAGAAAGCAACTGGTTGCTCTAATCCTCCTTTATTTTGCTATACCAAGATTGCAGAAATTGTGTCTCCACCACCGAAGGCATATAGCACGAAGTCCTTGGAGAAGTCTGGATTGACGAGGGTTGGAGCTTGAGATATAGCCTCTTTTATTGCCTCAAAACTTGCCTTACCCTCAGTTGTCCACTTAAATGCCATGCTCTTCTTCAACATCAGCGTTATTGGCTTCACGAGAGCTGCAAAATTTGGAACAAACCTTCGGACAAAATTAATCCTTCCCAAGAAGCTTTGAAGAGCCTTCTTGTGACTTGGCAATGGCAATGCTTGAATTGCTTCAACTCTTTCTGGGTCAATCACCAACCCCTCCTTTGAAACAATATGGCCTAGAAGTTTTCCCTCATGAGCCAAGAATATGCATTTTTTGGGATTCAATGATACCCCAAATCTTCTACATTTCTGAAATACTTGCCTCAAATGACAGAGGTGATCCGCTGCATTTTTTGAGAATACAGTGATGTCGTCGAGATATATCAGAACTATCTTATTGATCAACCCCTTAAATGCCATATCCATTGCCCTTTGGAAGGTGGCTCCAGCATTTGATAGCCCAAATGGCATTTTCTTGTAGGCATAGGTCCCCCATTTGGTGGTGAAAGCTGTCTTGAACTGGTCATCTTTTTTCACCATCACCTGATTATACCCTGAGTAGCCATCTAGGAGAGAGAATCTCTCTGAACCAGATACTACTTGCAATATTTGTTCCATTGAAGGAAGTGGGTAATGATCTTTGAGAGATGCCCTATTGAGGTCTCGGAAGTCCACACATAACCTAATTTCTCCGCTCTTCTTCCTGACCGGAACCAAGTTCGCAACCCAGCTTGAGTGCTTGATCGGGAATATAATGCTTGCCTCTATTAGCTTGTTAAGCTCTTTCTTCATTAGAGGCTCAATGTGAGGGTTGACTGGTCTTTGCTTCTGCCTGATGGGCTTAGCATCCGGATCCAATTCTATGGTATGTTGTGCCAAATTTGGATCGAATCCTCTTAAGTCTTCATAGCTCCAAGCGAAGACATCTGGAAATTCTTGGCAAAGTTGTATGAAATCTGATTTCTCCTGTTCAGTGGCCACTTTGCCAATTTGAAGTGTTTTGTCTTCCCCAACCAGAATTGGCTCTGAATCTTCTCTCTTGACCTGTATATTAGCCTTTTCCTTACGAAACTGGTCGTTAGGGTTGAAGATAGACTCCAACGTTACTAAACCTTTAGGAAGCTTGTTTGTCCGCAGCTGCACTACTTGATCTCCATACTGCTGCTCTAGTCTGTCCTGATTTCTAGCTGAGAATTCAGCTTCTTCTTGCAAGAAATTGACGATCTGTTGATCGTTCTCAAACACCTGCCAGCTTGTGTTATTATCTGGAACTGCTGGCCTCACAACTACATGGATATGTGGCTGCATTTTTTCTCTTCTGATGTTGTCAACCACATCAAATGTTGGTCCAACTACTGCGAGCCAATTTGTGGCTTCATTTTTCTTCCTGGGTATGGACACAATGTTGAAAGCTTCAAAATCCTCAATGAGGTCCCATACCCTATTCTTGTAGTTCTTCAGCAGGTCGTTCTTTATAGCATGTTGTCCCCTAACTTGGTTTACGATTAGCTCGCTATCTCCAAACACCTGCAAGTTCTTTATGCCCCTTTTCCTGGCCCAATGAAGTCCATGAATCAAGGCCTCATATTCAGCTGTGTTGTTTGAACAAGAAAACTGGAAACGAAAAGCTGAATAATACTTGATGTCTTGTGGTGAAATCAACACTGCACCACCTCCAGCACCTTGCCTGCTTCTCGAACCATCGAAGAATAATTTCCAAACTTTGTTTTCATCCTTTTGTTCAGGCTGAATGATGTCAGGAATGGGTGAATTTTCCTCGTGTATACAATACATGCCCAATTGAGATTCTTCAATTTCCTTGTATGGGTCAAATTCATGACTTTTGTTTGCCCATTCATCTAAAGTCAAATCAGGAATTCCCTCGACCTTAGTACCTGCTTCTAGATCACTTGAACACTCCTCCTGATCGAAAGCTGAGCAATTTGCATTGATAGGGCCTGGTACATAAGGCTCAATATGAAAATTGGCAATCGATTCTGATCTGATTGTTGCTTTAGCTCCATACCTTGTCCTAAAAATCATGTGCGACCAATCTGCAGATAAATATCCACCGATCTTTGCAGTGAAGTCTCTTGATAGACACAACGCAAAGAGTGGCGGGAGGTCAATTACAGACACATCTTGCAAGACTGTAACATTAGGACATGAATGTAGTGTTAGGCTTAACCCCTTGATGACTCCAACAGTTCCCACTGCTGTTCCATCTAGTTGCACTACTCCTTTCAGCACTGGCTCGTACTTCAGACCCAGTTGATCCGCTATTTGCTTTGGCATCACAGAACTACTTGCTCCTGAATCTATCATGCAGTTGTGTACCAAGTGGTTTCCAACAATCAATGAAACATAGAATGGTGGAGGCTTCAAATTTTTCCTTGTCTGGCCCCCATCATGTTGCACTGCATTAGTGAGAACTTTCTCATGTCCTTGGTTTGATACATTTGTGGCAGACCAATTAGCCATTGCAGCTTGCAACAAATCTCGTTGCCCTGGGATCGCCAGTGATTCCCACATGGAAATGTTCACATGTGTCTTCTTCATTTGATCGATGATGTTGAAGGGGGATGAACTGTCCTTTTGCTGCCCCTTACTTGGTGCAAGCTTTTCTGTAGCTTGAACGGGTGCATGTGTTGCTGCAACAGGTACCTTAGTCTGGTTTTGTGCATTTGGGGCTGCGTTTGGTCTGCTGGCCCCTTGTTGTGTAAGAGCGGGTTGAGGAACAACTAGATTACATGGTTGTCCCTCTCCTATGCCTCTCTTCTTTGACCGTGTGTTGGCAGCCACGCCTTGAAAAGGCTGTTGGTTAACTCCACAGAAGTCTTCCGTTTGCCAATTTGCCAATGTGGTTTCTGTCGGAGGTCCCTCTTGTTGCGTTTCTTGCTGCTGATTCCCTTCTTGGCTTGGTTCTTGAGGCACACCAATGGTTTGCACCATCAAGGCCTGATTCAGTGCACCATTGAAACATGCTGACTGATTGTGAGGTAGATTGCAAGGGTAACACCAGTCGTACTCCTGTGCCATGTTATTTTGTGTCGGGACCAAGGCTCTCGAGGATGTCGTTGCATTTGGATCATATGGCCGAAATGGCCTGGCAGCTTGAGGTTGTCCTTGGCTTTGGTTCGCAGCCTGAGGTGGTGGTGGTCTATTCTGTTGGTATGAGGGCCTAGCTTGGTACTGTGCTTGAGGCTGATACGGTCTGGCACTTTGAGCTTGCTGTCTTTTGATAGTCACAAGCTCATTTCCGAGGTTCTGCAGTTGTTTCATGACCTCTTGTAATTCCTTTGAACTATTTGAAGAAGTCGATGCCTCATTATTGCTTTGATTTCTAGGAGTTGGAATGGGATTCAACTCTGGTGCTTGGCTGGTTGTAGGATTTCCCATATCTGGATAGAGAGGCATTGGTGGCCTTGGTGCAAGCTTGCCAGCTTGGATTAAACAGTTCTCTGCTCTGATTGCTGTGTCGTAGGCCCCTGGTAGCGTCGTCCCTCCCATTGATTGGATCATCATGGCTATGTCTGAATTTATAGCCTTTAAGAAATAAAGGAATGCTCCTTCGGCAGTTGGCCTGACAGTTATTGGGATCCTGTCCCATGTCCGTTGGAACCTGAAGTTGAAATCTGCCATTTGTTCGTTAGGAGCCCTTTTGATTGTTGTCAGCTGTTCCAATAAGGACAAATTGTCCGCCCTCTCCCCGAATTGGCTACAAAGAGCTGAACAAAGCTGGTTCCAATTTGTAATAGACCCTGCTGCTAGGCTCCTAAACCATTGTAAGGCCTTGCCTTTGAAAGATGAAGCCAACAACTTGACTGCAATATCCATTGCATTTATTTCGTGGATCGCGCATACATTAGCAATATCCTGGATGTGATCAATAGGAGTAGTATGATTTTCTCCTGTGAAATAGGGGATATTCTTTAGCGCTGCAACTGGAATTTGATTCTGAGCATTTAGGGCAAGTGGACTACTGCCCGTGAAATTGACAAAGGGATTCGGTGGTAGATGCGCCATTATGATTGGCCTAAGAACCCTGGTTGATGCGAGAAAAGGTCTACCAGGTGGAGGTGTAGACAAAGTCCTGTTAGGTGGAGATGGTGATCTTTGTGGTCTTCTTCCTCTCCTTCCTCTTCCTGGTGATAGCTGCAAGTGGAAAAATAGTCCCTCTTCTCGAGTATCAGACCTGGTTCGAATTCTTCTCATATGCCTGGGAAACTTTTGCTGTTATACCACTGAATTCTACCCCTTCGGAGTCGCCAGATGTGTTAGACAGTCAGCCTCAAAAAGGCTAGATTCTGCCAAGTTACACACCAAACCTGACAATATTAAAAATAGAATTTAAAACTTGAAGGACCCAGAAGATACAACTCTTCAATTTGGTTATGGGGGATCGTTATGCAGCTGTTAATCTCTGAAAGGTACAGGTGAAACTTAGGTTATGCCAGGCAACTGGGAAAACCCAAAATACCAAAAACCATGAAATTTTGAAAGTCAAAATCTCAAAAATCTAAGAATACCCTTTTGAAGATTACCCCCAGATCTATCAGCTGGTGAAATTTTGACTTGTTTCGAGCAAGTTAAGTCCTTGAAAATCAATTTCAAAGTTCAGCCTGGAAGGTGAAAAATCTGGAATTGTAAAACCTGCAATTTTTTGGTCCGAATTTCATGAAAATTCCTTCAAATCTATGGAATGACCTCTTGGTCCCACCGGGCATGCCAAAACTATTGATGCGAAATCACAGCACCCCTGGGACTCTGTAACTCGATGGGTTGCAGATTCTCAGTATGATTGCATAACATGGAGCTTTTCCCAAGTGTGGGACCTTGCGAAATCGGAAAAGCTCTCCGGATGAAGGCCGGTTCCTATTCCTCTGTTTAGATGCACACGTAAAAATGCAGTAGGGTCTACTCAAAACCTAATCTAATTTTCCAAGGAGACAGGGGTAAGAAAATGCAGAAAATAAAACCTAAACTAACAGAGGTGATGCACCGAGGAATGAAGAACACCTGTCTTGCCAATTAAACACAGACCATAGAAATGCAATGCAAGATCATGCACAGATAACCATATTCACAGTGAAAGATCAAGAAGATGCAAAATGAAACACTGAGAGGGTTGAGAAACATCCACAGACATGCATTAATTTTCTCCAAAGGTTGATACAACACACTGCAAAAAATGCCAAGAGGCAAAGCTGCATTACAGTTTCAAATGGGAGGTTTTAACTCCACAATTCACCTGCCAAAGAGAAGAAGGGAGGGGCCAAAACAAGAATGTCCAACCTTTAGAAAGAAGCCCCTCCTTAAAATTTATAGGAAGAATGAGAGAGAAAAGAGAGAGGAAGTCCAAATCTACCCCAACCACCTCAGGTTGTATTTAATTCATTTCATTATGGTGGTAGGTGAGAACCCTAGCGAACCCCAAAAGTGGCGAACTGTATTTTTCATTTTTAAGAATTTTTTCCCACCCAATTAAATATATCCAGTCGTAGTTGGATAGAGGACCTCGTAGGCTTTCCGAAAAGTCCAACCTTGTGTGAATCGGAGCTCCCAGTCAAAAGTTATGGCCATCTGAATATCTGGGTCAGGGTCTGCTTCCTGTCAGCACTCAGAATGTTGCACCTCCTGAAGGTGCGCCATAGGCGCATCCGTGTGTGTGTCGACATCTTCTTACGTGCGCCAAGGTGCACAACTGTTTGTGTCATGCGCCATGACAACCCTTTTTGTGCACTCATTGGCGCCTTGGGCATTTGCTCTGTCAACACTCCGTTCGTGTATTCTGTGCGCCTTGGGCGCACCATTTTCTGTCGACACTCGCCATTGTCGTGTGCCCATTCCTTCTGTGCGCCTTGGGCGCACCATTTTCTATGTCGACATCCTTGTCTGTTTCTGTGCCCAAGGCCGCATCATTTGTCGTCGACATCCTCTTCTGTGCGCCTTGGCGCACCATTTTCTCTGTCGACACTCATTTCCCTGTTGACCACTCATTGTTATGCGCCATTTCTGTGCGCCTTGGGCGCATCCAATTCCTCTGTCGACACTCATTGTCGTGCGCCACTTCTGTGCGCCTTGGGCAAATGTCAGGGTTCGAGTTTCTTTGATTCCCATATTCTTCTGCTTGTCTATATCTACCCGAGGGGAGATATATACAACAGGAACTTGGACAGGTGTGCATTCTTTCATCATGGAGGATGTAGTTTGAATGGGTCATATCAATTTTGGGGAAGTGTATTACGTCAATTCTTCCAGTGCAGAAGTAGAGTTATTATGGATTGGTTAGCACCCATTACTTTAGACATGAGGAAATGCACTAGCTTCATGGGACTAGCAGGTTACTATACCTGATTTGAAATTTCTTAGGACTTCTTAGTGATGTGCTAACCCCATCACAAACCTTCAGAGGAAAGTGTGAAGACTATTTATTTAGTGAGGACAACCATGCTGATTAGGCCCTTACTGTACATCAAAGGAGATGGATCTCTAATAAGCTCTCCCATTTCAGAAGGCTGCTTCTAGCATCAATGTAGAAGAAAGTGGTTTTAGGTGTTGCACAAATGAAAATATTAGCAAGACTTACAGAGTGTATTGATACAGGAGGGTTCAGACTAGATTTGAATTTTGAGTCTCACAAACTTTGGAGAAGATTACAAGCTTCAATTAATCCGACTCATGATCTTGAGCTTCTAATATATGTATGCACTTTACTTTGATGGAGGCCTTGAATATTTTTGGTTACCACGATATCTAGACATCATGACTAAGTAAATTGGTATCGATATTTACTACCTCTTATGTGAGCCCAATTCAACGCTCGTCAAATGTTTGATGGACCCATTACTTTAGTGACAAAAACCATGCACTTTAGACATTATTTAGTTCCATTCTCATACTAGGGAAGGAGAATTTTTTGAATGAAGAAAGCATAATTAACCTTGCCACCTCTTGGTCATCTTGATTTGTTTTATTTCAGTCATTCTTCAAATTACACCACATATATGCGTAGTCTATCTCATCATTTCAATTTGAGTAGAGATCAAGTCTTAGGGACCCCCAGGGGAAGTTTAATCCATTTTCGCTAGATTTCCAGTCACTTTTTGGGCTCCTTCTCAGCCATTTAGGTCTTTTCTATTTGGTTCATTCATTTCAGAGGATTAATTAGGAAATTAGATGAAGAGAGCCCTATAAATACCCTAAAGTTATGAGACCATAATGAGGGACGAAGAACTAATCACTACTACTCCATTGAGATAGTTACATCCAATTATAGGCATTCGTAGGAGCTCACTTGTATCCATTCATAGCTCCATGTACAAGAGGCCAAAGGAGTGATTCATTTGCCTCACACTTCATAAGAGGTGAGCCTTCATTCTATTCCATGCTATACCATTTATTAAATTTCTACACATAGTTATTGCTTGCTACTTTGGGCAAAGATGTGAGATATCACAAGACGAAACCATATGGTCATGAGTTCACACAATTGACATAGAACTACACTAGGTCTGAGATGTAGTGCAACACTCAGTTAGTAATTCCACCATTAGTGGCCACTGAGGATAATTTGGACCCCTTCATTGTACATTTTTTTAGGGTTTGGTAGAAGATTTTGGGGTGATTACAAGTCTTTCTTTCATCTTGGATTGTTTGGACTACCATGCAGCAGTGTAGGGAAAGAATCAATTCCGCACAACATATCACCCCGAGACAGATGGTTTTAGACTGAGCTGCCAAATCATATCTTAGAAATGCTTAGGATGTATGTGATGGATCACACAGTCTAGATGGGACCCAAAAGTGCCCCAGTCCCTCTCCATTTGCTACCATACCAACTAGATAGTTTTCAGAGTCCATCTATTTCAGGGTATCTGCGCAATCCTTCTTGCTTCAGTGATTTATATGGTAGAGATCTCTGCAAGACAGTCTCTGTAAGTTGGGATCAAGTCAACTAGGACAGGGTTTCTCTTGGACTAGCTCTTACATATTAGGACATGGAACAGTAGGTGGTTTGTGATTAGAAAGAGATGTTTAGGAGGGCATCTTCTATAGGAATTTGAAGAAGTTATTTACGGTATCAACATAGGATGGACCGTAGTTTTGATGTGGGCTATCCACAGGTCAGTTAATCATTTGTGCTCAGGCCACTGACAAGTATCTCTATTTGTTTATAGGAAACGTTATTCTAAGTCTAGCTCCTAGATTCATGGGTTCAACTTCATGAGTATCTTGGAGTCAAAGACTATTTGGTTGCACATCTTGGCCTACCCTCTAGCATTTCCACCAAGCTCCGTACTCCCGTACATCGCATGTGTACTGACATGTTTCTAGACTCGGTTTAGGAGATATGTTACAAATCCATTCTCATATGTTAGATTAGACATCATTGTAGGTGTAGGATCAGGGGAAGGTGATGGTTGAGCCCATTCACACTCCTAGAGCAGTGAGGACACATTGGGCATATCGAGGTAGTCATAGGTTGATTATGTCTAGGTGCAGTGGGATACATATGATGAGACTATAGCTATATGGGAGGATGGCTACTTTACCTACGAGTCTTAGTTTCCACATTTGTTCCAGTGACTTCCAAGAGGGAGTTGAAGTTCTAAGGTCTTTGCAGGGGTGATATTAGTTCCCACTTCCCTTTCACTACCCTGATTAATGACTAATCATGATAATCGATGATCATATTCATGTTACATATCCTATGGACTATTATTCCATAGTATGACTGTTAACATTGTCTAGATCTTTGTTGATTTCCCAATCTGTTACAACTGGATTCAGCTATGATAGGCCATGATGATTCATGCCATGCAGATCTATTTCCTCCACTATGCATAATTGATGATATAATTTTTGACATGAAGGCATTGAGTACAATGGATGTTATTCGTGATCATGTGATACCCTTGGAGTATTGTGACCTAGCTCCTAGAAACTGGAAATCCTAATTCCATGCATGATATAGTTGTTGATAAGCCCCAACCTGTGGAAAAACCACCCCATGGTTAACATTGCTTGAGGGTGTCATGTGTGTGATTCATATAGTCTGGATGATTCTTGGCCAGTTACTACCACTTACTATTATTTTGGATGTTCTGATATCAGGGGCCATGTCAAGTTTGAAGGAGCGTATTTGTGTTTTATCAGGTTAAACCTATGACATGTACAAACTATCGAGGGATTGGAAACCAACCATTCACTTGAACACTCTCTAGATGAATGACAACAAGGTCACTATGGCAACTAGTATTTGTTTGTGCATGTTACATGTGATGTTACTGTATTTCCACTGGGGGGATCACCTTTAAATGTGACCAAGGCGTTATGTGTATTTATTTATTTGACCCTTTATCCTCCTCCTAATGTTGCATCATGTTCTATTTTGACGTCATGCATTAGTCCCCTTTCTCTTATTTATTAAATGTGTGTATTTCATATTATGGGTAAGCATGTTGTCACACTCCTTAACTAAATAACCACTATATCATAAGAAAGTAATTAATCATGGTTGTTGGCTATGATATTAAAGTGTTGTAAGAATCGACCCTAATAATGTCGATAAGTAATATGTAAGTGATGCCTGTAAGTTTAACTCATCTTGAGTGTGAAACAGCTCCACTTTCTTAGGATACACAAAAAATATCACTTGTTGGCTTGTGCACACAATCGTTAAACTTCCTCCATACCTCTTACAATTTATTTACTCAACCATACACTATGGTTGCATGTATGAAATTACGACTTTTATGGATGCCTTCCACAATCAACCAAACATTATAGGCTTATTTTCTTGTCACCATTTTCTTATCAAACATTTTGAATTTGATCTTGAGAGCTGATGATCACCCTTCCATGACATTATATAGCCCATTTCATCAAGTAACATTTGGGGGCATAATATTCACATAACCCTATTCATTATCATATGGAGAATAGCCACAATATTCATCATACTTGGGGGTTCATTGATCATAGTTGATTCACATACAATACATGGATAAACTTACACTTCTCTTAACTCATACAAATTTGACACATACCTTGGCTTGTTTTGCGTTGCTATCCATAAGGTTTTGGTACAGTACTTCCATTCTCTCACTCAAATTCTTTTGTCTTCCTTACCATGGATAACTCTTGCTTTGAATTTAATTTCATCAACCTCAAAAAGTGGAAAATGGATTAGTTAGGGTTATACCTCACTTCCTCAACCATGATTTATTCATCTTTGGATTAGTCATAGAGCCTATCTCTTGGGATATGTAAGCTCAAGTTGTACTTTGGAACTTACAACCTTGATTACATACTCTTGTGATTACGGTTCATCTAGCTTGGACTATTGAACCTATGCTTACTTCAAATATTTATGAAGAAGTGTTAAAATGTGTTGAGGGTTTCAAATCCTTTTGTGTGTCTGTTTGAAGTCCAAATGGCTTCTAGAATATACATATGAGAAGACCCTCATGGGACTGTGAGTCACCTATATTGTGGGATGTAAAGCCAATTTTTTTAGATATACTAAGGGTGGAGTTCTCCTTGGGATTTGGGTTATCACCTTATAACTAGAAATAATTTGCATTCCAAGGGTACTCGTTATGGGGTAACATAATTACTTGTACAAAACTGGAGTGATAATACTCATAAGGAAATATGAGGAATAAGGGGTAACTTGGGAACATACAGAATCTAACTATGAGTTTTGATATACACTATATCATGTACAACAGGTATGTTCCTTTAACTTCAACGAATGATACCCTGATTTTTTTCAAGGATTATTTTTCAGGCAATAAATATGACTTCAGAATATTACTTGGACTAAAAATTGACATCATAGTCCTTTGGCTTTCTAAAGAATGGTCCCTAAATATCAGTTTGTCATGCCAAATTAAGATAGATTAGGTGAATCCATTGAGTGAAATAGTTGGCTATGTTTTATTGTGAATTATATTGACTAATGAAGTAAATTTCTGGAAATGCCTATTTTAGTTGGTTCTCATGAAGTTGGAACCCATTTGGATTGCATTAGGGATTCCCATTAGGACAACCGAAGAAGTCAAGATCTCATTATGCTCCAAGGAATACGATATCTTAAATAAACATATGAAGAGAATTGCCTTCCCCTCTCAGTCTCTGATCAAAGGCTGGAAGAATGACATGAAATTTGCATGTTGTTTTCTAGAGCTGAGGTTAAAATAAATAAATAAAAAAGATTTAACCTAATATCTCATGAGTATACATGAAATGAGGATACAATATAAATTTTACCTTCAATGTATACCTCTCAGTCAAGTTAGACATCAAAATTATTTTAATTCTTTGAATTAAGGAAAATGTATAGTAGAGACTTTTATGAATAGTTAAGGTAGTTTGGATATCTTGTAAGGTATGAAGTTATGTTTCCTATATCTTGTCTATGTTGATATTAAATCATGTATATATGCCAGAGTGGAAAAAAAAATTAACACTTTTGATACTTATGTAAATCCCTATGTACCACCATCCCTCATCCATCCCTTGAAAACCATGGTTGTAGAAATTCTACCATGCATAGGAAAACTTACCATCAACAATGGAAGCTACCATTTATTAGCCTCAAGTTGGATCAACTAGGAATTTTTTTAGGAGTTGTATCAAAGTTACTTGATAAATACTTCCATGTAAAAAATCATACCTCCCCTACACATGTGCTTCCTTAGCTTCCTCACTAATTGTAATTCACCTGGGGCTAAATTATTATCAATATTAAGGTAGTTCCATTCATAAATTTTACTTTTCTTTTAGCCCGTAGACTTTATGTTTTTATCCATCTTTTGGGTCTACCCATGAAAACATGTGGAAGTTTATTAAACTTGAATCTGGTCAGATATTATATCCTAGGTATTGTGACATTATTAATAGGTGGTGATATTATGAATAATGGGATAATACAACTCAGATAAATAATATCAGTGACTGGTCATGTATGTGAGTTAAACATGTTTAATAATATGGACTGGCACATAGCTATTTTGGTGTGTGATTTAATAAATTCATCTTTAGATGATATCTCCAGGGATCTAAGATTTTTTGAGATTAATGGAGATTGATAGGAGTGGAATGAAGGATGAATTTTTACTCCACCTTTGTAGGAGATCAGAAATTATAACAATGTAATTTTTATTTTGACTTGAATAATTGGTTTCTTTGGATGAATTGTACGGGTCTATAAGAATAATAAAACTAGTTAGGGAGGGTTGAAGGGATACGTTCACATAATGTTTTATTAGATAAGGCTAAGATCCTCAGAAAACAAAATGGATTGACAATAGATCCTAGTTAAGGATACACTTGCATGTCGGCTTTATAATAGGATATAGTTATCCCAAAATTACTTCCCTCATAGGGATGGAATTATACTATCATCAATGCTTTCCCATGCATCCTTTATTTATATCAACAGGGTTTGTACAACATACCATGTTTTGAGTTCAGAACGTGCTTACCATTTACAAATTCATTGGGGTTCGCCATAGCCAATCAAAGTACCTAATTTTCAAAATCCTGATCGAGTTCCAAACTAAGTGTGGATAGAATGCTAAAAACATTTTAAGGTGGAACCTTCAATAAATAGATTGGGTGACCTAGAAAAGAGAGAGTTCATTCCTGAGATCCCATGGTCTAACATAATTTGAGAGGATAATTATTTTACCATCAGAGTTCATGCATTTTTCCCTTCTTTATTTTTTAAAATGGGTGATGTCATATTCTAAATGTAAGGTTTAGGATAACCCCATAGGTTCATATGATGTTAATCCAAGTGGGATGTGATATTAAAATAAAATAACAAGGTTAGTGAAGAGGACAAGAGGCTGTGGAAGATACCTAAAGGTCTTGTCAATATGAGAAAATGGGATGTGTTACAATAATGTAAACCATAACAGAAGATATAAAATAATAAGGTAAGAATTATCACCAATAGAACATGTTATGTTGTAGAGCCTATTTTCATGTGTAGAAGTGTTGAAGATTGTACACTAAAATTACTATACACTCTCCATAGTTTTCTCATCGGGATTTATGGGGCAGTTTTAGCCCATAGGTTTATGGGGAGATTTTTATCCATAGGTTTATGGGGAATTTTTTACCCATATTTTTATGGGGTGTTTTTGGCCAATGGTTTTTGTACCCATGGTATTATATATTTTCTTAAGTAGTTTCCTATTTATGTGATTTTTGTACATATGGTAGGCATGATGTAACATTGCAGATGTGTGAGTTCAAGTGTGAATTTAGGAGATTATTTTAGCACAACTCCAAAAATATTTGGGTATTGTATTGAGAGAAAGAGGTGGCCTATAATAAAATATGAGCAAGTGATACTTAGTGGACATAGCTGATCAGGCCAGAATATGCCCGTTAAATGTATAATAAATGATCTCATCTTACTCTCCTTTTTATTAAGTTTGATTACATTTTGTGACTTTTATTTGATTTGATATGATATTTAGGATGTAATTGTCCATATTTTGATTGATTGTGCCATTCTAACATTTAACAAGATCTCCTGAAAGGAAGTATCCTTCTGACAATACATGTGTTAGAAATTTAGTTTCCTGTAATAAAACAGGTCCCCTAGTTCGGTCGAAGAAATCCTGCTATGCCCCCTAGCACCATCTAGAAACACCTGTTTTTGGTAGCATCTAGGGTTAGGGCACAAATACAGCTTCCACATTCTGGAATCTAGCATCTATCTGACATTCCCTCATCAGTAGTTCTGGGTGTCATTATTCAAACTTCAGTTTCGAAACTCTAGTATTTAGTTGATGGAATTTTTGGACTTAGTTTTGGTACTGTCTGAAGCTATATGCTCCAAGAACTCTCATGGTTAGTGATCTAGTAACGATTTCCTATAGGTATCTGTTTTCTTCTCTGATAGTTCTAAAACTGATGGAAGTTTATCTATTCTAACCACATCCGAGTGACTTCTAGAATCAACAACCCTATTGAATCATGAAAGTATGAGAAGACTTGTCTAGAAGTCAACACTATCCAGGGATAGTTATCTTACAGCTGTCTGATCAGCACACAATCTGTAGTCATGCAATCTATTGCTGGGCACAATTTGATTTCATCAGAATCGTAGAGACACACTATGATTATGGAAATGTATATATACAGTAGACCTGTAGTAGATTCTAAATATAAGATTGAAAGATAGATATACATATAGAATCAATAACATATGCAGGATTGAAGTACATAGATCCAATATGTTTTACCTGAATAATCAGAATGCATTTATAGAATAAATAGATCTATATCCTATTTTCTCTGGAGATATAAATACCAATAAGTTGTAAGATCCTGATTCAAGGAGGAACAAGTGTGCCCTTGCTCCCCCAAGGACCAGGATATTCATCTTATTTGGTATTTATATTTCCTAGAGCAAATAGTTTAGATTTGTTAATTTTGTATCTGCTTTTAATTCTTCTAGTTGAAATCTCTGTTCGTATACTCATTCTTGTAGGTGTTCTAGATTATATTCTTATTCTTCTTGCAACCATTTTTAAGCACTCTAAGTTGTGTGTTTATTTCCAAAGATCAAGTGTGTTTATTTATGTAGTGTGTGTTTACTTACAACGACCTATTTCAGTGTGTAAATTTATGTTTATTTCCAGTAATCTATTTTTGCAGAGAGTGTGTTTCCTTTTAGCAAAGTTTTCATAGTATGATTTAAACAATGTTTTTTTTACCAAGAAGTCCTTAAGACATTGAGAAAGATCCCCGAGAAAATACATAAAATAGAAAACAAATACCTAAAATCAACTACTAGATTGACTAGGATTATTCTTATTGTCATATAGCTTAGGACACCACCCATGGTTTGAATATGACATTAACAAAGAAGTTGATTAAATGAAGGGAATAATGACACCCATTATTTTTGGTGCATCATTTCCGGGACACGCTAGTTGGAGTCTGTCTAATTAGGTTATCAACAAGAGACAACAATCATACATCTAGTAGTTCAAGGATCTTCCCTACTATCATCATAAAATTTATGAGTAGAACAAGAAACTCAAAGGGTAGATTCCTCCCAAAAACATATCTCAAACATGAATTCATAACATCCTCTCAGTCCAAATAAGGAAGTTGATCAATAATTGGAAGCACCATCATCTCCTTGTTATACAAGAAGACAAAATTTCCACCTTTGGAATTCTTAGATCAGTCACCTAGAGGGAAGTAGAACTTATATAGGAGAAGGATTATTTCTCGAAGACTCCATTTAGGGTGATTTTTGATTCTCAACTGAGTAGTCAACCTTCTATTCCTGAATTTTTCACCTTCCCTGTGGCATACCACATACCACATTTATTGGGAGAAAAATTTTAGAAAATATTTTTAAAATGGCACAAGAACCTTGACAAGAGAACTTGATAGGACCTTTACTTATCCAATCCAATTGGATGATGATGATAAACCAATGAAAAATATCTCACCTGCACATTTACCCACATTTAGAGGGATGTCATCTAAAGACACTAAATAATTTATGTTTGAATTTAAATTATTGTGTCAAACTTATGATTACAAAACATATAATTCTGAAACTCGAGTTGTTTCCATCTACCCTAAAGGATGCAACAATGAGGTGGTTTATGGGATTAACATCTAATTTTATTACCACTTGGGCACAAATGGAATTTGCCTTCCTAGACAAGTATCAAGATTACTGTAGAGGGAGGAATAGGAAGGAAGAATTTTTCAAAACCAAGTAGGAGGAGGATGAGAATATGGAATATTATTTAGATAGATTCCTCTCTGTGAGTAAAAGATGTGGATTTTTAGGTACAAGAAGATTTAAGAAAAACCATTTTTCTTAAAGGTCTAGATGATGAATCAAGGGAGGCACTTGATCTGGTGGGAGGTGGAAACATTGATTAAATAAGAATGAATTATATTAAAGACATTTGTAGAAGATATTCACGAATAAGGGGTGGACATAGAAAAATAAAAATAGTTTAAAATTTGAACCCAAATAGGACCAAACTGATGGATGAATTGGAAAACTTTAAAACAAACATTTTAGTTCAATTAACCTCCATCATGGATGGATTACAAGCTAAAGCAAATGCTAAAACTAAACCATTATCTATGTAATATCCTAGATGCAGGAAGAAGCATGCAATAAGAGATTATCCCCTAGATAAAACAGAAATGTGCCTTATCTGTGAATCTAGGGACCATGAGAGTAATGCTTTTTCTCTTCTTCCATTTATTAAAAATCATCTTCAATAAAACAACATTCCATCCTTATCAGAAGAAGTAAATTTTTTCTAGAGATAACCTAGCCAAGGGCATTTCATGCCCAAGTCAGTTCCTAACCCCTAGTTGATGTCATGGGAAGCATAAAAAATGCCACAAAATTAGGGACAACCACCTTGGGTACCTCAACCAACATGAAATCCTTAGGATTGGTCAAGTCAATCTTACTATGCATAAGCACACCAACAACCATTTTCTAGTCAAGGAAATCTGGATGCTTGGTCATAACCTAGGTGGAGCCCTAATAATTATGCTCAAGGGAGGACATATCCCAATCAAAATCAACAAGCCATAATGGGTTTCCCAGAACAAAATTCAAAAAAATGAAAATGTGGTCTAAACCCAAATACCAACAAAGCCAGTAACAAACCCAAGAAACAAAAAAGAAACTCATATCTATGGAATAGATCCAAAAAAATTAGTTGATTGGAATGCCATGGATTGTAAGGATATTCAAACTAGATCTAGAAAAATAATTAACAGTCTACCTATTATAATTACTGATATGATAGAAGAAATTAAAACCCCTAGTATGGTTGTTCCTAAGAAGGATGTAAAAGAAAAAGATAAGGAGCCAGATAACAACTCTACTGAGATTCCATTTCTAGAGAGATTTAAAGAAGACATTGAGACTAAGGAATGTGAGTTGGTACAGGAACTAAAGAAATTGAATATTGAAATACCATTGTTACAAGTAATTAAGGACATTCCAGAATCGAACAAATTAATCAAAATTATATGTTTAAAAAGATTTGGAAGGAAGAAGTAGTACCCCAAGACTATTAAGATAAATGGGAAACTTGTTGGTTTATTAGTAGGAAAACTTTTGCTTCTTGAATACGGAAATCCTAGAAGTCCTGTTATTTCTATCTCTATAGGGAATAAATATATACATAATGTTTTGGTTGATTTGGGGAGTGGCTATAAATGTGATGACAGTGGAAACTTTTAAAACATTACGATTAACATGTATACAACCTACTAACACCATATTGCAGATGGCAGATCAGTCTATAGCAAAACTAGGAGTTATTGAAGATGTGGCGGTTATGATGGAGTCATGGGAATATCCTGTTGATTTCCTTATATTGCAGCCAAAACATAAAACACTTGGTTATCCCATTATTTTGGGTAGACCATGGTTACCTATGGTTGCTTCCTTAATTGATTCCAGATTAGGTGATATGAATATCTCAAATGGTAAGAATTCTAAGAAAATTTCCTTATATCCTTCTACACGACCTTTTATTGATAATCAAGAACAGTTGTGGGTTGATTATCCTGATACTAATAAGCAAAACCTATCCTCTTTGGCCATGATCACATTGTAGGATCACGTACACAAGGTAAAAGATATTATTTATCAACCATTGAGTGAATACCATTTTTCCTTGGAGAAATCAGGAATAGTTTCGTAACCGAAGAACTTAGTTCCGGAACCCATAGACTTTGTTCCAGAATCATCAGATTTAGTTTTGGAACCATCACTTTTAGTTCCACAACCAAACCAACAGTAATTCCCTGTAACTATAAATAATTTCACTTTGGAGGAATGAGATTTCTCATGGGGAGAGGAAGAATCAATAGCTTCATTTTCAAATATATTAGGAAATGGTGAAGAATTTCTCGAAAGCAATAGTGACGAGGAGTTCAACCTACAACAAGATAAGTATCATAACTCTTCCTACTGTCCTTTTTCCAGTATTCTATCTCAAGGAAATTTTGGAGATGTTTCTACATATCATATGTTGTTTCCACATGCATGTCCACTAAATACCTTAATGGAACCCTTTCAAAAAATCTGTTCATCACACACTGGAACCAAACATGTTGAGATTCAACCAGGTAAAATTTTGAACATTAATATTGGGTTGAAGAATTATGAAGAAGATAAATTGTTTGATGTTCTAAAAAATCATACTAGAGATTTTTCTTAGGACTAAAAAGATATGTAAGGAAGACATCCAATTATTTTCACTCATCACATTTATAATGAACACATTAGACTAGTTAGGTAACCTCAGAGAGGATTAATCCATCCTTAAGAGATATAGTCAAGCAATAAATTGAAAAACTATTAAAAGTAAGTTTTATCTACCCTATCTCAGATAGTTAGTGGGTGTCTCCTCTTGTAATTGTTCCTAAAAAGAATGGAAATAAATAATTTTTGTTGACTATAGGGAATTGAACAAAGGCACACAGAGAGATTATTTCCCCTTACCATTCATAGTTTAAGTCCTAGACAACCTTGGAGGTAAGAAATACTTTTCCTTCCTAGATGTCTTTAGTAGATATAATCAAATCAGAGTTTTTGCTGAGGATCAGGACAAAAATACCTTTACATGTCCATGGGGTACCATTTCCTATAGGGTATTACCATTTAGATTATGTAATGCTCCAGCAACTTTCCAAAGAGATGTATTAGCAATTTTTGCAAACCTAATAAATGATTGTGTAGAGGTATACATGAATGACTTCACTGTGCATAAAGACACATTTGATGATGATATGAGGAATTTAGATAGAGTATTAACAAGATGTGAGGAACACCATCTATCTATTAGTCATGAAAAGTGTTTGATGATGGTTGATGAGAGGATTTTATTAGGACACCACATTAGAACAAGAGGAATTTAGGTTGACCAAAATAAAATCAAAATTATTTCAGACTTACCTATTCCTCAAACCCCCACATATATCAAGTGATTTTTAGGGCATGTTGGATACTATAGGTGTTTTATCAAGGATTTTAGTAAAATTATTTCCTCCATGTTTAATTTTCTTACCAAGGACTATGAATTTCTTTGGGATGAAAGATGTCAACATGCTTTTGAGGAAATCAAATAAAAAATAATCACTGTCCAAATATAAAGAGGACCTAATTGGGAAAAACCTTTTCACATCCAACCAGATGCCTCAAATAACTCCATTTCTGTAGTTTTAGGATGAAAAGATGAAGAAGGGAAAATGTATGATATTTATTACATCAGTAAAAATCTTACCCCCACTGAAAGAAATTTCACTACCACTGAAAAAGAATTTCTTTCCGTGATCTATGTAATTAATACATTCAGACATTATATCACAAGGTAAAAATATTTGTACATACAGATCACTCAGCAATTAGGTACTTAATGAACAAACTAGTGGTTAGAGGTAGGATAATTAGATGGTTATTTTTTATAAGAATTTTATATTACCATAGTAGATAATCTAGGAAAATCTAATGTGGTAACTGATTTCTTGTCAAGACTGACAACTACAGGGGAGTAAGATTCAGTTAAGGACAATTTTCCATATGAACAATTGTTTTCTATTTCAGCTGATATAGTGATACACCATGGTTTTCTTATATGGAAAATTATCTTGCAATGGGGAAGTTTCCTCCTTCACTAAGAAACAAATGAAGAAGTTGATCAACACTAGTGCAAAATTTAAATAGTTAAATGGAATGTGATTTAGATGTAATCCTGATTTGGTTTTACTTATGTGTGTGAGAGAAGATGAAATATTTGACATACTGAGGGCATGTCATGATGAACCAAGTGGAGGACACTTTTTAGTGAAAAGAAGAGCTCACAAGATACTTGGCACTGGCTATTATTGGCCATCTTTGTACAAAGATGTGATGAGATATATCAAGTGGTGTGATCCCTATCAAAGGATGGGACAACCAAATTTTACCAATGAAATGCCTCTCCAATCTCAAGTAGTGATTGAACCATTTGAAAGATGGGATTTGGATTTTTTTGGTCCCTTTAGTCCTCCTTCACAAGGAAAGGAGTAAATTCTTGTATGTACTGATTACGTGACAAAGTGGGAAGAAGTGCAGGATTTAACAAATTCCATTGAAGAAGAAGTTGCTGATTTCCTTTAGCACAAAATTATGGTAAATTTTGGTGCAACCAAGAAGTATAGTTTCATACTAGGGGCCACAATTCATGTCTAATATGATCCAAGCCTTCATAATGCATTATCTGATCAATCATAGGAAGTCATATGCCTATCACCCATAATCAAATGGAAAATCAGAAGTAAAAAATAGAGAATTAGAAAACATCCTTACCAAAATAGTTGAATCAGGAAGAAGATATTGGGTAAAGAGACTACCTGAGGCTATTTGGGCATATAATATAACTTGGAAGAATACAACAGGGTTTTCACCATATGAGTTTTTCTATGGGAAAAATCTCTTGTTACCTCTTGAATTTGAACTACAAACATTCAGGATAACAACTAAAGTGGGTATTGAGTTGGATGCAGTACAAAAGGAAAGAATTCTTCAACTCAATGAGTTGGAGGAGTTAAGGATGGAAGTACTTAAGTAGATAGAGATAATCCAAGATCAAAGAAAGTAATGACATGACACACATATCAAGAAGTAGTAATGTAAGGTAGGAGATTGGGCATTGCTATTTTATTCTAAGTACCAAAAATTTAAGGGCAAGTTGAGAACTCGATGGTTGGGACCCCTATCAGATTGAGCATATATTTGACAATGGTTCTATTCAACTACTTCCCATTGATGGCAGTAGAAGGACACTTTTGGTTAATGGACATAGGCTAAAAATTTATAGGAAGCCTCCTACAAGGGATGAATTCTTGAAGAAGATTAGAGCAGACAAATAATTTTATCATATCAAAGAACTAATTTCTTCCAAAATGATCAAATAATCAGATGCTTGGATCTAGAATGAAGGGAAGAGAATGAAAACTAGTAAATGACGTTCTCTTCCCCAAAAAAAGAAGGAAAAAATAATTAAAAAATATAAAGGGAAAGAATGAAAACAAGTAAATGGATTTCTCTTCCCAAAAAAAAATGTCTCAAAGATCAATTCAAAACCAACAATTGTGGGTGATCTCCTTAATAAATAAATAATGCGAAATAAAAAGAAATTGTTTGAATTATAACTATCTTTTCTAATTGTTTTACCTTTTGTCTCACTTTTAGGAATGATGAGTCATCATGATGAAGGGATTACATCAGCAAGGATGGTAATTACATGTTTAAATTATTAAAGGTTAGATTAAAAGTTTACATTTGTCATTGGATTTGATTTAAAAGTTGGTATGGTTAGTAATTTATTGTACATTATGATTAAAAGTGAGTAATCATGAGAATGATGTCAGTGGAACAAAAGTGGTAGAATATTTATAATGAGCTATCATTTGTGTGGAATAAAAAAAGTGAATAAGAAGTTGTAGAAAAACTTCATGGAAGAAGTAGAAGAATTTGATTTGCATTCTGGAGCTAAACACAATAGTTCCACAGCTAAACACAATAGTTTTGTAGCTAAGCACAAAAGTTCCACAGCTAAGCAAATAGTTCTGTAGCCAATATGGACAGAGTAATAATTTTAAGGAGAATGAATTTGAGTCACCCTCTTTACCCTGGGGATTAAAAAGAAGTCAGAACCTGAGGATAATACCCAACTTATTGCAGATAAAGAAGTGGAAGCTATCTATGAACATGCAGGGTGGTTGGAATTCTTGAAAATGTTCTCGAAGTATAATGAAAAATTGGGTAAGAGAATTCTTTATAAATTAAGAAAAATCTAAAAAAAACCCAGGTTGGAAATATTATAATTCCTTTTTCTGTGAATACAATAAGTAATGTATCTTGTGTGCCAATTCTGCATGTCCCAAATCCTATCAAAGGATCCTTAAAAGAACTGGTTTAAACCCTTCTACAAGAGGAGGAAACTGAACCCCAATATATTTACAACACTAAGAAAATCATAAAAGGGGTCACACAGGAAAGCTTTCCCAAACCCTTTGATACAGCGGCATTTTGGATAGTCAAGTATTTAACTTGTGATGGTGAATTTGGGTTGGTGGGAAGAGAAGTCCTAAAGATGCTCATATATCTTAGATATGGATCTACAAAACTAGAACCTATATAATAAACCTTCTAGGGTTCCTTTTTGACTTCATCCATACAATGGCCCAAAGGTATTTCTGGGGTGTTGGAACAATCATACATCATGTATTAGTTCATTTGGTGTGTCAACACCCTTTTCTCGCAAAGAAAAATGGAGAAGAAATATGGGAGAAATTTCTTAACAAGTTTAAGAAAAATCCTGATATTATCAGGAGGGCAATACTAACTCTTTTTTCTCCTACAGCTAATTTGGAAATTGATGCCTCTGCAGAGGACAAGAAGGAAATAGGTGGGAGAGAATATACCAAAAATAAGAAGATCTAGAAGAAGGATTAAATCTACAGAACCTATTGTACCTTTAAAATTAACTCCTTCCTCTACTGCAGCTACAGGAAAGCTAATATATGTCTCTGACAGTGACAGTTCACCTAGGAAAGAGCAAGAAGTTAAAATTAGAAGAAATTCTAGGAGGGAAACCCACTTTTAGACATATTTTAATCTCCTCAATGAAGAAGAATTCATAAGAGGTCTAGAGAAATTCTAGAGGAGATGAAAGAATATGACACATTGGAAAAAGAAGCTGCTGATATTTTGAGCAGCATGGCCATGACTCCTCCTGGACCAAGCTAAACCAAGATGGAAAAAGAAGATGAGCTATTTGAGGAATAGGTTTTTCAAGATTTGGGTGGAGTCAGCAACACTATCACATGAAGAAGAAGATTTGGAATCTTGGAGATAAAAATGGAAATTCCCTTTGGTAGAAGAGGAATGCTCAACCCCCAAATAAATTTAAGAGAAAGAAGAGAAACAATAGGTTATACATGTTCTATTTTTGTCTAGAGCAGAACTCATTGTTAGAGAAAAGGATGAGGAGTTGAACTTCCTCAAAATCAAATTGGAATAGAGAGAAAGACTCATTGGGGAACTAATAAATCAGCTCACAGACAAGACTGAGGAATTGACAAGATTTAAATAGAAGATGTTGGGAGAAAGAGGAAGAATGTCAAATTTCCAGAAGACAGAGTACTCTGTAAATAGTCTCTACATAGACTATATTAACTTAGTGGCCAATCAAGTAGTTATGGGATGATACTTGCAAGGAACTCAATGAAATAAAAACATCCAATGAGGACTTGAGAAGCAAGATGGAAGATGAACATAAAGAAATAAAGGAATGGGAAGAAAAATTTTACAAAGAAAAAGGAGACAAATTTAAATGTCTTGTAAAAATACAAATGGTTTGCATAATGAGTGAAAAATTGATTGCATACAGGAGACCTTCTCCTGCATATAGCATGTTTCTAGAGGAAAAATTCATTCACTAGAAGCTATCAAGAATTGCATGTGGCCTTCCACATGAAATAAAAGATGAATCTGAGTTCATGAAAACCTATTCTTCATCCAGTGCAAAGAAGAAAAATATTCTCTAAAAATTCTATCTTTGTAATCTTATACTAGAAAATAACATAGGCTTCATGATCAATTTGTATGTGGGATAAAGCCAACTTAATGCATTGGTTTCTATTCTTCAAAATCAGATTGCCTGCTAGGAAAGGGATTCTGAGTATCTATTGAAAGCTAGTTCATCTGGTCTCTGCATGAGGGATCATTATGGTAAACCATCTAATTTTGTTAAACATTTCAAACCCATGCCTTTGATAGATGGTTCAAGACACATTATCTTTCCAGTTTACAAAAAAGTATTGATGCCTTCACCTCTTATGAGGAGGAAATTTTTGAAGATATTTATGAGGGATGTTTCAAAAGATGGGAGCTTCTCATTGTTTCCTTGAAGAGAAGGGAAGTAATATCTCCCAAAAATTTGATCTCGAGTCTGGAAAGAGCAAATGCTTTACACACTCTAATTCCTCATATTAATGAAAATCACAAGGGCATATGGATTGGAATGAGAACAAGGCCTCCCATTACTCTCACTCCCATGTCTCCATGACAAAACAAAGAACCTCAAGATACCACTTAATTTGAGGAAGGGAAGAGGAAAGTAGAAATAAGATTAGGGTATAGTATTTTGAAATATCCCTTATAGGATACAACTTTAAAATATGCAAAATACAGAAAAATTGCAGCCAAACAAAAATTTGATTTTTGCAAAAAATTAAATCTAGGGCACCAAATAGAAAATAATGGATAACTCCAAAAATACTTGCTAAAATCTCTTGAAATTTGAAATGGAGCTTGCTAATACAATAATAGATATTAAAGAATTGTTTTTGGAATTTTTTGAATAACAAAATGCTGCCAGAAAATTGTAGTGTGCCCTAAATAGCTTAAAAATTCTAAAATTAATATCTTCCAGAATATAGATGTAAAATTTATGAAACCTTGGAAATATTATCTATAAATATAGGAGATAATATCTCAACCTTCAAATCAGAATTTGAGAAAGTGGGAACCCTCCAAAACTGACTTGCAATCTTCAAAACAAGTCACCCCACCTAGGAGATGGCTAGAAACCCTTGCAAATGCCCTCAAAATGATGCTAGACCTTGCCAAAAAGTTTTCCATAGATCTTCCCTAAAAAAACTAGAAATCTCTCCTCCAAAAATGCCTAAAATTCTCCAAAACCATTCACTAAAACCCTTTGAAAATACCTCTTAAAAACAACCTTGATTTCAGCTCCAAAATGAAAAACTAGGGTGGATCTCTCACCACTGAAGAGTTCCCTACTAGCTAGGGATGGATATTTCACCACTGAAGCTAGGGTTCCCATGGGATCTTACTTCACAAGCTAGATATTTGTAAATAGTAGTTGCACATGAAAAGAAATATAAGTGTATGCACGAATGATCTTCCTTTAACCCCTCCACTCCTTTTATAACTTTTCCCATGCCAAACAACCCTAAAAAATCCCAAGTCATATTTTCCCCTAGGGAAGACAAAATCAATAAAGTAACTTAAAGTTACTTTTTCCTTTTCAAGTCACCATGTTCCAAAAAGGTGACCCCCAACGCAAAATTAGAACACTAGGAGTTAAGTGGCCCCTCCTAAAAATAAAACATAACATCTAGTCCCTTCGAAAGCACTTTATATCCATATCAATGGAAAATTATAACAACCAGACTAGATATTCATACCCAATAGCTCATAGCATCCATAACCCCCTAGGTATGACCAAGGCCTACACTCGAGTTGGCCCCTAGGCCTATATCGTAGGTAAGGGGGCATTACATATTTCTGAACTAAAACACTATGATATTCAATTTCAAGTATTTGACCTGAGCATTCAATTGGAATGCAGAACACAACCCAAGAATTTAAGAGTAAAATTTTGTAAGAGTACTTACAAACAAGTAAGTACAGGGTAGAATATTAATGCTTCTAAAAACATGTTGACTGTTTCATACTTTGTTCTTCCGAATGATTGTGATATGTTTTATTACAAAACTAAATTTCCAAAGAACTTTGCTGGGAATTAAATATTTTTTAAACGTTAGAACTACAATCAACAAAAGATGGAAAATTACATCCTAAATTATATTAGATCAAACAAAAGTCACAAAATTTAGTCAAACTTGATAAAAAGGAGAGTAAAATAAGATCTTATATTATACATTAATGAGACATATTCTAGCCTTATCACAGCCCATGCACCCCCCAATACTTGGTCGGAACCCTTCGAAACATCATTCTTCCCATGTTGATCCTCCTAGAACCTATGGTCCACTCCCTCCATGGTCACATTATTTGCACTCTTTTTATCCATACTCCATATCACTTCTAAGTAGTTTTCTAATTATTTCTTAGTTTATGAGATATTAACCAATTAAATCTCCAAATTTTTATATTTTTGTTATTCGGTATTTTTTTATTATAGTTTAGTTTTTATCAGTGGTATCAGAGAAGCTTCTGATCCATATTCCATGTATCAAATCATTTCAATCATCTGCCATTGAAGCCCACGTGCAAATTGATCATAATGAAATGGTGGACAATCTATTTTTGTCAGCGGATTCTCTAGTGCCCATTCTAATACATGACATTGTCTGTTGCATTTGGTTTACACTCGCAATCCATCACGATTTTCTCCTTCGGAGTCACTTTATTTTCACCCAATCGTGAAAATTGTGAGTTATAACTATTGTTATCCTTCAACGTCACTATTTTTTTCATGTTTTTTTCCACGCAATTACGGAAATCACGAATTTCCATTTTCGGAAAGGGGTCCGGAAAGATGATGGATTTAAAATTTGTAGTTACCATAACTTTGAGCTGGTAACTCAGATTGAGATGATGTTTTTTTTAAATGTGTGTTTTTTTTATCTCTTTACATTGATCATATCAAAAATTGTAAATGAAAAAAAAAAAAAATTTAAAAATTGCTTTACAGATGTATTTTTGGTGGAATCCAACATCCATTTTTTTAAATCGACATGGACAAGTTGAATCGAATTGAAAAATTTAAAGGCAAATACTTCCATACATGGTAGGTTATAACTCAATTGTTCTTTATTAATAAATATCTATGGGACATTGTGGAAGGAAAAATCTAGAAACCACACGATGTAGATAAAGCAACAAAATGGGAAAGCAAGGATCAAAAATCAACGGCAATTATTGGCCTAGGTTTATCTTATGGATTCCTACATCACATAAATCTAACAAAGCCATCACATTTGATCTAGAAGACACTAAGAAAACTATTTGGGTCACAAGCAGATAACACAACAGTGGCACTCAAGCAAAATTTTTTCTGACTCAAAATGGAGGAAGGAGAAAGTATGGTGGAACATTTCAGTAAGTTTCATTCTATTTCAAATCAATTAGCTAGAATCAAATTTGATGTGCTTGATGATGATGCAAAAGTAGTATTACTTAATAGCATGCCTCCTAGTTATTCTAATATGGCCTTCACTTTGAGAAAAACAAATCCAAGTCTAGAGGATTTAATTTCTTCTCTGATAGAAGAAGCAAATAGAACCAAGAAGATTGATCTAGAAGAAACTACAATGTATGTTAGAAAAAAATCATATTCTAAAGGAGGATTTAAACCTTTTTTTAAACAAAAATCAACCTCCAAAGGTCCACAAAAATTTCTTTGTCACTATTGTAATGTTCATGGACATGGTATTATGTATTGTAAGAAAAGAGAACAAGATTTACTTGATGGTAAATTGAAGGATAAAGTCTTCATTTCTGAAAATAGAGATGAAGAAAGTGATTCAGATATGAAGTCTCCCCACTCTGATAATGAGGAAATAAATTCTCAATAAAGTGATGAAGACTTCTTATATTAAGTAAAAAGTGCATTTCATGGAGGATGGAGGCAATGAATGCTAGAGGTCAATCAGCGACCTCTCATTAGTCACCAACAACGGGATCACATGAAGTTGTGGTGACAGTGTGCGTGTGTGTGAGTTTTCTTTTATTTTTCAGAGTTGGAGTTTGTTGTGTGCAGTATGATTTCAGAGTTCATGTTTTATACTGAATAAGTGAAATTTTCACATTGAGGGGGGGAATTGGAACATGGTATCAATGTTTAATTTTCCCTCTATTGATTTTGTATTCAGTAAGCAGTGGTTCTTACATGATTCCCTGAAGGAAAGACATAGTAGACAAATGAAAACACAAGGAAAAGAAACATCATGATATTGAGGTTGTTGGTTGTCCTGTAAAACCATCCTTTTTGAGGTTTTTTTCTATCCTGTAAATCCATTCATGTTGAGGTTGTTGGTTCTCCTGAAAAACCATCCAGATCATGAGCATGCTTGGGCAGCAAGCAATAGATGGAAGTATGGTTATTTTTTATACTTTGTCAACATTAGGGGAGTGCATATTGGGAATTAATAATGTTAACAATAGGGAAGTGAATGTTACAAATATATTGTTACATTATTAGTAAATTGTAATATTATTAATAACGAGTCAATATAACTCATATTAATAATATAGTTAATAGTTGTGTGTGAGTGAAGTTGTTAAATAAACAACTCACATAGCTATTTTTGTGTGTGAGATAATAAAGGGATGTGAGAGATATCCTAGGGATAAGTTTGAGAGATTCATGGAGATGAAATGAGGGATTGAAGATGAAGTTTGACTCCACCTTTTGTAGGATATAAAACATTATAAAATGTAACCTCTATCATTGTAATTGATATCCCGAATGAATTCAAATTTTTATATTATTGTTATTCGATGTTATTTATTATAGTTCATTTTTTATCATTCAAGTAAAATATCCACATGGGTTAGGGTAAAGAATTAGGGTATCAATCCTAAACATCATTTCATTTTGTAATTCACACTTGAGAAGATTCTATACCTCTTGCTGGAAAAACTGGGGGAAACCCTAACAAACAAAATTCATGGCAGTTATTACCATTTCCTAAGCTTCCTTTTTTGGTTGTTTGATATGGCCTTTGAAGATCAGTGTTTTGTTGAATGGATGCCTTTTCTAGTTTAGAAACTTTGTAATTTCCACCTCCATTTATTTCCTTTTGTTGTGAGAGCGAGGTCTTCATTTTTTGGATCATATTTCATCCAAAGTCCTGAAGGGATGCCATTCTTGGAGGTTTTTATTTTGCAAAATAGCTCACCATATCTCTTGATATTGAAGCCCTGGTTCATGATTTTCACCATATCTCCAGTCTATATTTTACCTTCCCTATTACCATACATCTATGTGTTCTCATTGTTTTCCTTCTCTGGCTATGTAATCCTCTTCTCTCCATTTTGAGGGTTTGATGGATTTATTACACAACTGTTTTAATACATTTCTTCACTTCCATATTTTCATAGATAATAAAGGTAACCTTGCCATTTTAATTCTAAATATAGAAATACCCATCAATGGTTTTGTATATTTCAGTATTTTTTGTCATTTTTGAGTTGTAGTTGTTTAATATGGCCGTACTATATGCTTTGGTTCACATTATTTCTTCTGCCAAATCATTTCCCCACTAATATTTGAAGTTTGGAAACCTAAAATTTTCTTGAAACTTTTTATTCATTGAATTTGATTTTGATTGGTTGTAGTGAGCTATGCATTTCTGGGTGATCTACCTTCTGGTTTCCAACAAGATGTTTTGTATGGCCATCATGGGTTTGATTCTGCTCTTATGCTTCTCCGGTTCATTTTTTACTTACATAGATCTATTAACATTGTTAGTTATATTTCATTTAGATTTGGTAGTATTTGATGAGCTCAACATACATTTATTTTGGGTTTGATATTTAAAGTGAGATACTTTTAATTTGTGCTCTGCTTTTGCTTCATAGTTGACATTTGTGTCTTGCTAGTTTTCATGACCCTCTTCTTTTTGACTTTATGCTATACTTTTGGGCCTGAACATATTTTTTGCAACTAGGCTTGATGTTTAAAATAATAATGAGTTTGTTTTGTTCTTTCACAATGGAAAATCTTTCATTTTTACATGCCTTTAATTGATCCAAATGCTCAACTTCCATCTCTATCTACTCTATAATATCAATAAAATTATTTCCTAACCAGAAGAATTAAACTATTTGAAACATACTTTATTGTTTTCTTGTAATTTTGGTATGTGTATTAATGTTCAAATCATCCCCTTTTAAGAGTTAATCTTGGAACATTTCCTTACTTGCAGCTGTATAATTGCTATTTTCATATTTGATTCCCATACTCCTAAAAACATCTCTCTGGCAGCCAAATGCATGAAGGAATTATACTTTTTGGATATTTTCATTGTATTTTATAGAATGAAAGGCTGCAACTAATTGTAGCATTTAAGAAACCTCCATCTTAGATGGTGTTACAATTACTCCATGAATTTCAATGTAGATTTTTCCTCATATGTTAAGAATTCTTGAAATGGATAGTTGAAGCACCTTTTAATCGAAAGTTGGTGGAAACTTGGAAAATCTAAAAGATGACATAATTTAAAAATTTCTCTCAAATGAAACTTTGAATCCTTAGATTCATTCAACACATTCCAAATTGTATCTTTTATTTTTCATGTCACATGTATGGCTATTTGAAAATTTTACTTCCTCATAATTATAAGGTGAGCATTATCTTCATGTATTCAAAAATTATGCTTGACTAAAAGCTTCTCTTGTCCCTTAATGCTATTTGCCTGATATTTAATGGCATGTGGGTTGTACTTTCTACTGAAAGCTTGTATTTTATTCTTATGACTATGTATAGCTTTGAAGCTCTCTTTATTTAGCTATAATACTTCAAGAGTTTAGAAATATTCTCAAATGTATGTCTATAATAATTGTATTAAAACTGTAGACAATTCCTAGATTTGAAAACACTAAAATTTATACCTTTGACTGGCTACAAACTATCTTTTGTCACCCTACACATCTTGACTTGGTGGCTATAGTTATGTTTGAGAAACTCTATCACCTTCTTATAGAGCTGTTATATAATGTTGAATTTGAGGTTTGTTCTTGAAGCTTGTTTTGTAAATCTACCATTTTCAAATGTTATTTTTTCATAACCTCCAAAAGGTATTTCTTTTTCTCTTTAAGAATTTGAAAATGAAGAGTTAACTCTGAATATGCTTGTGAGATTTGTATCCTTTGAAATTTATATTTGTTTCAAACCCTATCTCACTTGCTCATCTATATAAGTATGCAAACATTTACTTATAGGGATGATAATTTTGTAATTGATTCAATATTTTTTTGTATGCATGATATAAGAACATGTAGTAAATGCTTGATTGTAATTTTCTTCTTCTACTTGTGCAAGCATATTCAAAATTGTGATATTGAATGTGATCCTTGTTCCTTGTAAAGCATAACCATTTGAAAACTGATGAAAAACTCTTTGTTCTCTCATAAATGATTATTTTTGTTTCCTTCATAAGCTATACCCACACATTCAAAAAACATTTAGAAAATTGGGGAAGGCCATAAGCCTTTCTTTCCATATTTTATTTTTTTTGGTTAGGTTCTTTGTGATATGATTCTGAATATGATATCCTGCTCTTTAATTCTTTCTACATTGTCTTATTTTCAAGTTCCTTTTAAGAAAGTCCATTATTTTGAAGTTTTGAGTACAACAGGAATACAAATCCGGAGCTCTAACATTTGTTTCTTCTTTTTCAGGTAAAAAACAATAGATGATAAGGATGTAGAAGAAAAGTGGGCAAGGAAAACCAGAAGCCAACTACAGGAAAATCCATCTGAAAATGTAATGATGGATTTTCCTTTCGATTTTATTCATAACTTTACATGCATATACTTTCTTTTAATGTACTTGATTTTAGAGTTATTCTCAGGGCTTGAGTGGGTTCATAGTACTTTAAAAATATGAAATAAATGAAAACCTCTTAATGTGATGAGATGTAGTTATTTATTTTGGCATTACTTTTCATTAACAAGGTGTTCAATGAATTCTTTATAACTCATACACACTAGGATATTTTCACTTAATCATAATTAATTAACTCAAAGTAACTTAATCAAACTGAAATGGAATAAAAGATAAGAAGAAATGTTTCAACCTCTAAAAAGGTCTATCCATGTGCAAGTTTTTGGCTATCCAATTTTGATCTATTTTGTCTTTCCCATTTTTGTCAGGGTCATGCATCAGTTACTGAGGGACCGATGCATGATCATGACCGAGATTTCATTGTGAAAGACACTTTAGGTGGAAAGTTTGACATTATGAAAACAAAATAGTGGTAATTCATTCCTTTTCCCCTTCAGTTATGCCCCTTAAACCTATCCCTTCAATACGATAAATGAAGTTTCAAGTTGACCTCTTACATAGGTGCAAGAAAATTCAACACTTATTATACATGAACCCCACACACTACACAATCAACACTACATATTGCATATATTCCCACACCGCTCGTCGTACATCATACTAGTTGTCATTATACATATGTCACACTTCTATTCTCTATAGTACTCAGATGACATCCTATTAATTTTACACGTCACATAGCCTACTTTATACTATTAAAATGCATTCGATATGTAGTGGCTCTATATTACATCTAACATCACATGACTTACATCATACATTGTGTGTCTTTACATCCCGCATTTTCTATATACTAGACTAGTCTTCATTTCATCCTACATACTACAGTACTAGACTACTTACACATGTTATGTTGTGTATTATACATTACATTTTAGACATTCTACACATCTTGCATTACATTTTACATATCACACATATACACATTCTATTTATCATATGGTTATTTTTTCATCACTACATAGACTACATCATCTTTTACGCACTGCGCTTAATACCCTATGACACACTTTAATGACTCGGTCCATACTCGACTACCGAGATTTTACAAATCAAATGAACCTTACATTTAGCACACGTTTATTATGTGACATTTAACAATGTGACATTTTTGAGATAGTGACACATGATATAGGGTAAATCGTCACTTACTCTATCATCTTATAGTGGTATACGCTTAAGGCTACATCACCACTCCCTACTATTCATCTTGTAGTGATACACACTTTAGAGCTAAATCATCACTCCTACATTCATTTTTTCATGACATACACTTAGGATATAAGGTTAAAGTGTATCTATTCTGTGTGTCACATATCGTTATCCTTACACATGCACATTAATCACAAGATGTTAGACACCAGACACACTTCGAAAATTTCCCGATGACACACTCTAATTTACGATTCGTTCTTGACTTCTGAGGGAAAAAACCAAATGATCCTCATGACATACATTTCCAATCACTTGTAGGGCATGTGAATCCTATCATTCCATCTTGTATTACATTCCATCCATCCAACAACATAATGTATATTATGGTTTCTTTTGCTCTTACTTAATTTTGCTTGCTCATGGCCACTTTATTACACATGCTTGTTGATTACTTTTATGTCATTTATCTATATCATACAAACATGCACATTCACGCCTTTTTCTATTTGTGATTGTAAATATAGGTCTCTACACGTAACACAGATTCTCGCCTTCTACCCTTCCCACACTAGTCATTAGGGGCATCCACATTCCTCTCTCACAGGTGTTATTGTTTCATTCTGTACTTATCACTTTACATTACTTGGTTCTACACAATGTTTGACATACTATTTATCTTTTTAACATGATAACGAGTGCTTCATGTGCAAACTTTGTTATGCAGGGATATTAGTTTTCATACTTGTTTATTATTTTGTGTGCCATTGTTTGCTAATATTTAGTATTGTTTGCGGGCCTTGCTCTATGTTTGGTGTGCACACTTATATGTTGTTTGCGGCTATGATGGCCTTGCGTGTCTTATGACATCATGAGTGATGTCCCATGTTTGCAACCCACTTTGTGTGACATACTTGTCTTCTTGTGTGTTTACATTATGTTGCTTAGTAGCTTACACATTGTTTGTGTAGCTTATACACTTTTTTATACATGCATGCATGTTTACACTTTTCTTTGGCCCGCCTTTCTTATTTGTATGTGCCTTTGTTTCTACCAAGCACTTTTCAACGTACATGGAGTTATCCCTCTTTTGGGGCCACATATATCCTATCAGTGACATCGCATATGCCCCCAAAGAGGGGGACATCATTTGGGGGTTTCTACATACTAACACAAATATTCTACACTAGTTTGGTTTAGTTACATTCAGCAAGTGGGTTTAGACCAGTCTATAAATCACATACACAACAAATTTTACAGGACACGGTCCTTAGCATTTCTACAGAGAAGTTACAGGCTTGGAGGTTTCAGTGGGTGTGCCTCTCTACAATACTTCATCAAGTGGCTTGGGATTGCCAAAAAAACCCATATAGTACAAATATCTCTACACATATTTCTGTGGAGTAGTTAGATTATTGGAGGTTACAGTGGGTGTGCCTCTCTACACTACTTTGTTTAGTGGCGTCAGATCACCCAAAAAACCTAGGTAGTACATGATATCCTTGTACACTTTTTCTCGATATGGATCAGGTGCACATGTTCCATTTACATTTACATTTTCCATTTATATTTGCATATTTTACATACTTTCATATACATGCATCTTTTACATAACATTTTTACATTTACATACATACGTATTTGATTACTTGATCATTTTCTCCTTACAGGTCTGACTGTATGAGAAACAAGTAATCAAATGCGGGAAACAACAAGTGACAACAATAACAACAAAAACATTCAGTGATAGCAAACATGCTTTACTAACCATGTAGGTATGCTACACATTGTGGTAGCTACACACACACTTTCCACCCTAGGTTCACTCTCATCTATTTTTCTTTGCACATTTTTCATCTATAGTTTCCATGCTCTTCCATTTTTTTATCATTCCACACTTTGTCTAGTCCTTCAACATGTTTCTACTACACTCTTCATAGACATTAGGTATGCATCTCTATCTACTTTATGTTACCGAGATTTTTTCTCACCAATATAAAGTGGGGGAAAAATGTAGTCACAAAATCATGCACTTTAGAAATTTATTCATCCTAGTCTCATACTAATATTTAGAAGGTTATTGAGTGAATAATGTACTAATTAACCTCCATCCCTTTGTCCATCTTATTTATTTTATTTCATAATTTGTGCCCAATTGCACCCACATGCCCAACCATTTTCACACATCCCACGTAATTTTAGTAATAACTAGGATGCCCAAATTTAGTATTGGGGTTCCCATGGGTTCCTTAGTCCCACCTGGGGGAACCCCGATCCTTCTAGCACTTTCCCACCACTTTTTGGGCCTCATCTAGCCATTTTTCATCCTTATCTTTCTTATGGTTAGCCTTTTCGGGGCTAATTACAAAATTAGAGCAAGAGAACCCTATAAATATAAAGTTATGAGACCATAATGAGGGACCTAGCATTATACAATACTATAACTCCATCTAGAGTTACATCCATATATTGTATTGACATCCACATAGCTCCATCATCAAGGCATAAGCTAGGACATCTTTATCACACTTCATAGGGGGAGGGATTCTATTCTACTCCATGCATACCAACTATTACATTTTCTACACTTAGTGATTGTTTTCTATTTCAAAAAGTGTGACTGACACAAGAGCACCTAGGGATTGACATGCACACACACACACACGAGAACTACTTCTGGGTGTAAAATGTAGTGCAACGCTCAGTTTAGTAAGCCAACTATTGTGGTAGTTGAGGTTAGTCTGACCTATTCATTCTGCATATTTTTTTTTGGGTTTTGATACTTCATTTTGTCTTATTATAGGTCATATATTCCTCTTGGAATATTAAGAGTATTCAGCAGGGTATAATATAATTGACGCAACATGTAGGCAGAGTTTTAGATCACCTTACGACCCTGTGAAGACCAAATTCCAAGATTTTTCACAAACCATGGCACCTAGATTCCTTGCTAGAGCACTCATAGGTTACCCAGTACTATTCTAGGTGCCCTAGTTTACTCAGATCATCTAGATCCAGTCTTTTTAGGACTTCTACACATTTTTTCCTATTCCCAGAATTTCCAGTTTGACTTGCAACACTCTGCAATAGTCATCGGTTATCAACTGAGTTCTTTCCTTACCTCCTTCTTACATATTAAGGTGTGATTTTATTAGTTTAATTCATTTACATGCTGACATAGTACATTTATTTACTGTGTTATAGTCCTCCTAGATTATATTAACTAGTTCTTAGCTAACCTAGATTTAGCCAAATTTCAGTTAATCACTAGGTTTTACCCCTTAAGGCCAAACGTCGGTAGGGCAATTTTGGAGACATGTAACTAAAAAATTCTTCAAGAAACTTGTCTAATTTTTTTTTATTTCCATCTAGCACATCTCCAAAGGATTCTGTAACAGTTCAATTTCATCCTGGAGCTTCCATCTCAGCTCTAAAAATGTAAATCTCCACAAAACTATGGTTTTTCTCTCACTTCCCATAACAACTAAATCATGAAACCAATGCCAAAATGAGCCCCAGAGAATCCTATTTAACCCTAATTCATCAAATTTTCTTTCCAAATTCATTTAAATAATATACAATGTAAATCTTCCAAGTCTCTCTAAAAGGAGGGTTTAAACGAGGTTTAAAACCACTTTAGATTGTTAACGATTGTTCATAAATATATGAAGAATAAATCAATCCATTATTTTTGAAAAATGGTTTTATATCATTTAAAAAATACTCCCCCAAATCCAAAAGGTCCCATAAAAAATTCGTGTGACTAGGTAATGAAGTTCACATATCGAGATGGCTTTTCCTTATCTAGAACTCAGTAGGTTTATCGAAAAAACTCATTGTATTGAGAAAATTTCTTCAAAGTGACATGAAACTCGACCCAAAGTACTATAGCTACCTCATATAATTTACCAAAGTCTCATCCATGCTCAAATGTTCCTGAAATTCTCTCACCACCATGACTTACCTGTAATTTCTTTACTACTATTCACCATCTTACTTCCCATGGACCCTAAATATGTGTGAAACAACTAAGAACTTACATGAAACTCCTTATATACATGCTATGCAACACCACAATTATCTAACCATGCTTCAATAATACTTCTTTGCTCTATTTATCATGTTACTCCACCATGCACTAGGTCTAGGATTAGGTCTATAATGACTTGACTCAACACAACCACTTCATGAACTGACCTTGGAGACCACATGTAGACATTTAAAAACCTTTTTCAAAAATCATACAAAATTTTCTTGACCTCATTAAATCCTTCAAAAACCACTGGAGAGATCATATTATTACCATGCTCCAAGACACTTGTATCAAGATTCCTTTTAAAAATCATACAAAATTTTCTTGACCTCATTAAATCCTAAGATTGGATAGTACCAATCAAACTTCATATTTGACCTTGATTGACACCTCATGTAGACTCATATGACACCTAAAATCCATTTTCCATCATGAAATTTCAAATTAATCACAACCTAAGACATAATGGCCAATAATTTCTCCCTTTATCATTGATGACAACCACCTTTAGAAACATTTATGGTAACCTCAAGACAAAACACCTACAAGATACCCATTTTCATTTTTCTGATGCTACTCTCCCCTTTGAAATCTATGAAAAAGGCTATAATGGCAACTCAATATGAAAAATGACAACATAAGACATAATGACAACAATTAATTCAACTTACTTGTTCACGTGACACCTTAGACTATATTTCGCATGTTCCATTTGACTTCAATAACATCTAATAAGATCCTTGGATATGAAAAAAATAGCTCCCCTTGAATTGATACATCATGATTTGGATTCATGACATGATCCTCGTCCTACGGCAATCATGAAAATCCTTGGATATGAAAAAAATAGCTTAGTCTGTAAAAATCAAGTCTGTATGAAAAACACAACTCTTGCCCTAATTTATAGCATATCAACATTTAGGACTAAGATCCCTAAAGTACATCTTCATTCTAATTTAGTCTAACTTTCTTAATGCAATAGGAACAAACCAAGTATATGAATCACCATATAAATGTTCCTCTTGTCCTTATACCGCTAAACTCTATATGTCTATGCAAATATAAGGTCACTTATCTTGATCATCAACCATGGATATGTGTCAACACAAATGACATGGTCCTAAAATAGTTCTTTAGTGTTCTTTGCCTAATTTCACATCTTCTTAGCTTGTTGAAACATATGACTAACCCCTTGTAACTGTACTTGAAATATCTGTGCCATAATAGCTCTTTTAATACCTAGGACACTTGATTTAAGATCAATACCACCCCCGTACTTTAAGAAGCCTTCGTATACATGTAGCACACCATTACAATATACAACATGCTACTAAAAATGGGCAACTCGAAACTTCGTTACGATGGAAAGCATTGGTGAAGTATACCTAAGCTAAGGGAGTTTTGATATTATTGTTACTGCTGAATTAGTTAATGATTAAATGAAATCTGTAGCTATGTGTGCTGTTACAAAACATAACAGATCACATAGTCTGCAATTTCATGACTATCTTCAGCAAAAGAACACAAGGCCCCGAAGGACAGTTGTGTTGTCTTGATGAAGACATTCAATTACAGAATAGGTGAAATGTTGAGTTTTGAGACAACAAATATAAGTGTAGATTGCAGAAATCAGAGTTCATTACTGAATGTTACAGGTTTTCTTTAATTTTTTTCCTTCATGATTAAGACATTCAATTATATTACTGAGTTGTTTAGTTCATCATACAATCCATACAGAAAGCTGAAATGCAGAAAGAAATACACAACTCATTTTCAGAATTCAATGTTTTATTCATAAGGAATTTCAAATGTTCCCACACAAGCCATGGGATGTAACTGAAAAGTAAAGTACAACTACTGAAATAAGAGGTACACATGCATGAAAAAGAAAGTAAAGGAGTATGAGTGAACCCATCATTTCCTTGGGGGTTTTCTTCATTGTTTGAAGTATCTCCATTCCATTTTTGTTCCTTCTTCATCTTTGTTGTATTAGTCACTGTACCTGAAAAGAAGAAAAGAGAAAACTGTCAGTTACGAGCTCAGGGATCAATTCATATTCCTATACTGTCCTAATTCATGCATATGAATCTCTTAAAATAGGAGATATAATTTACTTGAAGATCAAACTGCATACATGCTTTACCCACTCAGAAAGAAGAAAGAAAAAAAGAAAAGAAGAAAACATGGACACAAGAGAGGCCAAAAAGCCTAAGTATTTTCTAACTATTTTCTTAAGTGTGCAGGTACAGGTTGCAGCCAAGAAGAAATAGACAAGTCATAAGTACATGCTGGAAAGAAGGAAGAATGTAACTCAAACTTCAATATTTTCTACAAATGGAAGAAGTTACAGTACAGAAGAGGGACTGGAAAATAGAAGTACATGTTTCAGTTTGCAACTAAAGAAGAAGAATCAGATTTCAAGAAGCTGAAGTTAACTGGAAAGAAAGGGTTACAGCTGAAACAGAATGAAAAGAAGGTTTTGGGAAAATTTTGACAGGGCTTCGCCATGTAAAATGGACATTTATGACTTTTCATCATGTTGTTTTCAACTACTACATGCTTTAAAAAGAAAATATAAATCAAATAAGTGATATAGAAAAGTAGAAAAGCATGCCATGATCAAGATAAACAGTTATGATGTTTCAGTTTTAAACTACCAAATCAGCTTCAACAGAAAAGTGTTACATTTTCTATTCCTAATCAGAAAATACAACTACTATAGCTGAAATGGAAGGAAGAAAGAATTCTGGAAAAAAAATTGCCAGGGCTTCACCATGAAAAATCAACATTTTAAATTTTCCAGCATGCCAAAAATACTACTATTAAAGAAACAAAGCATCTAAGTAAAAGAAACAAGATTACAGTGTTTCAACAAAGCATCTGAATCAAGGCTTATGCCTTGAATATTATCAAAACAAATGAAAAATTACTTGAATTGAACAGAAAGCCAAATGCAAAAGTGCAAAGTTTCAAGACATTTCAAAATGATTTAAAATTTATTTATTGATACAATTTTCAAGAATACAAATGAATCACAAGTATCAAAGTACAGAAAAATAAAATAAAAATAGTGCAAAGATCAAATTAACAATAAATTGTTATCAAGTAATTAAAAGTTCAGAAGCCACATATCAAATCAAACTCAAACAAAATCATACATTCAAAGATGAAATTGTAAAATTTTAGTCATGAAGTAGCAAAAATATCAGAACTACCTTTAGTTACATAAACAAGTAAAGAAATATTTTCAAAAAATCAAAGTTAAAATTTTTTGCAATATCATCATTAAAATGTCCATAGTCCATAAGGAGAATAAATGAAATGTAAATCATATTCAAATGGTAACTACATAACAAGTTTAAAAATTCAAATAATAATGAATTTAAAAACCAAAGAAAAGTTTACATGGTTGATTAAAATAATTTCAGAGCATGAAGAAATTAAAGTTTCAACTTCTTAAAAAAATGTTTTACCAAAATAGATATGAAATAAAAATTAATAATTCAGAATGTGATCCATTTCAAATGTAAAGGATTTCAAAAATAAGATTTCAGAAATACACTAAAAATTTGTCATCACAAATAAATTAAAAATAAATTAACAGTGCAGAAGTTATCATTTTCATCAGATTTCAAAGAATAAAATTACAGTGAAAATTAGTTTAGAAAATTAAAATATTTATCAAAACATTTTAGGTAAAGAAATTCAAATACAAAAAAAACGAGAATATTATAAACAATGAAAACTTAAAGTAAATGAATTGAATAATCATGGGAGGAAAGGGTTTTCTTAAAAAATTTATAAGAAAAAAGACTTCATCATTCAAGATCATCAACAAGAATCAAGGAAATAATAAAGAATAATATTTTGTAAGGGAAATTCCATAGCAGAATGAACAAAGAAACCTAGAAATTAAAAATGGATCAAATCTTGATTCATGAAAATTAAAATGTGAACCAAAATCCATCAAATACAATAATGATTTTAGAGTTTTAAGATCAAATTGCATATTAAAAATTGAGTTTAAAAACTTAGAAAATTGTTTTTAGAATCAGAGAATCAAAAAATGATGAAAAAACTCAGAATGCAGTGATAGTTAGATTAACGAACAAAGTTTTGGTATTATGAGCTCAGATCACAAGACCCAGAGTTTCTATAAAATAGAGATTGAAATAGAATATTCAAGATAATGGTGTCAACTAGTGAAAGGAAAGTTCTCAAAAAGTCCAGAAAAAGAAAAGCCATTGAAGAAACCCATCAAAGTCATATATAATCAAATAACAAATCTTGGGAATACAGATAATGGGTCTGAAACATTCTTCAAAGATCCAAATCAAGCTTTCTAATTACAAAATAACAGAAGTAAATGAAATCTACATCTACCCAGAAAAGATCCAAAGTTCAAACTCCTTCAAAAGTGGCTTTCAACACAAATTGGGAAGATTTACAAAGATTTGGCTGAAGCAAATGGAACTCAAAAGTACAAACCATCTCAAACCAATGAATGAAGACCAAATAATGGGTAGCAAAAAATCACTAGAGTAAGAAAAGTAACTCACCAATTCAAAGAATAACTTTTCAAGCCCTCAAAGTTGTAAGATCAGACATCAAGTCATGAAGTGATTTTTGAACTCAAAATCAACCAGAAAAGTGAAAATGAATGTAGAAAAGGGAAGTATCAAGTATATGCATGTCATCAAAATAGTGAAAATGAAATAATTTTCAAATGTTCAAAGATAAGTTGAAGCTCACCCTTTCAAGCATTCAAAATTTGTAAAAAGTTGTAAAGGGCCAATGAACCAAGAAATGAATGACCATAAATAGAGCCAAACTCTCAAAAGCTCTCTCATGTACAAAATCAGAAATACAAATTCAAAATCTGAGCTTCAGACTTCAATGATGGCAAGCCAAACAAAAACAAGATTGAAACTATTTAGAAATAACCCAAAGGACTTCTCAAAAATCTCTAAAATGGAAAAAAAGAAATAAGTCAGCTTCGCAAAGAGAGTCCTTTCCATAGAGAAGCCAAGCTTCAAGTATCAACAATGGTGGTCTGAAAAAAATTTGAGTGAGCTTCACTAGCTCGAAAAGCTCAAGTGGAAATGAATGAAAATGGTTTAGTTAGAAATTGACCATTTTTAAGTTTTAAATCAGTCTAACCTAACTGAGTTACAAAATCAATGGCTAACCATGGTCAAAGAAAAGATCAAAGGCAAGATCGAGCTCCATCCAAAGCAAACCAACTCCATTTGGTTAGATGCCACCAACCACATTAATTGCAGGGGTGAAACCCTAACTTCAGTTACAAAGATCAACATCAGAAATCATAGGTACAGAGATCACAACATCTATCAAAGATCCTTACTCAACCAAAGTTAAATGCATATACGTGGCGAGCAAGAAAAACCCTAATTAAATTGAATTTAAAATATCACCGAAAATGTGCCAAGGGTTGAGTCATCATGGAGAAGGGGCCAGCCCATGTGTTAAATCAAATAATCATTGAAATATTGACTTTTAAAATCTAACTATAGTCCAAGCTCCAAATATGCAAAATGCCAACCAAATCATGCCAACAATGATCACCAAAAAGGTGGATCTTTTAAAACATACATTATCCAATATGCAAAGGCTAAAAAGTATACACATGCATGTATTAATCAAAAGGTGGTGGAGACTATAGTGGCATGTGCCATGTAAAATGGTCGACCCTTTTATGTTTGCTAAGTCCACAAAGGTGGCCAAACCATGGTGAAGTGCAAAGGTGGTCCCCACTATTGAAGGAGCTAGAGATGATTTGTAGTATGTCACCCTTGTGACCATTAGAAGCCAAGAGATGTCAACATCAGAACATGTGCACATGGACAAGTGGTCCCCATAGTGGATGTTTATTTTTGCAAATATTGCAAGTATTGCAATTATTTTACTCACAAATAGAGAGTTGATTTTTTGCATGCTTCACAAGAGGACAGAACAGACAAGAAGACAAATTCACATGCACAAGGAAAGAGACTTGCTCAGCAAGCAAGCTTATTATTAGCAAATTATTCACCTTTGTTTTCTTAAAAATAGAACAGTCAACTTCAGTTTGACTGTATTGTAATCAAGGCTATTAATGCCTATTTGTAATTGCATGTTCTATTTTTTTCCTTTATCTATTATTAAATAAAGGATAAAAATAAGATGCATGGGTGAGTACAAGCCTTAGGCTATTTTTAGGAAGGGGGTGAAATTTATTTTGCTATATATTGTGTGCCTTTGGCAAAGCACAAAGGAGGAATTTTTGGATATAGGAGTACTGAAGCAATTTTTGCCAGTTTTTCCTTCTGAGTGTGAAGTATTTTCTACCTTTCCAATCATTTGCAGTCTTATGTATGTTTCTATTAGTCTTGTGAATGCAAATTCCCTGATTAATCATCTTACCCTATGCAAAAATTCAGTATTTCTGCATGATATTAATGTGCATGTTTAGCTTAGCAGTATTGTTGTGATACTTTCCCTCAATACCTCAAAGTGTTTTTCCCTTAACATTCTGTAGAAAACTATTGGTTCGTGCATCAAGAATCCTTTCACATATCAATTGTGCATATACTCAGTCAAAGCCCTCATACAAATTTGGTGTATCACCTTAGTTTAATTATTTTACAGTCATCTTTTACCCTTAAACCCCAGAAATCAGTTTAGGATACATCAACAAGGAACCGGCCTTGATACCAGAGACTCACCTCAAAATAGGTATACCCACAGACCTGAGGTGTTTCCATTGTATCTACGAAAGAGAGAGATCAAATTTTGCAAGCTTAGAAAACCTGCAGCCATCTCTCTACAGGGTGCACTTTCGAGAGATAACAGTTTTTGGCACGCCCCGGTGGGACCACGAATCGGATCTGCATGCAAGTTACAAATATCTATAGCAGATCTACAACAGATTACAACAAATTAAAAGTTACTTTCGGGAGCAAGTTGCAGCAATTTATTCTAAAGATTTTAAGATCTTTTGGCGACTCCGTAAAGCTGATTTCAGACCAGTATTGCAGCATGTTCCATGCCTAAAGTGACTACAAGATCATCGGTAAGAGGAATTCCTCCTGAGTTTGTTTCTTTACCTTTGAATTCTGCTAGAAGGAGAAGAGTTGGTAATACTTTACCTTATAATAGACCTGGTTTTGACAACCCTCCTCCTGATATTCCTTCACCACGTATCAATTTCTCTATTAACATCCCAGTTTTTCAAATGGCTATTCAACCACCAAGGAATTTTGTGACCTTTACTAATGGCAGCCCATTAGTAATCCCAGTTTACCATGACATCCCTAATGCTGCCATGAAAATTTTTCCATCATTCACTGGTGAAAATCAGGTGACACCTACAGAGCACATTAAAGATGTTGCAGCCTTATGTGCATTTCATAATATTACTCATGAGGATGTAGCCTTAAGACTTTTAGCTGCATCTCTTAAAGGACAAGCCTTGCAATGGTATAGAAATCTAGAGATTGGATGCATAAGAACTTGGGATGACTTAGGTGATAAATTGCTGAAACAATTTCAAGACAATTCAGATCATTTATCTCTTATAGAACAACTGTCTACCATTAAAAGAGCTCCCAATGAATTTATGTCAAGTTTCAACATCCATTTTTTCCAGAACTTGGGAAAGAATTCCAGCAAGTGTCAAGCCTCAAGCTGATCACACTTTTCTTTATTATCTTAGGGCACTAAACAGTGATATTTCAACTATGATTCAGTCTATGGGAGGAGATACACTCCCAGCAGCCTATGATATCACCATCCGAGCTGAAAATAGTCTTATTCAAGCTGGAAAATTAGCACCAAGGCCTTCAATGCCTTTTTTGGTAGATTTAGCACCTATTCCTCAGCCTATTACAATCATAGAACCTATTGTTGCAGCCCCATCAGATGATGTATTTAAAGCTTTGCAGACTATGGGAAATAAGTTGACTTCAATTGAGAATAGGCTTGCATTACCTAGTAGACCTTATCAGGCTCCTTATCAGCAAAATCAGCTAAATCAACAAAATAGGTAGCCTTACCAACAGAATCAAAATTATAGGCAGCCTTATCAGCAAAGGCAATTTGACCCAAAGGCTCCTAGTTCATCTAACACTTTAGTTCCAGTTAATATGACTACAGAAGAGTGGTGCCAACCTTGCAATCAACCTCATTCAGCCGCAAATTACCCAAATGCTTTTCTGAATCTGAATCTTGTTGCACAACCTCAATCTGAAGCATTGTTCATGCCTCAAATGGAGAGTGGGCAGCAAGAAACTCATGTTCAGAAAGCACCTGAACAAAATTTAGTCAGTTTCAATGAGGATGATTTCATTGCAGTCACTACTAGGGCTCAAGGAAAAGCTGCTGAAAGTCAAAAACAACAAAATAGGCCTTTTCTGCCTACCGTCACAGATAAGACAACATCTACAGTCCCAAAACAGCTAACAATCCTTGTTGTTCCTCAAAAAAAGCAAGTGTTTCAGTTGATAAAGGACAACAAAAAAGCTACAGCCTGACCCAAGAAGATTGTTTATACCTCAGATATCAAAGGCAGCTGAAGCAGAATCAGTTTTTGCTAAGGCCTATGCTAAAACAGTTGAATCTGTCTCTAAAACTGTTGCTTCTTTTAACATTGTTGATGTAATGAAAAAGCATAATGTTAACATCTCAATGTGGGATGCTCTAAGTATTCCAGGACAACAAGATTTACTTTCTCATGAACTAGCTAAGCTGCAGATTTCTTCAAAAACAACAGAAAAGGAAGTTCAGAAGGCAGACATGGTCCTTGGAACGTTTGAACAAGACCACATTAAAGAAGTTAAGTGGATGGTTCAGAAAGTTTTGAATGCTCATGACATCAAGAAGCCACCACCATTTTATCTATCACTGATTATTGGAGAACATCTAGTTCATAATTGCATGGTGGACAGTGGCGCAAGTAGCACAGTTATGCCAAAAGCAATTGCAGAAAAATTGGGTCTGCAGTATGAGCCTACAGAAAAGAGTGTCTTACAGCTTGATGGAACTGCAACTAATACAGTTGGTGTAATCAGAAATTTAGAGGTAACATTACATGCTTGCCCAAATGTTTCTATTCTGCAAGATGTTACTGTTGTAGATTTACCTCCATACTTTGCTTTATGCTTATCTAGAGACTTCACAACAAAGATAGGAGGTTATCTCTCTTCAGATTGGTCCTTATTTTTCACTACACGTTATGGCACCAAAGTTACTATCAATTCAGAACCATTGGCCAGATTTCACATTGAGCCTCACTCTCCAAATGCAGTGGCTAATTATTCAGCCTTAGATCAATCTGATTTTGATGATGTAGCTCAGGTTTCAGCATTAGATGGTGTTTCTAACATGTTTATGGATGAAAAGACAGTTGAAGAACATGCTCATGATCCTTTTAAGGAAGTTGAAGAACATCTTGTTTGGTGTGTATTGTATGCATGAAGAAAATACACCACTTCCCTTGCTGTCCAAAACAGAAATTTAGCAGAACGGATTTGGAAGCTTCATTTTGATGGAGCTAAGAACAAGAAAGGACAGGGAGTAGGTTTGATGCTCACTTCCCCAACAAATGAAAGGTATTTCTCAGCTTTGAGTCTCCAATTTTCATGCACTTGTAATGTAGCTGAATACGAAACATTAATTCATGGCTTACTTTGGGCCAGAAAGAGAGGTATCAGCACATTATAGATTTTTGGTGATTCTGAGCTGGTTATCAATCAAGTAAGAATTTTAATGTTTGTAAGAATCCATTAATGAAGTCTTACAGACATAGAGTTTCAGACTTAATGGAAGATTTTGATGCTATTAATATTCAGTCTATTCCTAGAACTGAAAACAAGCATGCAGACAGACTTGCAGTAGTTGGTGCTAGTTTTGAAGTGCTGGAACAGATAGAGAAAATAGAAAATTCAACCTCAGATAAAGCTAATTTTCAGGCCCTCTATACCTGATAATGATTTGAATTGGAAAGTTTTTGAAAGTGATGATCAAATCTGTAGGTTTTTGCAGCAAGAAGCTGAATTTTCTGTAGTAAATCAAGATAAATTACAACATTTATATGGTGACCAGATTGTTCAATTAAAGACAAATAAACTACCTCGAGGTCTAGTCACATTAGAAGACATCTTCAGCACTGATGATCAGTTAAGGAAAGACAAGACTAAGATGTCAACACATGCTGATAATTATGAAGAGATCTCAGTTGATGAAGGGAAAAATTTGTTTCTTGGAAAGGTATGTTCCTTAGCTGAAAAATAGTCATTTATTAATCTTTGCAAGGAATTTAAAGATGTTTTCACTTGGAAATACCAAGACCTGAAAGGGTTTGATCCCAGTTTAGCACAACATACTATCGAATTGCAGCCAAATTCTAAACCAGTTAGACAGAAACAGAGGCCTGTAAATCCCAAAATAGAGCCTCTAATGAGGAAAGAATTATCTAAGTTGATTGAATCAGGTATTATCTTTCCAGTTAAGCATTCAAGTTGGGTAGCCAATCTTGTTCCTGTTAGGAAGAAGAATGGTGAAATCAGATTATGTGTAGATTTCAGAGATCTTAATAAAGCTTCATTAAAAGATCATTACCCACTCCCAAATATGGATCAAATTTTAAGAACAGTTTCTGGTGCAGATAGATTATCTCTCTAGATGGTTATAGTGGATACAATCAGATTTTAGTCCGAGAAGAGGATAGGTACAAAACAACTTTTACCACCAAGTGGGGTACTTATGCTTACAAAAGGATGCCTTTTGGCCTTTCAAATGTTGGTGCAACATTTCAACGTGCAATGAACATGGCTTTCATAGCTTGTTAAATAAATGCATCCTTGTTTATTTAGATGACATTACTGTATTCTCAAAAAATCCAGAAGAACATCTAATACATCTAAGGTAGACCTTTCAGTTATGCAGGTAATTTGGGATATCTTTGAATCCACTAAAGTCTATCTTTTCAGTACATCAAGGTAAATTACTTGGTCATATTGTTTCTAAGAAAGGATTAGCAATTGATCCTTTCAGAATCGAAGCCATATCACAGCTATCATTGCCTCATCATAAGAAGGCATTACAAAGTTTTCTTGGAAAAATCAACTTTGTTAGAAGATTTGTTCCAGATTTTGCAGCATTGGTTAAACCATTGACAACTATGTTAAAGAAAGAGAAAAATTTCTCTTGGACCAGTGAAGGGAGAGAAGGATTTGAATCAATCAAAGCAGCTATCTCTCAAGCTCCTACTCTTGCAAATCCAAATTTTGATAAAGATTTTACAATGTATGCACTTGCAGGAGCTGAAACAATCTCAGCTATATTAACTCAGGTCAATGATGAAAATATTGAGCAGCCTATTGCTTTCTTTGGACAGAGCTTGCATGATTACGAAACAAGGTACACATTCCTTGAAAAACAAGTACTTTCAGTAGTCAGAGGACTAAATAATTTCAAGTACATGCTTTCAAACAATAAAATCCATGTTCTTGTTTCTCATCCAAGTGTGAAAGCTTTCTTGTTAAATAAAGAATTGAATGAGAAAAGAGCAAACAAATTTCATGGAATATGATGTCGATATTCATGTTGCTAAGACATTTTGAGGTAAAGGCTTGTGTGAACATCTAATTGCTGATATGGAAAAACAACAAGCTACAGAACCAGATGATTCAAAACAACATGCTGAAATTGTGTATCAGCAATCAGAAATCATGGTTCAACTAGAAAATCAGCAACCTGAACTTGCTCAAGAGATTCAGGAATCAAGATGGATGACTGATTTGGTTAACTATCTACAGCATGACACCTATCCGGAAGGTATGGACAAAAATAAATGAAGATATTTCAGATTACAAGTTGTACCCTATATCTTTATTGATAGTGTGTTGTTCAAAAGAGATATAAATGGAATCTTGTTGCGATGTGTTGACTATGATAAAATTCAGAAAATATTATCAGAATTCCATGAAGGACCTGCAGGAGGTCATTTTTCAGCACGTACCACAACCTTAAAAATTATGAAAGCTGGTTACTATTGGCCTAGCATATTCAAGGACTATTTTGAATGGATCAGAAAGTGTAAAAAATGTGCTTTCTTTGTTGGAAAAGAACGTTTAGCTTCGCTGCCTTTACAACCTATTTCAGTTGATCAACCTTTTATGCAGTGGGGTCTTGACTTTATTGGCATGATAAACCCACCTTCATCACAAGGACACAAATGGATCTTAACTGCTACAGATTATTTTACACGATGGACTGAAGCAATAGCCTTGAAAGATGCTAATGAAACTTCGATACTATCCTTTTATGAAGGAATAGTTTACAGATTTGGTGTTCCAGCAACTATCATATCAGATAATGCTTTAGCATTTCTTGGTGCAAAGATAACAGATTGGGCTGTCAACCATGGAATTTACTTAAGTTCTTCATCTAATTATTACCCACAAGGTAATGGCTTAGCTGAAAGTACTAACAAGAATATTTTAAGGATCATCAGAAGAACACTCAAAGATAATCAAAGAGCTTGGCATCTGATGTTGAATTCAACACTTTGGGCTGATAGAGTAACTCCTAAAAGATCAGTTGGCAATTCACCATACAAACTTGTGTATGGAAAAGAAGCAAGAATGCCTATTTCAGTTGAGTTACCTGCATTAGATTTGTTGCATCAAATGGAGCTACTTGAGAATGAACCATTACAGGTTCGTTATGCAGAGTTAATGGAATTACAAGAGCTAAGAGATCAAGCCCATTTGAATATGGAAAAGAATCAGAAACAGATGAAGAAGACTTTTGATAAGAAATCCAAATTCAGAATCTTTAATGAAGGAGATGTTGTGTTAAAGTGGAATGTTGATCGTGCAAAGCCAGGAAGACACACAAAGTTTGATACAATCTGGAGTGGCCCTTACATGATTTCAGCTTGCAAAGAACACAATGCTTTTCAGCTTTCGAAGCTGAATGGATAGGAACTTCCCATTCCTATGAATGGTATGTTTCTCAAACACTGTTATTGAAAATCTTACAGTGATTGTTAGAGTAGGATTTCCCTTCAATAAGTGCAGTTTCTACACATTGCATTGTTTTTCAATTCAATAAGTGCATTCATGCACGTGATCTGGTTTACCAGATCCTTTCCCAGTTTTAGTTTTTTTTGGAAGGGTTGGACCTTTCGGAAAGGTAGATTTTGGTTACATGTTTGGACTCCATGCCCAATGGACAAGAGCAAGGCACTGGTCTATAAGCTAGCAGGCAAGCTTTCCCCACAGGATCACCAGAAATGTTGACAATTTTTGCACTTGTGCAAAAATGGGCAACTCAAAACTTCGTTACGATGGATAGGCATTGGTGAAGTATACCTAAGCTAAGGGAGTTTTTTCAGATATTATTGTTACTGCTGAATTAGTTAATGATTACATGAAATCTGTAGCTATGTGTGCTGTTACAAAATGTAACAGATCACATAGTCTGTAATTTCATGACTATCTTCAGCAAAAGAACACAAGGCCCCGAAGGACAGTTGTGTTGTCTTGATGAAGACATTCAATTACAGAATAGGTGAAATGTTAAGTTTTGGGACAACAAACATAAGTGCAGATTGCAGAAATCAGAGTTCATTACTAGATGTTACAGGTTTTCTTTAATGTTCTTTCCTTCATGATTAAGACATTCAATTATATTACTGAGTTGTTTAGTTCATCATACAATCCATACAGAAAGCTGAAATGCAGAAAGAAATACACAACTCATTTTCAGAATTCAATGTTTTATTCATAAGGAATTTCAAATGTTCCCACACAAGCCATGGGATGTAACTGAAAAGTAAAGTACAACTACTGAAATAAGAGGTACACATGCATGAAAAAGAAAGTAAAGGAGTATGAGTGAACCCATCATTTCCTTGGGGGTTTTCTTCTTTGTTGAAGTATCTCCATTTACAGCTTTTGTTCCTTCTTCATCTTCATTGTAGAAGTCACTGTACCTGAAAAGAAGAAAAGAGAAAACTATCAGTTACGAGCTTAGGGATCAATTCATATTCCTATACTGTCCTAATTCATGCATATGAATCTCTTAAAGACATAGAGATATAATTTACTTGAAGATCAAACTGCATACATGTTTACTCACTCAGAAAGAAAAAAAAGAGAAAAGAAAAGAAAAAACCATGGACACAAGAGAGGCCAAAAAGCCTAAGTATTTTCTAACTATTTTCTTAAGTGTGCAGGTACAGGTTGCAGCCAAGAAGAAATAGACAAGTCATAAGTACATGGCATGGAAAGAAGGATTAATGTAAGAATCAAATTTCAATATTTTCTACAAATGGAAGAAGTTACAGTACAAAAAAAGAGACTGGAAAATAGAAGTACATGTTTCAGTTTGCAACTAAAGAAGAAGAATCAGATTTCAAGAAGCTGAAGTTAATTGGAAAGAAAGGGTTACAGCTGAAACAAAATGAAAAGAAGGTTCTGGGAAAATTTTGACAGGGCTTCGCCATGTAAAATGGACATTTACATTTTCCATCATGTTGTTTGTAAACTAAATACATGCTTTAAAAGAAAAGAAAATGTAAATCAAGTAAGTGATACAGAAAAGTAGAAAAGCATTCCATGATCAAGATAAACAGTTATTATGTTTCAGTTTCTTCAACTACAAATCAGCTTCAATAGAAAAGTGTTACATTCTGTATTCTGAATCAAAATTTCAAAAATACAACTACTACAACTGAAAAAAAAAAGGAAGAAAGAATTAAGGAAAAAATTTTTGCCAATGGCTTCACCATGAAAAATCAACATTTCAAATTTTCCAGCATGCCAGAAATACTACTATCAAAGAAATAAAGCATAAGTCAAAAGAAACAAGATTACAGTGTATGCAAGAAGTCAGAAAAGATAAATAAATATTTCATAACAAAGTGATCATTACTAATGAACTTTTGCATTAAAAAATCATGCAGTATCAGACTTTTCATTTTACAGTTTTACAAACTCAGAGTACAATCAAAGAAAGAAAGTATTTCAGAATGTACTGTCAAAGGTAAGCAAAGTAAACATTCTTCTTCAAGATCCTTGAGTAAAGAATTCATACTCAAGTTACATAACCAAGTCATAGAGTTCAAAGAATATGCAATTACAGGTTGTAAAAGATGAACCCAAAAGTAAATTTCTTTAGTTAAGGAAGAAGGAGAAAATTTTATCAAGAATTCAAAGTTCTAGAAACAAAATTTTAACAAAGGTCTTCAATAGATCAAATTCAATAAGTAAAGAAATATAGAAAAATAAAATCCAGAGCATAGCTCAAAAAGAAGAATTTTCTATCAACAAATGGTGAAAATAAAATATACAAAAAGTCAAGTTTTAGCTTAAGATGCTTAGGGGATTGAAATGACCAAAAGAAATGAGAAATTACAAAAATAGAGGTGGCCTGACAATAAATCCAAATCTCCTTAAAATTTAATGAACATTAAAAATCTCAAAGCAAGCATTTAAAAATAAGACAAACAGAATTTCGAACAAGTTTGAAGATTCAAGTATACTCAATTTTAAAGAAAATAATACAAATATTAAGCATAAGATTTAAAAAAGAGCTCTAAAAGAAAAAAGTGGAAGTTTCATCAATAAACAAAGAATCAGGTGGATAAAATCTAAGTTAAGAAATTTTAGAAGTTCAAATTTGAGATCATACAGGTACAAATGAAGGAAATCATTCAGTTCTTTAGTACAATTATTAAAATATTTGTTACAAGGGTTCCAAATTTCAAAATGAAAAGGTTTGAAAAGAACTTACAGTATTCAATGGAAAATGAAGTTTCAAATACCCACCAGCGATGGTCAGATTAGGACTAAAACAAAGACCCAAAGGGTTTTGGCTTTAGAAACCAAAAAATCAAAATTAAAGTGGAAAATGAAAGAAAAGAAATGATCATCAGTGTTTTGAAGCTGAGAAATAAATGATTCAATCAATAGTTTTTCAGGTCAAGAAAATAAAGTCTTTATCTCATTAAATCGAAATGAAAGACCAAGTTGCAGGCTGAAATAATAATAAATAATGCATAGTTTACCAAAAAGAGTAAAATCAGACTTAATTGAAAAGAAAAATGGCATACAAAAAGTAAAAATAGAAGAGAAAACTTCACAAATCTTAAGCACATAAAATTCAAAGCTTGACAATAAATGTGAATCATGGAAATACGATGAATAAGCAATGACTACAAACTCCTCGCAGAGCTTTCAAAAATAGAGTTGTAAGAAACAAAAGTGACAAAAAAAAAATAACCACAGTCAATTAAACCAAGCTCGAATCAGAAAATTTCAAAACAGACCGATAACCACAATGCTTTATTTGAAAGCTTCTGAGGTAAAGAAATCAAAGATGGCCACAAACTACACAGAATACTTGATCTGAAGAAGTAATGGCAGTAAAACCCATAAAAAGGTTTTACTAAAAATCAAGACTACATGATACAATAGAAAATGAGGTTGAAACCTCAAAATGAGACTCTAAACAGAATACTCGAAACTCAAAATAGAATTCAAACTCATGAAGAGTGGTTTGAGAAGGAGCGAGCTCGAAACTCAAAAAAAATGACCACATAAATGAAAAGACGAAAGAATCCTCCAAAAGCTCACTAAAATAAATCACTAAACAATGCAAATTTCAAGCTTCATAAAAATGGCTCAAGAAGATTTCCAATTTTCGCTTCTGCAATTAAGCTCAAAAATCAAGACAAAAATGGTGGAAAAGTTGACAAAACCATTCCTAAAAGCTGAGAAAAACTTAACCAGATAAAAGATGAAAATACAAATGCAAAATGATCATTGATTTATGGAAGGAATCAAGAGCTTCAAAACATTAACAATGAATGCAAAAAAAAATTTCCAGGGCTTCGCCCTCAATGTCACCTGACCAAAATGATGGACTCAAGCCAAACTCACCCACCTCAAAGTTTAAACCTAACTCAACCAGAGTTAAAATCAACAATGGCCATCAATCAAAAGGTACAAAGATCAATGGCTCAAGGATTGATCTCCAAAATTCAAAGCAAACCATCAGATGGTCAAAAACCACTGACCAATTTAAAAACCCTAACCCAGGTTAGAACCCAATGACATCAGATCAAAGTTAAGAGATCACATCAAGGACAAACCAAATATCAAGGATCATGGTTATCAATGATACATTGTCAGAAGATCCCTAACATGGCATACAAAATCATGGTCTGGCAAATTTCAAAAACCCTAACTCAACCTGAGTTAAATAAGCCACCGAAAAACATGCCAAGGGTCAGATCACCATGGAGAGGGGGCCAGCCCACGTTTAATTAAAAATCATTTGCCTTTTTATATGTTTTCAAATATAAAAAGGAGTCTAAACTATAGTCCAAACTTCAAATAATGAAAAGTGCCAAAATAATCATGCCAACAATGATCACCGAAAAGGTGGAATTTCAAAGTATGTTATTCAAATGTCAAAGGTCGAAAAAATACCATACATGTATTAATCAAAAGGTGGTGGAAGACTATAGTATGGCATGTGAAAATGTAAAAAGGTGGCCTTTTATGGCTTTTCAAAGTCCACAAATTTTGGCCAAACCATGGTGAAGTGCAAAGGTGGTCCCCACTGTTGAAGGTGGTCCCAAATCAAGTTGAAGATGATTTGTAGTATGTCACCCATGTGACCACTAGAAGCAAGGAATGTCAACATCAGAGCATGTGCACATGGAGGTGGTCCCCATCAAATGGATGTTTGTTTATTTTTGCAAATATTGCAAGTATTGCAATTATTTTTCTCACAAACAGGGAGTTATTTTTTGCATGCCTTCACAAGAGGACAGAACAGACAAGAAGATGAATTCACATGCACAAGGAAAGAGACTTGCCCAACAAGCAAGCTTATTATTAGCAAATTATTCACCTTTATTTTCTTAAAAATAGAACAGTCAACTTCAGTTTGACTGTAATGTAATCAAAGGCTATTAATGCCTATTTGTAATTGCATGTTCTATTTTTATTCCTTTATCTATTATTAAATAAAGGATAAAAATAGGATGCATGGGTGAGTACAAGCCTTAGTCTATTTTTAGGAAGGGGGGGAAAAATTTTGCTATATATTGTGTGCCTTGGCAAAGCACAAGAGGAGGAATTTTTGGATACATAGGAGTACTGAAGCAATTTTTTCCAGTTTTTTCCTTCTGAATGTGAAGTATTTTCTGCCTTTCCAATTATTTGTAGTCTTGTGTATGTTTCCATTAATCTTGTGAATGCAAATTCCCTGATTAATCATCTTACCCTGTTGCAAATTCAGTAATTTCTGCATGATATTAATGTGCATGTTTAGCTTAGCTTAGTAGTATTGTTGTGATACTTTCCCTCAATACCTCAAAGTGTTTTTCCCTTAACATTCTACAGAAAACTATTGGTTCGTGCATCAAGAATCCTTTCACATATCAATTGTGCATATACTCAGTCAAATCCCTCATACAAATTTGGTGTATCACCTTAGTTTTAATTATTTTACAGTCATCTTTTACCCTTAAACCCCAGAAATCAGTTTAGGATACATCAATAAGGAACTGACCTTGATACCAGAGACTCACCTCAAAATAGGTATACCCACAGACCTGAGGTGTTTCCATTGTATCTACGAAAGAGAGAGATCAATTTTAGGGCCAAATTCCTTCATTTGGAATTCTAAAATTTTATGGCTCGAAACTTTTGTTGTGGGTTTGTGTATAACTTACATGTCTTAATATCATTTTATCTACTTTATGGAATAAGATAATATTTGTTGTGAGCCTTCATTTATGAAAGAATATTTTGACACACAAAATTTAAGGCAGATAGTGAGTGTTTTTATTTTTTAGGTTTTTTTTATTCTAGTGATTTATTACATTTTAGGATTTTTCTTACAAATAGTGGAAAATAGAAGGAAAACTTTAATGTTGTAAAATATAAGTGAAGGATTTAGGGCTAAGAAAGAAACTATTTCATAGCTTCTGGATTTTTTTAAATTGTGTGTTTTTGTGTTTTGGAGCCATTTCAACTTCTTACAGCCGGATCCACATCAATTGGTATTAGAGGAGGATTTGGATCTTGTGGGAAATTTTATGTCGGAAAAGTAGCATCCTAGGATTTTCACATTACAGGTCTTAAACCTAATTTTGAATAACATGGGATTGTATCAAGGTGTGGGATACCATTTAAATTAAGAAAAACATCTAGAGAAGGTTGGTTCCTGACCTATTATAATGCTAACCTACTCCTAAACTATCAATTCCAAGGGACCAAACAGAGAAATACATAAATTTAAATCCTAAACTAAGGGAGGTGATAGCACCAAGACAATACTAGAGAGATTCCTAGTGAGTATGTCAAAGTGGAGGATAAATGGGGAATAATGACTATGTTGAAGCCCATAAAATGCCACTGGTCTCAAAACACATTCAGGATCCTCCAATTTCGTGCAGGGGCAACAAATTTAAACCTTGTAAATAAATGCAATATGCATTATATATATATATATAAATATATTTAAATCCCCTCTGATGTGTATGATAAGTGATCACCTATGTTCTCTTCTTATTGCACTAGCTTTGCTAGACTGTATGAAGGCAAGAAAATCAATATAAATCAAGTTAGGGAAGGAAGATACAAAAAACACTAATTTTATTGCTTAAAATGATGCACAATCCATTACAATATAGGCACAAGGCCCAAGAGTCCTTCACAAAATGCATAAATTTCAGGCCTACAACTCACAAAAGTGCTGGAAAATTTTTGGCAAAGTTCCATTACAATTTTTTAATATCTCCCCCCTTCAAATCAGGGGAATTTACATATATATAGAGAATAGGAGCTCCCAACAAACATACTTCATTAAATGCATGTACGTAGGTATGGGAAGCCATGATGGTTCATTTTTGAATGGTACTTTTCTTGCATGGAAAATAGGGGTGTCATACCTCATTAATCCATTTTTTGAGCTACCTTGTATGGTATCATTAATTTCTAGCAAAATCTGAAACTATTTGTTGTCACCTGATGTAAACCACTAGCTGGTGCATGAAAAGAAGGGAAGAGTTGTTGTTGATGAGGGAAAGACTTGTCACATGACAAGAAGAAATGTTGTCGCACGTCAATAAGGGGAGGTTGAAACACAATAGGAGGTGATGATAATACGCAATGAGAGGGCAGTGGCAATGGGGGAAAGTAAAATGATGCACGCCAAGGAGGGAGGTTGACACATGATAGGAAGAAAGCGTTGAAACATGTCAAGGATAATGGTTGATGCACGACAAGAAGAGGGGCTTTAACGCATGTCAAGGAGAATGGTTGATGTGCTACAAGAAGAGGGGAGTTGATTTGCATCAAGGATAATGGTTGATGTGTGACAAGAAGAGGGGCATTGACACATGTCAAGGAGATGACAATACGTACATTTTTCTAGCTATACCATTAATGCAAATCCTACTCCAAACCTTTTCCACAGAAAGCAAGCTCATCGGGAGATACCTTGTAAAATTCTCACATTAACTATCAATGCCCAAACCTGTAGATTGATCCATTTTGAAAGGGGGATGCAAAAATGGATAACAAGAATGAAAAAGGTAATATCTCAGTTCTTCATTTTGAGAGAAATACTCACACAAACGGATTGGTTTTTGATTCCTTAGAGATGTATTGAGGAGGGGAAAAAATTCTCCATGTTTGGTGAAGATCTCATGGACGTATTACAATAATTTTTTTATTAAATCAATAGTTCTAAAAAAAGATCCCATATCTTCTCTTTAATATTAGGATAAATGTTATCCGAAGGAGCTAATTCAAAACCTTTGGGTAAAATAAGAACAACTCCTATATATGGATCAATGGGAAAATGAAAAACCCATGAAGCAAGAAGAATAGTAAGAGAAGAATTTTTCCTCCATATCTAAAAAAATATCAAGTTCATCATGCAATAAATCAGTCAAATGAGACATGGTTTTTAGAGGAACACTTAGTCCAAATTTTAGGAAAATTTCCTACCAGAGTAACTGGGAAAATGAAAAACAATTTTCAATTGTTATGGGTAAAAAAGGAATTGTTTGTAGAAAAATAATTTCTCAAATAAAATAAATAAATTCATTATAGCCCGAAAGTGATAGATCATCTGAAAGACATTTTCAAATGAAGAAATTTCACAATGTTTTTTTTACTTTATGATCACCGGAAATGACAAAAGACTATTTTTGAATGGGTTTAATGAATTCTGTGTAGGAAAAATATGAATTTTTAATGGATTTTAATGTTGTAATTTTCCTATTTTCATTTTTTATATTTTACATGAAAGTGGAAATTTTAATGTTGTTTTCTCTTGTTGTTGTAGAATGAACTTTGAAAACACAAAGCATGTTTTCCATGAAGTTTACAATCCACACCTAAAATTTGTATATCCACTAGAAAAAGGGTAGAAATATGTGATGACATTACACCTCCAAATTTCACCTGAGTGGATGAGCTCTAAACATTTTCCTTTGTTGGATAAAGTGCAACCCACAGGCAAAAACCTCACTTCATGTGCCTGTTTTTCCATTTATTGTCTCCAATAATGAGAGATATGTGTAATTCTTATAGTGGAAATGTAAAGCGGAGAATAAAAAGTGTATTTCAGCTCAAAAAGGACGCCAATCTCCTAAATTACATCGAGCAAACTTGATGACATCATCATCATAATGCAAAATTAGAACACAGACTGCACTTTTCTCCTTAGGGTCTAAAATTAACCATTTTACGCCATATAATATTTGAGTTTTATTAGAAATATAAATCCAATGAGAGGATTTTAAAAATATGAAAATGATTCCTTTATAAACACAAAATCTATGCACTTGGGTACATTTCTAGGTCCTAAAGTATACTAATATTGATCCAGAACTCAATGAGGTTTCAAAATTAAAAAACAGAACAGAAATTTTTCCATATGAAAATAGAAAAGCTATCTCTAAAAAGAGATGTATGATGTTTAAAAGTATCTCTGAAAAGAGATGGATATATTGTTCAAAGACTATGATTATAATAGCTACCTCTATGAGGAGATGTCTGACCTTCCCTTTTCGGTTACATATACTTATATACTATTTTAGGATGTTATGATCCTCATGTGTGGATTTCACTAACACCTCGAGGTTTTGGTGTAATGGTTCGTTACATTTGGTATCAGAGTAGTGATCTGGGTAATTTGTGGGATGAAACCCTAATGTTGGTGATTCATCTATATCTAGAGATCGAATTGGAATTTTTTAGATTTTTTTTGGGGAGTGCGGGCGCAAACCCAACCTGATTCAGGCTCTACGGAAGCGTGGTGGGATGTTATGATCCTCATGTGTGGATTTCACTAACACCTCAAGGTTTTGGTGTAATAGTTCATTACATAGGACATGTAAATATGTGTATAAAAGAATGTGGAATGTCACCATTCTCGAGATATTTCATATTCCAAGAATTACATATGCAATTAATTAACAAATTTACTAATTTTAGAGATCATTACAAAAATGACATTTTGATACCTTTAGATGCAGATTTTGAGTGTCAAAATTCACCAAAAAAATTTCCACACCCTTCCATCACATTCTACATGTCCCAAATTTCCAATTTCATATTTAACGAAACCAATTCTAGCTATGGTACAGAACTTATCATTCTCTAAAGTTACTCCACTATAATTACCACCTAGGTCATTTTTTAGATCAAATGTATACATGATTCTTGACAAAAAAAACTAGAGGTTGAAACTTCTTTCTTAGCATTTTACTTTATATTTTACACTTTTATTTGCCTTACATATCTTACATATTTTTTAGAACTTTATTGATTTATATTTTATGTCCTCAGACACTAGCGCCTAGATAGGAAAGGAGAACCCAGACACTCATGTCCTTAGTAAGTTCCCTTGACCTTATTTATATTTTTCTTACACTTTTGGATCTCTTGAAATTCTTGGTGACCTTATAAAACTATCGGTTGTCCTTTTGGTTGACAATTATTGTAATGCCCACTCCTCTTCTACTCTATTTGAACCGTGTTATCAATTTCAAATTGATTATAATCTCAAAACTTTGTTGTTGTATTCTAGTTAACATACAATAAATGTGTGGGACATCATATTTGTTATTATGTTTTGGTTATTATTATTTTGACTGTATGTCATACTGTGGACCCTGATGGGCATTTAAGGATAAGACAATTAGCTAGAATGGTTGCGTTGTCATAAATTGATTGTGATAGCATTACTCTTTGATATTGCTTTTTTAGTCTATCTATGTGACTGGATACATAGACACTATTATGCATTATTACCAAAAAATATTAATAGATGAACAAATTTAACTCATTGTGATATGGAAATCGAAGGATATACATTACTGTAACTGAACTGATTAACTTTTGATAGACATTCAGTATGGAAGATAATGATGTGTTGTCAGCTTAGATATATATTGATATTTTGAATTTTCTTCGTATTGATTTTTATCATGATGATCAAATTCATTTTGTGATTTCGTTGATATTGAAGAATTGGTGAAATGGTGAACGAGTGAAATTATTTGTTAAATTAGATGATTTAGTTGGTTTATGATCTTAATTACAAATAGATGTATTAGCGGAATCGAAATGTTGGAAATTGAGAGTAATTGTTGAATCACTTGGTCTTAGCAATAGTAGTTATGATATTTGATGTTGAAATTGATATGTAGATATAAGCATTTTTATTAGTTCGATATCACTAATATGGCCACGAGGACAGAAAGGTATTGTGTGATTTTGCAGGTAATTATATCACAACAATAAACTACGGGGGGTAGGAGACCAACAACGAAGGAATGTGGGGTAGTGGAAACTGGTCACCATGGCAACCTGTGTTATGTTGTGTTTGTCTTGTTTTTTGTTAGGGGGTCCCCATGGGGGGGATTACCTCTAATTGTGACCAAGGGGTTTGTGTGTTGTTCTTTTAATTTCCTTTAATTAATTTTAGTCTATGTGATTTTATGGTGATGTAATTCTCTTTTACCATTTATTTAATTTGTATCTAGTTTAGGTAAATTAATCATGTTAGTAAAGCTAATTATGGATGGGACAAAAATAATTCATTTATTAGATTATATGGTTCTTTGGTTTATGTGTTTTAAGTTGAGTGTATGTGATCTTGAGTGTTGTACACTCTACCTCTCCTTAGAAATTCGGATTTGGCCTTAAGGGCCAATTTTGGAGGCTTGTGGGACAAGTTAAACTTGTCCCACACCTCTTAATTTATTATACCAACCCTACCTATGGGTTGGTGGTCAAAAATAGACCCCATTATGTGTTTTGTAAGGTAAAAGGTAAGATTTTATTGCACTTTCTTATATGTGTTTAATTTTTTGTCCTAAAAGGGGTATGGGTTGAAGTGGTGTGTGTAAGAGGGTTGTCATACCTCTCAACCACCCATTTATTATGCCTTTGGGTTGAGGTTTGACTTGTGATGTGGAGTTGAGGATGAGTGATGTGGCATCCTACATGGAGCCACCTCACCCTCCTCTTCCCTTTTCCTTTATATGCATGTTTAATTGTTGTTTTGGGGGTTACTTACTCATTTATTTTTGGGGAATGCTTGTAATTTTGGAGAGCTTGCTTGAGAATGGAGCTTGGAGTGGATGGTGGTTGCTTAGGATTTTGGAAGGCTTGGAGCTTGTTGTGTATTGATACTCTTCATTTGTGAGGTAGATCTCCACCTTTGTTTTTACCTTGCTATTTTGTTGTGCTCTTATGTGTAGATGTTGATTGTTACATTGGTTATGCTTGTTGGAAATAGACTTGATTCTTAGGTTGTGGGAGAAATGGAAATGGGGGTAAAACTTGAGGGAGGCATAAGAGAAATGTTATTGGGATTTTAGGAGGGAGTTGGGTTGGGATGTCCACCTTGTTGATAAATATGTTTTGTATTTATCTTGTTATTATCTTGAGGGAGGCATAAGAGTGGGTTGATTTCTTGAGGGAGGCATAAGAGTGGTGTATCTTCTTGGAGGGAGGCATAAGAGTGTTGTGTGTATTGTGATGGAATTTTTGGAGGCTCATAGGTGGACACCCAAGCCCTTGGGAGGCATAAGAAGAACCCCCATGTTCCTTTCTCCTCCATGGCTTTAGTATGAAGCCTTTGTGTTTTGATATTTGTTGATTTGTTGCAAAGTTGGTATTGTGTTATTTCATTGATGTCTTCATTGAATGTGTGTATGGAAGCCATTTTTGAGTTTCCATGGTTGTTTAAATAACCCTCATTGCTTCCTTGTTGGGGCTCGGGGGCCAATGAGGAAGAAGGCTTCTCTCCCTCATTGGATATTTTGGTTGGGTGGAGAGTGTTGCCTACTCCCCCATTTTTTTGTGTGCATGGCTTGATGAGATGGTGGAGCTCAATAGAAGAAGTGCTCTTGTTGGGAAAAGGCATGTGGAGTTGAAATTTGATCTATTATGGCTCAACTTGTAAATTTTACCAATACTATATTGGATGTAATATTATCCATTGGTTAGATGCTTCTAAATGGTTTATTATGATCTACATTACTTCATGTGAATATGAACCTTGCAATGATATTGTAAATGGAAATTAAGTTCTCTCAAATCTAAATTTGTGTTTAGGAGTTCATTGTTTTATAAACTTGTGCTCTTGGATGGGAAATAAATGTTGATCTAATTGCATTATTGACAATCCTTGTTTACTTGAATATTGAAATATATTTCATTTAAGAGTGGTTTATTTTTCTTTTATCAACTAGGAGTACAAGAAGGATTAGATAGAAATCAGTTTATAATGCAATTCCCTCTTTGTTGCAATAGGAATTATCTTAAGTAAATGAATAAATCTTAACTTATTACACCCTTAAATTAGCTATATAAACAAAATTTAAAGTTATAGTTTGTTTAGATTGGATACATGCTCAAAAAAATTCTATACTATAACTACCTAGATGCATGCTAATTTATATCCAAATAATTTGATAAGTGCACTTTTTAGTCTTCCACTCTAAATTGAAATCTCCTACATTAATTGGAAAGTTAGTTAATAAACAAATACATCTTTTTATTTTACTATAATTGTGTATTAATCACATGTATGGTTTTATTATAAATTTACAAGATTAGTGTAATCAAATTATCCATAATTTAATGTTTACCGAATATTACACACACACACACATATGTATTACACACAAATGCATATTATATATATATATATATATATATATATATGTATTATTACATATAAATATATATAATTTTAAACAAGTTAAAACAATAATATTTAAAAAAAGAAAAGACAAGAAACTATGTTATTTCTTAATCTTGTGAAGTGGCGAATGTATTTGTTTAGAATTTGAAGTCAAAGAAAAAAATATTTTTAGAGATTGGCTATGGGCAGTATGTATTAGTTTTAAGTTTAAATAAGTGTTGGGGGGAGGGGCACCAACCCCACCCCGAACCCATTTTATATGGGTTCAGGGTGGGGTCGGCGCCCCTCCCACATACACAAATCCTTTCCTAAAACAATTAACACCTTGGATTTTATTTGAAATGTTATGGCTACAAAAGTCTCATGTGAATTTTATTTGTGTTTTTTTCCTGCGTTTATTTTATACGCAACTTATGTATATATGTATGTATGTATGTATGTATGTATGTATGTATGTATGTGTGTATGTATGTATGTGGGAAGATTATTTTTTTGTATTAAAATATATCTAAATATATATACCAGCATATATATATATATATATATATATATATATGTATGCATGTATATGTAAATAAATGTATTTTCTCAAAACAAATATATGGGGTCTTGGGGTTTTACCCAAATGGGTATATACTCATTATATATACTATTAATTTGCAAGAAAATACCATCTAAAAAAAGGGGGGGGACCAAAACCCACGAAGTAAATGGGTAGATCCTTGCCCTAATCATGAAAACTTAACAAAGGAGAGCTTCCAATCCTCTCTATTGGCCTCCATGTCTTCTTTCCCTTTTCTTCCTTCCTTAACCTGTAAAACAAAACAAGAGAAATGAGATTTCAGGGTTAGAAAAGGAATATATGAAAACCCGTTAGGATTTTTAGTGTTTCTTTTGCCAAACCTAAATCTAAGGGTTGAGAAAGATTAGATCTAAGGTTGTAGGATGAACCCTAAATCACTTAATTGATGGCGTATTTAAATGGAAATGTTTTATTTATAATATGTGTGTGTAAAATGTTAAATGGGGCCTAAGGGGTTAGGCCATGTTGTGTACCCTTGGCACTCTAGATATTAAACCATGTTAATTTGATTTATTTTAAACTAGGAGATTATTAATCTTATCTAATAAAATTTTGAATTTATTGTGGGGCTATTCATTAAATAGAATTAATAAGACCCTTGGGGATAATTAATAAAGAGTAAATGGATTAATATTTGAATTAAGCAGTGGGACTTACTAGGGGGAAATTAAATCGAAATATTTTAATAAGGTTGGGTCAATAATAACTAATTATTATTTTAGTCCCAAATGTCATTTAGCAGTTCAAAATTTTCTAATCCAAGTTTAATTAAAATCCTAGATAAGGCCTTGGAACCTTTAAAAAAATTATTCCATATTTTTTTCGCACTTTGTTATCTGGTTTAGCATGGGTTTGAGTGGGAAAAATGTGGGCGTTACAATTATCAAATTAAAACAAGGGAATCATATATATATATACTTAGTTATTTCTCTCAAACAGTGGGCCAATCATCATAAGCATTATCTATCATCACCTAATCTTTCATTAAAGGAACAATAACGTTATAAAGCATACATCTAACACATCCATGTAAGGGACAAATTGCTACATCACTTTGCATACATAACATAAGAAAGGATTTCATTATATTCCATCACACACATTATACATACTTGTGACATTCTAGATCTAGCCCACTATCATCATGTAACTTGCATAAGTGCAACCTTGGGCATCATTACACAGAAAAGAATAGAGAAAAACATGGAGTCTGAGATATGCTTGGTCGTAAGTTCAATATTTGAGTGAACATCGAGGTCATTCTGACTCCCCATTCTGCATATTCTTTATTAGGTTTGATGTTATTTGTGGGAATGTGCAACTATATATCTTCTTTGAATATTACAGGGACAACCAGTGAAATTATAGTGAAACTAGAATGACAAAGAGATCAACAACAAAGCTCCTAAATCTTAGAAAATATCATAACCTAAGAATCTAAGCAGTTACTAGCACCCAGAACAGATCACTAGTGCCCAATTGTTGTTGTCCCCATATGGTTACTTCTGTCTAGCACATTTATGAGTTCCAAAACCCTTGGTGAGCCTTAAATACACTGGTTCCATTATTTTTGAGACATTACTTGGTCCATACCACTCCCAAATTACACGAAATCAATTAGTTCATCTTCAACCTTTCATTTTTAAGGGTTTTATGTCTTTTAATGCTTTTTATTTGTGTACTATTGTACATTATTTCCTATATATCATTCATTATAGTACATTACTCTGAAATTAAAGCGTCAATAGATTTAGATTAAATCATTTGGTAAACCCATTTTCTTGAACCCTACCTTACTTTAAGGCCTTTTTTATGCCCATCACCCATGGTGGTTGTGTTGGTAATCTTATGCACATTTAGTTTCCCCTATCTTCCCATAGGATTTCTAAAAAAAATGGATTTCTTTTATAATCCTTTGATTAACTCAACCGATATTCCTCTTGAAAATATTGAAGCTTCTAATAGTGAACACTCATATGATGAAGAAACCTATATTGATCAAGTGAAACTTGACAAGCACACTAACTCTTTTTTTCCTTTACGCAACCACCCCACACATATTCCATGTGTTCTCAATCCTTTACTCGCTCCTAAAATATCTAAAGATTATACCATTATCAGGCTCTCATGGGTTCCTCCTTGGCCGCTATGACATCTACCCAACCTTCCACCATTCCTACTTCTATTTCTACAACTACCACTTCTTTTCTCAGTTCCAATACCTCTAATACGCAACCTAAATCCTTATCAAGAACTCATGACCTAACCTCATTATACCATGAATTACATTCCTAACTTTTCCAATAGAGAAAATTGTCTTCATCCTTCTCGTCATCCCTTGATTCCTCACTCCTCCTTTATATACCTTTCACACTTGCCATATCCTCTTATCAGTTAACTCCTAATGCCATTAAAATAATCTTCCCACATTCAATGACCATGAAAATTTCAGGAGTACCTCAATCCTTCCATGTTGCATATCTCGACTATGCTAATGATCTTACATTGTTGGATAAATTATTCCCTTGAATATTGAATGACTATGTTATGTATTGGTTCTACGATCTACTTATCAATTTGGTAATATCTTTTACAGATCTAACGGATGCATTCCCTCTTCATTTTTCTATGAATATTGGGACTAAAATATCCTATTCAAAATTATCTAAAATCAAACACGGATCCAATGAGCATCTTGTGGACTATTTTTTTTACTACAAGAACAACCTTACTAAAATGACCAATGTCGTATCTGATTTATAATTACAAGATATACTTGTTTAAATTATTTTTCCTCCACTCCAAGAAAGTTTCATTTTCGATACCTCTCCTTCCTTTGATAAATTATGCCATAGACTCAAATTATGTGAAATCAAGATACTCTCTATGGTCAAATTAAATTATTATGAGAATTCTTCCTCCTCTTATTATAACAAGGTTCAAGCTAAATCTAAATTCAAACCATCCCCTAATCCTACCAACATTAAAATTACTGTCAAATTTATTTCTCTTCTTTCCAAGCTTCAGTTGCAACCCACAAGGTGCACTGTCAATAAGCTACCTTGCACACCTTAGTTCCTATTATTGCAAATCGCTGTAAGCAATATGATTACTCTCCCTCCACCAATGAATCTATATTATTCTCACCCACCTGGCCATAATTATGATGAGAATGGACACTATGATTTCCACCAATGTAATTTCCACTCTACGGATCATTTTGTGATGCTCAGACATATCATTCAGTGTCTAATCATTAACAACACAATTGAGCTCCAAGACCCATCTAAATAAAACTAGTTAATGATAACAAAAAGATAAAAATATTCAATTACCCATTTCCAAAACATGACAATATAGCTATTGATTCATCCATCAATCATACATATCATGTTTTGCCTCCTCCCTCATCAGGACCTCTTGATTTCCTCATTACTACTATTGACATGCCTCCACTTGTTATCACTTTCTCAAATCATGATTACCATATCATAATTTCCTTTGATTCACTGAGTAACTCTTCTATATGTAATATATAGTCAAGCATATCGTGGTCTATCTCTTGGACTTTTCTAATGCCTATTATATGAAACTCATATTAGTTATCAAATATCTAACCTCCAAAATAAAATTTCAACTCCCTAATTGTTATGGTCATGTCATCATTACCATCACTATCGGGCCCCTTACCATACTTACACATTCCTTATTACATCTGATATAAATGGTTGTGAGATGGACTTAGGAATTCCTTCACTCCGAGCCACCTAGGCTATCCATTCCTTGATTCAATTATGTATTAAATTCATTCATAACAAGAAATGTTTTACCAGTAAAGGTATTATACCACACAAACCATTACCTTGGCCCAATCTTTCCTCTATTTTAGCACCTATCATGGAATCTCATTCTCATGTACCTCTTAAGTCTAAATCTACCTCAGCACCTAGCTCTCCCATTCATACATGGCCTATATCATTACCTCATTGTCCTTATCAATCCATTAGTATACCTCATCAGCCTAAGCTCCCTACTCGGGAAACCCATTCCCAAATGTATTCTCCACCTCCTTCACCACATCGATATCCCTTACATATACATAGATACTCTTCTACACCACCATTTCTAGACCATGGTTACATGCACTCTCTTTCATAGATACCAACTAAGGTTCCCTCACTCTTTCCATCATCGAATATCTTTCCATCACTCACACAATTGGGAGAATTATACTTATTGTCCCCCATAACTATCAGTTGTCTCTATTATCCACTAGTAATTTATCTACTCTGCTTCATGCTCAGTGCTTTATGATGCATCTTTCCTAGCATCGATATTTAACCACATACTTTGTCTTCATTACCTAATGTCACATTCTTATTCTATGGTTAAGTCTTGAATGATGAGGGTGCAATTCCTCAATGAACCCCACTTATCGTGTCTTGGCTACTCAAATTTCATGATTCATGTCTATCTAATTGAGCATTACCACATCTCTGGAATTCATACTTTACTTTCATTACCTAATGATACACTCTTTTTTTACGGTTCATACTTAACTATTAAGGGAGAACACATAAATGAACCATATCTCATGCACATTTTCTAAGGTAAAATGTGTCTCCTCCCATTTTCACATCATGTACATCACAACACACCATCACTCTTCGAAATATTTTGCACATCTTTGTTGTATTTACTCTTGTTATCTTATACTACTTACATGTTACACTTGGTTTCATATGGTAGTTAAATTCTTAGTATGATCATCATCGTTTCCTGTACACGCCTGTGCATTGACATGGTCTTTTTAGTTGAATGCATGACTTTAACATATTCTTACATGATGCATGATTCTAGACACTACTCTTTACAAGTCCCGCTGAGGATTTTAGGGGCATCTACCTTTGCTACTACCAATTACTTTTATTGATTTATACATACTTTAACATATTATTTATATTTCTAACATACTAATGGGTGCCTCATGTGTAGCATTTTCCTTGTAGGATTCTATACAAGCATGGTTATTTAATACTTCTTACTTCCCATTATTTTCTATTATTTTCGGGCTATCCCCTATGTATTGCTTGATAATTATTTTCTTATAGCTACTTCGGCTCGTATTGTCTTGTGCCATTATGAGGAATCTCCCATGTATGAAACCCAATTTTTGTAGGTCTATCTTGACTCCATAGTTGATTACTACATTTTCATCTATTACATGATAATTGTTTTATACTAACAATAGTTTTTAGCATACATTATTTGTGTGTGCCTTGGTTTCTACCTTGCACATCCTCTACCCCCTATAGATCTCCACTCTCAAATATGAATATCAAAATTAAGTCATATCCTTTGGGATGCATCCTCCTTCATTCATAAAAAACACCGCAAATGAGGGGTAAAAAATAGTTCGTGAACAAATCACGCTCCCAAAATTTCAGATCTCCAGAATAAAACATCACATTACATAATTGGTATAGTCATATAGTTAGATATTTTTCTAGAAATAAATTTGGATACAAAACATAGAGTGGAAATTAGCGCCAGACATTAGACATGAATCGTGGGCGCTTGTGTCCCACCTAGGTGGTGTCCTGGGGGAAAAATTAGACAGTCTCTTAGTTCAGCACAATTTTCAAGATTTTATAATATAATTCTATAGTATCAGGAACATGTCTTAAGTTACAAAATTTATACATTCCATAACATTCAGTTACAATTATAATTAGTTACAAATAAGGATGTTCCATCTGCAATAGTACTTGGATAAGCATCATGGAAGGAGATAAACATAGACTTCTCTCCCCAACACTCTTCTCTTTTAGTGACATTTTCCCAGAATACTCACTCTTTGTATTAGATCTCCCAAATAATCTCACCCTTTCAATAGAATAAACCTCAATATGGTAACACACCCAAGAAAAAAAGGATAAATTTCTATCCTTTAATCTTTTATACATGTCATGCACTCTTTCTTTCTCTCTTAAAAACTTTTACTTACTTATAGTTACATGTTACTCTAATTTTGCATATACATGACTCTTACCACTTTGTTTCTCTTTTGTTTCATGGCTATCCTTATACGCAATAAGAAGTTCCTCACATCAGTGATCACAAGCTCCAACATCACACTAATATGCATATTCTTCACCCCTAGGGTCTACCTCCCCTTCCTAGTTTCCACACTTCACATTATGATCACTTCATGCTTCACTTGTCATCTTGGCATGCTATCATCTACACTCTTCTCTATAAGATTACAAGGTATGAATCCTCTATCTAATTTATACTATCGAGTATTTAATAAATAACATAAAGTGGGGGAAAATATAGACACAAAATATATGCACTTGGGTACATTTATAGGTCCTAGGTATACTAATCTATACATATTCCTAAGAAAAAAACTAGTACTAATATACCATTTTATTAGCCTTACATATGATACAAGTTTGAAATAACTTTATTGATATATATTTTATAGCCTCAGACACTAACGCTTAGATAGGGCCAAATATCCCAGAAACTCATGTCTCTCCTGGGTTCTTTTGACCTTCTTTACTTACTTTTATCTTTTGGGTCTCTTTTACTTCTTAGTAACCTTTTAAAAATTTGGTTCAGTCATTCAATTGTCAATTACAAATTTCAAACAAGGGATTCATATATATATATATATATATATACAAACACACACACACATAGTTATTACCCTGAAATAGGGGGCCAAACATCATAAAAATTATCTATCATCACCTAATCTTGCATCAAAGGCACTAGAGAATTAAAAATCATACATCTAGGACATCCATACAAGGTACAAGGGTTGCATTTCTCTTCATAACCTTCATAGGAGGGGAGTTCATTATATTCAATCACATACATTCTACATACTTTTTACATTACATATCTAGCTTTTTATCATCATGAAACTTGTACAAGGGAAATTGTACGCACCCAAAACTACTTGTGCTACATTGTCAAAAAATGGGTACAAAAGATCCCCAATGATGATTCATGTCCTTTTAGAAGATGTTCGAGTTCCTAAAACCATTCACAGTGTATATTTATAGCCTATACATTGATTACTTTTCAGCTTTTCCACACTTTTCTTCTAGCTTCCCGCTTCATTACGTGCATGTTTTTGCCTTTAGTGCCAAGACTGCCACCCTACCGAGGTGGCGATTCTGAAACCGCCTCCCATGTAGGGTGGTGATCTTGTGACTAGCCACCCTGCACAGAGCGGTAGAAGGTCTTGCGCATTTTTTTTCTAGAATTCTCCATGTGGGATTGTAACACATGATATTTTACTTGACATGACTTTTAGGGTCCGTTTGTGAACCAAATTGCCTAAAAATAGTCTTCATTTCTTGGTTTTCCTTCCCTCTTCTATTTTTAAATAGATTTCATTAGTTTGACCTACCTCTTTACCGAATGATTTGGCACTCCAAGGATGCCTTATGCATGAATTCACATCCCAGCCAATTTAAACATTATATATTCCATGCTTGTATTCAAGCAAATGGCCTAGGAATTTTGTGTATCTTGCATAGTATTGCTGCCACAATCCTGCTAGAAATTACAAAGCCAAACTTTGTTCACTTGTGCTATCTCTCTTCCACTTGCATTGCAACTAGATTGCCTTCAAGTTGCCATTTCTCAAGAGTCTTCTCTTGTTGTAATTTTTGCATTCCTGATTCCTTGGACTCATATGGACACATAAAGAAAGAAAGGAACAAATTGAGGGGACATATATAGATACAACCAGATTTTCCAAAGCTCTTGCTTATGCAGGTTGGAATTACTTCTTCATTTGTTTCATTTTTCAAATTATCAGTTTTGAACCATTTACTTCAAATACATATCAAATAGAGTAGAAACAATGTTCATTAAAATTGACTAAGCAATTACAAGTAGAGAAAATAATTAGAAAAATTGATCTTTAAAATTATCCAGGAAGTAGTGGGGAATGCAATAGCTCTTCTTGGGTTAGGATCTGTTCTCCACCTCTGAGCTAGGGTTTGAAGGTTTTTGATTGAATTAGATTAGATGTTTTAGATCTAGATTCCTGTACTCACACAAGTAATTAGCTACATCTAACTGATTATTAGTATTTAGTTTTTTTATTAGATTAGAAGCATTGCTTAAAAACAAGAAAATATCAAAAAATATTTAATTTTATAAAAATAGTTTTCTTCCATTGTTTTGTTCAGATATACTGGTTGAAAATACCAAAAAATATATTAAATTTACTTTGATAATTAGCTTGTTTAATCAAAATCAATTCATTCCAAAGCGTGACCATCAAAGGTCTTGTTATCCAATTTTTCCCCTCAGTGAAAACTCTGCCAAACATGACCTAAGAAAGGAGAAATTGAATGGGACCATTCATCCATGAGATATCACATCTCTATTCCAAAAGATGAAGTTGCAGGTGGGCTCGACAGTAGAAATGCAAGGTCAGAAAATAAATGGTCAAGGGAACAACGAAGGATATCAGAGCTCAAGGGAGAAGAATGGAGGCCAAAGCTGGAAGTTTTTGGAATTTAGAAATTTTGGCATTTCATAAGAAAAGAAGGGTGGAAAATGTCTGAAATCCTGAAGTCCAAAATTTCATAATTTCGGGTTTCATAGTTTCGGAGCTCTCAGGTGAAAAATCGTAAAAACAATGCAAAAGTTTCGAAAGCCGAAACTCTGAAAGTTTGAAATCCCAAAGTCTGAAAGTCCAAAATTTTATACTTTTAGGTTTCAGATTTTTGGAACTCTCAAGCCCCAAAATGGAAAAAAATCACACCTCAATGTTTGAATCCTTGATTTCTGAAAGTCTGAAATTTTAGACTTTCAAACTGGGTTTTGGAGTTTCATAATTCTCAGGTCATTTTGAGCAGTGAATAGTATCCCGACTTTTGAAACCAAAATGTCAGAAATTCTGAATTTCAGGATTTTAGAGGTTGTATGCTCTTCAGACTCCGAAACAGAGCCAATGGTTTACCCGCCATTTTTTTGCATAATGACACCTTGACCTTCATATGGCCATAACTTTTGACTAGGAGCTCGGATTTGCACAAGAAAGGACATTTTTGGAAAGCTTATATCTTAATTTGAGTGGGACACAGTTATTCAAAATAAAAAATACAGTTCACCATTTTTAGGGAGTCCTGAATTTCTCACCTACCACAATAATGAAAGTATGGACTTGCTTCTTTCCCAACAAGGCATAATACATGGAGGTATGGGTTTTTTCATTGCACCCATCACTGTTGCAAAAATCGAATGCTTTTTGGGGTGGTTGAAGATAGATTTTGGATTTCTTCTCTCCCCTTTTCTCTTTCTTCCTATATATTGTAAGGAGGGGAATTTTTCAAAAGGTTGGACACTTTTGGTCTTTTCACCCTCCCTTCTTCTCTTGTCGGTAAGTGTATTTAAGGAGTTTCAAACCTCCCATCAACACTATAATGCAAATTTAACCTCTTGGCCATTATAGTGTACTGTATCAAGTTTGTGGAGCAATAATATATGTTTGTGGATGATATTCAACCCTCTCTTATTTTCATTGCACCTATCTAATCTCTCATTACAATCTTGGTTATATGTGTATGGTGGTTCTATTTCATTTCAATGGTTTGTGTTTAATGGAAAAGCAAGTGTTCAACATTCCTTTGGTGCATCACCTTTGTTAGTTTAGGTTTAATTTCTTACATCTTCTTAACCTTGTCTCCTTGGCAAGTTAGAGTAGATTTTAGAATATATCCTCTACAATTTGAATGTGTGCATCTAAACAAAGGAATAAGGACCGACCTTCATCCGGAGATCTTTCCTGATCGCAAAGTCTCACACTTTGGGAAAATCTCCATGTTATGCAATCACACTGAGATTATAGACATTGAGGGGTTCTATGATTATGCATCAACAATTCCACAATAAGAAAAGATGTTCAACTGTGATCCATTGCTCCCACAACCCAATGGGCCAAATTTATTGACCGACATTGATACATGTTTACAATTGTTAGTCTTACACACACCTGTTAGGTATTATGAGAAGATACAACAACTAAACACGTTAAACATTGAAAGTAATCAAACCTACAATTATTGGACTGCTCCTAGCAACAGAGTTTGATTATGTGCATGACCATACAAGGACCATAGCCTCCATGAGTTTTCATTTGTGATCCCCAGGTGCCATAATCCAATGGGAATGTTGACCAATTAAACATTAACACTAGTTTGTGTGCATCAGTATTTAGATCATCACCACTTCTACCTGACATCATTACATAGTTTTCAGTATTGAACATAGTTTTCAATCATGCTAGTATTTTCTGGACTAGACCAGAAAATCACCCATAGTCCCTATGGTTTCAGTACGCCTCTCATTCTCACTTCCTTGACCTTGTCTAGAAATCTATACGAGGTGCCCACATGTCAATTTTTGTGTATTCCACAACCAACAGACAAAATCTTGGCAGAGTTTGATATTGACTGGAGTCTCTAACTAGCTATTCTATCAGATCGATCCATTGTAAAATTTTAGATTAGGGAAACATTCTTTGCCTTAGAATTGTAGATCCTGATATTTCATGTTGAATATATTAGGTTGTTCATCATTACCACACATACACCCATTTATATTCTACATTGGTTTTCTTGGCACAACCTCAGAAAATCGAGTGTGAAGAAGGTCATATGTTGATTTTATTTCATACAAATTGGTGAACCTGATGTGAAGAGCTAGTCTCTAAATATTTCCACACTCTTTGTCCATCTTCCATTCTCCCTTTCTTCTACCAGTATTATTATACACCCTGAATATGTCAGGATATGATGAGTATAGTCGAACCCTCCTTGGTTTTTATATGTACAACTATAAAATAGGTAGACAACAACAATCACCTTCACTCTCTACATGGGCATATAATCATTCAACTGCTCAGGCTACAAATCCTCTTCTTCAGGGAACCAATGTTTGTTCCTCTATGCGTATCAAGGAGCTTGACCAAATCACATAGACACATCCTCCTCAGTAGTCAATTTCTAACAACATGAATTTCACTAGGGAGGTACGTTCTTATCCTCTAGTTGTTTTTCAACAACCCATTAGCATGCAGTCAGACCAACTCCCACCTCTAGATGAGGATTACTTAGCATGATATGCCAGAAGAGAAAAACACTTCCAGAGTATAAACCAGGATTTTTCACAGATTACAAGGAAATTTTGATGTCTTTCTCCAAAAAAATAGCACTACCCTTCTAACAATGGAAAACATTGCCAATGAGGGGTGGTAGAACAATGAAGAGTTCATAGCAAGATACCACAATCATAAAAAAAACTCCAAAAGTTCAAGAACAAGAACCGAAAAAAAAACACCACCCCATCAACAAGGGACATCATCTCGATGTTAGTAGAAAAATTCAAAGAGTTAGAGCTTTCCCAAAATACTCAAAATTCACACGCAGGGCAACTAGGAGTTTCTCAATATCCGCATAATTATGGATAAGTACCTACTATGCAGACTCCTTTGTTTTATACGAGTACTCCAAGCCCTGGAGTTTTTCAGACTGGGATAAGCACCTTTGGTATGCCCCCTCATGCCACATATGGATATTTACACTAGGCATGATTCAGAAGTTCATTTTCAAATGCCATACCAACTAGAAATAAAATGTTACTTATATTTTTGCCTTCAACTCCATATCAAAGAAGTCAACCCCCTTACATACACATGTACTCTAAATCACAAAAGGGGGATATGTATACTTACCTAGGTCCATATGAACAGAAACAGAGAATGTCTATATGCCCCTAAAAATGGTTTAACTGTACCATTTCAGAAACAAATGAAACTTCCACCTCCCTAAGAAGGATCTTTAATGGTTGAAACATACACAATGGGAACCTTTTTCTTAATATCTTAAGAATCCGCAAGAATTATCAATCTAGAATTTCATACTCCCAAGACTTTTTCTCAATCTTCTAAAGTTAAAATGGGAGGGAGATGCTAACACTCACATCCAATCTTACACAATAGCCATTCAAGAGTTGCTCTCATGGGATCCAGTTGTTGTGAAGATTTACCCTAAGACATTAGAAGGTATTTCTCTCGATTGGTACTATAGGATACCAGAGGATTGAATTCACTCCTTCAAGAAACTTGTGTTTACAGTTTATTAAGGATTTTGATATGAAAAAAACTCTTAAGGGACAAGAATCATAAAATTCCTTCATATCAAACAAGAGCATAAGGAGTCCACTTCCCACTTGATTCAATGGTGGAAAAAATATTCGCTATTCCTCTGCAAGTGCTCCAAACATGGATCAGGTGAATCTTTTTTATTTGTTCCTCCAATCCTTAAATAGGGAGACCAAGGAAGAAGTCAAAAATTTCCCGATAAGGAGCTATCAAGATGTGCTAATGGGTGCTCTCCGAATTGATCAAGTAGTCATTGACATTGGTCATAATACTTATGGAACAAATGGGAGGTTATTCAATCCTAACCAAAATAACCCCAGTTACTCCAATAACATGAAAAAATAATCAGGGGACCAAAGGTCCTTAATAATAATCATGGGTTTACAGCTGATGGTGTTACCGATCAGCCCAATAAACCCAATGTTTTTAGTTCTCCTAATACAAATACTACCAACAACAACAACAATAATGGTGATAATAAGAGAAATAATAATTTTTTTCCCTTAATCAACGTTGTATATTTTAATCATCCTCAACACCCATAACAACAAAAACAACAATAATAACCTCAAACAACCAAGACAAGCGTAAGCCCAAGGTGCTAATAATTACCCTGGCATGTATTCAAACCAATTCCAAACCCAAGGGCATGGATTCCAAAATATTAACTATAACAATAAGAAACTGAACAATAACCGTAATTTCAAACTGCAAAAAGGTGTAAACCAAAGGCCTCGAGATTATGATCCTGATTTGTATTGCATGTTACATAGGGTTTTTGTAGTCATGATGCAAGAGCATGCGCGGATTGTAAAAAAATTCTACAAACGTTTTCCAGAGGATAAAAGGAAATTATTTAATGTCATGTTTTTGGAAAACCCAACATTGCGAAATCATAACACTTACACAGGACCAATATCCCCATAGAACACCCCACTTAGAATCTTTGGCAATCCTCTCCCCATGTGCCCAGAAGATGGTAGAATAGATCTAAATGGTTCAATCAAAGGTATTGAAATAGGAATCAATGATCATGAAGATTCAACTTCGTCAAACCTACAAGTGTCACCTCCTTTTAATGGCTGCACATAAATAATATTTGTGGGATTGGTAGAGTTAGACACTAAACCTCAAATAAATGCTACCAATATAACTAAAGATTATTCTTCTCATTATATCCTGATTTACCTTACTATATCAGATGACATTCATGATACACTAGGCAAGCTAGTAGGAGCTTATGACTTGATCAATGACCTGACCAAATCATTCTCTCACATTTCATTCTTAGATCTCTATTAAAGAACTCTCATGCTCACAGAGAAGCTATATTAGAAGCACTAGGTCTTGGCCATTTTATTAACTTCATACCTCTTCCAAAAGTGCAAATAAACCATGTAGACTTTGATGTTTATCTTCCAGGGAAGCCTGAAAGAGATGTTTGATTTATATTTGACATCAAAAAGATGCCCACACATGCTGAAATATCTTGTAGAGGTGATCTGACCTTATTTTTACAAGTTTGGATTTATAACAACTATGTAAAATGTGTAATGATTAATGATTTGGTAATGGTCAACATAGTCCCCTTCTCTTTCCTTCAAAATTTAGGTTACAGAGAGACCAATTTATCCTTAACATGAAACACTCTGAGAGGCTATGACAGCCTCAAAGTGAAGTCAATTGGGACTTTAGTGTTTCCAATCACCCTTGGACATAAGATGATTCTAACCGAGTTTTTATATTATAGATGAGGAAACCAACTATAATATGATCCTCGGCCATCCTTGGATTCATCGCATGAAGGCCATTCCCTCCACTTTGTTCCAGGAAGTAAGGTTCCTACATTTAAGGAAAGTCTTCATGGTGCAGGGTTATCAAAAAACCTTCAACATACATATAGATATTTTAAAGAAGAGACCACGGGTTCATTCTAAGTTTAAGCTTCCTGCAAATCAGTTAAAAAAAATCTACAAGCTTAATGCCAGAAGAAAAATTGGTCCCTATGACGGATCTAGAAATTATGGGTTTCATTGAAGGGGTTCTTGCCACAAAGGACGAGACTATAATTGTTGAGACAATGTCGACATGAATGATAGTCAAGTTAAATAAGACATGCCTTGGGACTTGGTTCTCTCCCAGATGATGATGTATATACATGGTAGAGGTCTCAGAAACAAGGGAAGATAATACAAAAATAATCCAACTTCAATCTTCCTAGATGACTGTTGGACCTTGAATTACGATGTAGAAAAGTGTCACTTTGGTGTTGGGGCAGGTGTGATACTTACCAACCCTCAAGGGAGGGTCAGGTCATTCACATTTAAATTGAATTTTGAAAGCAGTAACAATGGAGAAAAATATGAGGCTCTCTTTATTGGTCTCATCATAGCAAAAAGGATGGGTGCAATTAATATTACGGTTTTAGGTGATTCACAACTAGTTCTGAATCAAATATCTGAATTGTATGAGACTAGGGCCAAACATATACATCTCTATAAGACTATCATCCTTGAGTTAAGTAAATGTTTTGATTTCATTTAAATCAAAGCTATACCTAGAAAACAAAACCTCATCACTGACTCTGTAGTAACTTCTAATTCTCATTTTACCCCAAGCAACAACTTAGAAGACACTAGCTTTATGATTTCAATTTGTGTCGAGCCTTTGGTTCACAAGATACCAACAACTCTGATTCTAACTTACATAGAAGCTGAGAATGAGTCTATCACTTTAGGATATGTTGAAAATGACGTAGCAATCCTATGGTTTTTTAATGTCTACATAGACTTGCATCCCACTCATCACAAGCTTGTATTTTCTCTCATCCAACACTCTTCCTCTTACTTTGGATATTCCATGATAGATCTTTCCTCTATGGAAGGTCTTGAGGTCTATGAAGTAGTAGAGGAAGGAGACTTAGAGATACCTCCATCCTCACCTAAATTTGAAGAGGGTAACACTTCCTTAATCAAAGGGACAATTGATATAAAACATCGGAGCAGAGGAGGAACCAAAAATCTTGAAGATGTGGTCCTCTCTAACTCCAAAGGAAGTAGAAATAAATACCCAAATCCTCAAGGAGCATGAAAAATATTTTGCATTTATCTACAAAGAAATGAAGGGAAGTACAACACACATTGTAGTTCACAACCTCATTACTAACCTAGATGTTAAGCCAATTAAACAAAATTTGAATCCCATAAAGCCAAAGGTGGCCCTCATGGTAAAATAAGAAGTGATGAAACTCCTACAAGTGGGGTTCATCAAGCTAGTTGACTATTCACAATGGGTGTTTAATATCATCCTTATTCTCAATAAGAATGGAAAAATTCACATTTGCATAGAATTTTGGGATATCAATGAGGCTTGTCACAAAGATGATTTCTTGTTATCATCCATTGATGTTATTATCGATTCAACATCCAGTTATGATTTTTTGTATCTCATGGATGGGTTTTCTGGATATAACCAAATCAAAATCTCTCAGGAGGATTAGACCATAACTACATTCATCACTCCTTGGGGAACATATTGTTATTATGTCCTGTCGTTTGGACTTAAGAACCCTAGTGCCACATACTAATGGGTGATGACTTATATATTCCATGATCTTATCCATAATATTGTGGAATCCTACATGGATGATCTTCTAGCTAAGGGTAGAAAGTGTTGCGATCACCCTGAGGTGCTTCATATCATTCTTTCTTGCTTAATCAAATACAACGTCACATTAAACCTAGAAAAATACGTATTTGGTGTAATGGGGAGGAAACTTATTGGGATACATCGTATCTTCATGAGGTATTGATGTAGACCTATCCAAAATTGGGTTGTAATAGAAATGACTCCACCGTGAGATGAGTCTAGAATAAGATTGTTTCTTGGAAAACTCGGTGCAATCTGAAGGTTCATCCCTGATCTAACCTTTCTATTCACCCAATAAAAAATTTATTAAAAAGGATTATTATAGATTGGTTGGATGGAAGAGTGAAATGTGGCATTTGAGTCAGCTAAATTATTCTTACTGTCTCCTCTTACACTCACACCACCTAATTCGGATCTCCCCTTGATCCTATATTCACGAGATACAAATGTCATATTAGCCTACATTTTAGCTCAAGAATATGATGATAAACAAGAACATGTAGTCTATTTTATTAGTACAACATTGCTTGACTATGAGACACATTACACACAAGCAGAAAAGGAATCCCTTTCCATATTCTTTTCAAAAAAACACTTAAGACATTACATGTTAAATCAAGAAACAATGGTTATCGTTAAATTGGATCATATGCAGACATTTCTCACATAAGGGTCCTTATCTAAAAAACTTGGATGCTTCATAGCTCTGATGAGAGAGTTTGAGTTAACATTTGTTTATCAAAATTCCCTCAAAGGACAAATCATTGTGGACTGGTTGGGTGACAACCCGTTAAATGGAGGTGATCTGGAAAATCTAGATTTCCCCAACAAGTGTGTATTTTGTTGAAACCAAACCTCCTATTTCTGAGTGCCCACACTACACTAACATCATTAAATTTATAGTGGACCATACATATCCAGAAGGGACAACATCAAATGGAGAAGATGGTTATGATTTATTATCTCGAATTATGTTATCTTGAAACATGTTCTTTACTGTAGAGCCTTTGATTGAATGTTGTTAAGATGTGTTGATGAAGAAGAATCTGAAAAGATTCTTTATGAATCACATAGTAGAGTATGTGGAGGTAACTTCAACGTCCACACCACTACTCGAAATATACATCAGATGGAATAATTTTGGCCCATGCTAGAACATGGCATGGTAGAGTTTCTACAAAAATGCCATAAATTTCAAGAGCTCTCCCATGAGATCCACATACCGGCACAGGCTCTGCAACCAATTGTAACACCATGACCCTTTTCCACTTGGGGCCTAGATTTGATAGGGTAATTATCTCCCTCATTAGTAGTTTTTCATAAATTCATAATCACACCCACATAATAATTTACTAAGTGGGTAGAAGGCATACCTCTTACCACTATGCTTGGATGTGTAATCGGTAAGTTCATTTTGAACCAAATGATTTTTAGGGGGGGGTCCCAGAAGGCATTATCTCATATAATGACATGTCTTTGAAAAATGAGGAAGTATGTGAAATATGGTGAAAATTTCAAAATAAATCACCACACATCTTCTCTCTATTACCCTCAGGCCAATGGTAAGGATGACGCTACAAATAAGAGGTTAAAATCCATTCTCCTTAAGACAGTAAAGGATAATAAACAAGATTGGAATTTAAAGCTTTTTCTGACCTTGTGGGCCTATCAGACATTGGTAAGAACGCTAATAAGGGTATTCGAGCATGAAATATATGAGGGAGGTTTGGTTCTAATACTTGACAACTGAATAGACAAAAATACTAGTGAAGGAAGGAAATTCAGGCCCAGGTGGTTGGGTCCATATCGAGTAATAGAAGACTACAAAAAAGGGGCATCTCACGTGTGTACACTAGAGGGTGAGGATATTATCAAATTTTTAAACTCTCTTGACCTCAAAGATACTACACATGATTTATTAGCATTTCCACATCTAAATTATTGCATCCACATTGCATTTTCATCTGTTAGTTCATTTCATAAAATGTTTTATCAAGGGACTTATTCTTATAGTGATTCTTAAAAACTTCTGAAAACATTGGCAAAACATTCAAATCATATCTCTACAAATCTTCACGATTCCATCAATTGTTTCCGAACCATTGCATCAATTCAAGCAAGATAAGACAAAGTTTTGATGGTAACCATACCAAGTCTTACTTACATGGTTCTTCTTATATAGTTTCTTCTAGGTTAGGTGTCTTTTTCTATAGTTTGTTCTAGAATTTTTATGGTGTCATAGGTATCCCATAAACATCTCTTTGGAAATAAGAACATTCAAGACATTTTTCCTAGATAAATAAGTCAAATGAAAATCCACAGAAAATTTTTATTTTACACATTTCTTTTCCTTACCAACCTTTTGTGTTTATCATGTGTCTCTTACTAGTGATGTAAGGTTGGGAAAGGAGAAAAATTCCCTTACTCACCTATACATTTTCCATGGTGATGAACCCATACTTCCTACTGGTAGCATAAGTAAACGTTTAGGGGGTCTCTTTGACAAGCTTGAAATTTAGAAATAGTTCATTCAAATATTGTGAATCATAAGTCAAAACAAATTGAATTAGATGTCTAAAATTCCAAAAGAGTTTAAAACCTCAAAACCAGATTTTGTCAGCCAAGTGGACATCTACGAATCTAGGTCTAGATAAATTGGAAAGAAATTCACATTCTAAACTATAAAGAAAACTTGAGTAGAGTGACGTTGTAGTGTATCAATTTGGTTTTATCAAATCCTTTTCTTTCTCTCATCATTACCATTCAACTAATTTCCATAACTTCTACCCTTTCTAGATCTTAGTGTTGAGCCATCGCATCTTACTAGTTGTGTGGAGTAAGGAGCAGGGAAAGTGCATTCAATTATCATATCACTCCTTCGCAACGTTTTTCCAAAACAATACAAAGTACCAAAATTATCTTAGAGGAACTAAAGTTCAACATTACAATGTGGTTGCATTATCATATATCAGCAAAAAAAATTTAAAAAAAGAAAAATCATTCTGTTAACATTCATATGCACTCCATACATTTTGAAAAGCATAGAAAAGTGGAAGTTATAAACATCTAGAGTACACATGTAAGGTGATCAAAGAGGAATTCAACTCAGATACAATGAATTACCAAACCAAAAAGAAGAGTCTGTATATATCATAATAATTCAAGTTTCTATACAATGCCATCATGCACTAGGCATGGTCAAAACATTTGCAATGATCTTGAAATATATTAAAAAATCATACAATGCCCAAAAAAATCGCAACTAAGAAATAAAATGACCATAGCCTATTGATTCCTATGGGATCCCTAAGATGGTACATGGTTATGTCTAGGACTCCTGCTACAGCTACGACGATGACAACAAACTAAAAAGTGAGAGTGCTCCTGGTCTCGATGTGAGAGCGACTACACCTCATCAATCGATCGGTTGTCTCATACCCAGCCACCTAAGTATGAATAGATTTTATCACCTCCACTTCCCTCCAGATGGGTGAAAAACACATCATTGTGTCTGCTAGCTTCTAGTGGTTGGCCTAAATCCCCACTCAGCTTGGCTTGGGTCTTCCCTTAAGGGATCAATAGGGTGTCCATGCAAAACTGTCAAATTATCTCTCGCCACTTATGTGCAGTCACTGCAAGCAAGAAAATAAGAAGAAACAACGAGTTTGAAAATTACAAAAAAAATATTGGCTAACATTTCTGACTAACAAATTCAACAGAAGAGTATCAACATACTCGGATCTCCAGGAATCCAAGTAGGTTCAATGGCTATTAGTGCTACTTCTGGTGGCTATTGGGCCTCCCCTAATCCAGAGGCAAGATGTTATCCTATCATAGACTCATCGTCTCCCTCTCTATCATGAGGAAGTGATCCCTCTGATGCTAAGGTCTCCCTATCTGTGATCTCCTCATCCTGCTCCTCTCTCAATATATCCTAAGTGTCATGCCACTCAGGATCACTCTCCTTCACCTCCATGTGAGCTTTCCCACCAACCTCACCACCTAACCCCTCATCACCTATCTCCTCTCCAACCAACTCCTCCTCAGTCTCATCTCTTGTGTGCTCCTCAGAGTCATAGTCTATGTCAATGGGATCATCCTCCTCTCCACTGTGAGTAGGTGTGGCTTCAATCTGGAGTAGGGGTGCTCGATGAACACCAGCTACACATCATACATTATACACCCACATAACTGTGTTGGACACCTCTAGAGTAACCACTTCCCAACCAAGATATCCTCTAAGGCCCTTCCATTTTAGCTAAATGGTCCTATACACAGCTGTTATGCATGTCAATGTAGGGAAGGACAAACTGTTGAGGGACCCGACCAAATGGGTGGATCTTAACTCTTGAAAAAGTATGAATTGAATTATCAATTGGGTAATGAAGGGTGTTAAATGTTATTCAATATGGAATTTTTTTATGATCTAAACTATCCTTGAGGTGTCTCAAACCTTAGTGTAAGTTTGTTTTCTAGAAATTCCACCTTGTTACATTGTTGGGAAGGTTTCTTCTTTTTATGCTACCAAATCCTTGTCTTACATACTACATCATGTATTATAGTAAGTAAGATTTATGATTATTCAAATTTTAGATCATAACACCACCAAAAAATTCCTAAAACATTTACCATAATTTGATCATTCTATAGTGCTCACATGTTCACTATCCTAAGAAACTCCTGGAGACAAATATTTCCCAAGACAATTCTGAAGCTCATAGAATCTCTTCTAAACCATACTGGTACAGAGAAAACTCCAATCTATTTTAATTTACCATAGTCATAGCTCCTAAAATGATCCTAGTATCTTGAAACCTTTCCAAGTAGTTAAGTTTTGAAAATGGGTAACTTTGACATATTTGAAAATTTAACTCTTTTTGATGAATTTTACTAAAAAGCGGTAAGAATTTCAATAGGTTTCTAAGGTAAAATTCTTATAAATTCTACATACCAAAATATGTCTTAGAGATTCAATCCTAGGAACTTTAGGAGATGATGAACAACATTGGTTAAGTAAGGGAGAAGGAAGTAAGGACAAAGATCTCTAGGGAGAAGAAATAGAGCACAACAATATGATAAGAGATATGAAGGATAAATAAGGGAAGTATAATCCTGATGGTATCTTGACCCAAACTATCACACCTACTTATACAATTGATTAAAACTCTATAGTATAACAAGTACTAATTGAAATTGATAGTGGAAAGGAAGTAAAAAAGGCTAAGGAGAAAGAGAATTTGAGTAATTGATTTCCATACTTACTACAATTACTACAAAAAACACCAAGGAAAATAAATTTCAATCTGAATCTTCTAAAACAAAAGATATTTTCCATGATGAGTACCAATACAACAAAAAAAATCCTAACATGCATGTAAGGAAACAAACCAATGTATCATGTAACTAAGAATAACATGACAACTACTAGAGGAAGTGAGAGTGGAAATATCAAATAAAAAAGCAATACTCTAGTCCAAGGTACATTCTTGAACACTCGGTAATAGGTGGTCCACACATAATATTTATTAGAATATTTCATTACATTTTATCAAAATACCATGGTGTCAGAAATGTTATGGAACATGTTCAAAAGTGTGAGCTTATCTAGTGTGTAAATGGGATAAGTTCATCCAAAAACATTTATCTAGTTCATGATGAAATTTCTTGAATGCACCCAGACATGGTATAGAAAACATGATGTATTGCAAGCTATGGTGGATTATGATCATTTGAAGGAAAATTTCTTAAAAGAGTTTGATATCCCAAAGTTTGAGGAGAAAACTATGTTATTCTCTAAGGAATTCAACCAAGATCTCTTGGAGAGTGTGTATGATTAGGATGAACATTTTATGATGAAAATTTTTAAACTTTTGTATAAGAAAAATCCCATCCAACAAATGAAAAAAAAATTAATGATATTTTTAATTCCATTCAGGCATGTAATTTTATACAAGACCTTTATAGACCCCCTCAAAACCCTAGAATAAGTACTACATACCAAAGTTTTCAATAGTACCGTTACAATTGTCAGCCCAATTATATAAGAAAAAATCACATTCATGGTGACCCTATTTGAGAAAGTAATGGAAAAAAATCTAGAGATAGCTAAAGTGTAATATGCTGTAATAATTATGATATTAGAAAGCAACACTAAAAATACATGTCCGCATAAAATTATGAAAGCCATACTTTTAACTTGCGAAATATGTGAAGGAGGCATGATGTACAAAATTTTCCCTATTACACCACACCAAAAAAGAAAATCTAACTACTTATTATAAAATATGTGATACACATACAAATGACACCAAAAACTACTAAGTAATTGATCATATACACGCAGCTTGATCATCGGGGCATATACAAGAAACTGTAGCTAATGCAAATGAAGGACATGAAGGATATGGCTGAGGGTTAAATGGTTGAGGCTGAGGTGGACAGGGAGGTGGAAGATTTCCACTCTGGAACTGTTATAAGTGTGGATTTCCATAACAATATTAATGTTATTTCCTAACATTCAAAGTATGTGTGCATTATAACAAAGAGAATGAGGTACAAGATTGTCTAGATATATATGCACTCATAAAGGAAAATTTAGAAAGGCATGAAAATCATCAAATTTATGTGAAATATGGTGGAAGAATCTGAGACTAAAACTATTTCAATGAGGTAACCTTCCAGAAAGGTGTAAATAACCGCATAAGATAGTACCCTTGCACAAGAAGTACCTTCGAACAAAATAAAGCTGCCATAAATCAATCTTGAAACACCATATCCAGATTGGAGGTAAAAAAGGAATTTTATCAAGAGGAAAAATACTTGGTTAGATAGTTTCAAGAAGAGATTTAATTTTTAAGTGAAGAAGCAAGGATGTGTAACAAAAGACTTAAATTTTCTGAGGAATATAGGGTCTATAAAAATGAGTTTCATGAGTTCTATAGATTTTTTCCTATAGAATGGATATTTCTACTACTATGAAATATGAAGATAGGAAAGCAATTGAGGCAGACACGGAAAAAAATGTGAAATCAGAAAAGATGGAGGGATTTAACATAAAAATATGGGTTGATACTTACATAAATGGATGGAACATCAAGGACATATTGGTTGGTATGGGCGTGGAAGTAAACATTCTCACCACATATGATTTGAATAAAATGGGGAAAGAACTATTACATCAATCTCCACATGTATTTTTCATGAAAAAAAATATGGTTAGTTCCTATTAAAGGGTACTGAAGAAGGCCATCATTAGTATAATGGGAGTGAAGTTTCATTGAGATTTTGACATAATACCATTTGAATCTAAAGAAATAATTTTATAGTGCTACTAAGAAGGCATTGGTACTATTAAAAAAATGTTGACTTACAATTCACTAAAATCTATGTAAGTTTTTAGAGTGGAACCCAATGTAGACATCAAATCATGCACTTGGGTACATTTCTAGGTCCTAAAAGCATGCTAACATTTACATGATTCCTAAAAAAGAAAATTGATGGTTGAAAACTACGTTTGGCCTCTTTTCTTTTCTTTTTTTTGCTTTTTATTTGTCTTACACACCCCACAACCTACTTGGAACTTAACTTATTTATCTTTGATTACTTGAGACATCAGTTCCCAACCAAGACAACAACACTCAAGAGCTCCTATCCCTCCTAGGTTTCTGTGATCCTTTCTTACCCTACTCACTCTTTTTGGGTATCATTTATCTTTTAGGAATCCTTCTCACTTATGGTTTCAGTATTTAAATTTTTAATTATGAAATTGAAACAAGGGAACCAAATAAATACATAGTTATGTTTTCAAAATAAACGAACAAACACTAATAATTATTATTATCACCTAAGCTTGCATTCCAAAGGAACAAAAGCACACAAAAAGAATTCATCTAGCATCCATATAAGGGATAAGGGATGCATCACTTATGCATACACTGCATAGGAATGGGACATCAATGATATTCCATCCAAACATATTATTAAATTGTTACATTCTAGCTACAACCTGATATCACTATAAAACTTGCACAAGAGAATCCAACGGCACCATTTATACACACACACACACACACCAAAAACACATGGAGTCTGAGATGTAGTACAATACTTGGTCATAAGTTCACTCTTTGTGACCACTAGGGTCATCCTGAATCCCCATTCTGCATTTTAATTTTTAGGTTTGATGTAGTTTCTAGGTACATAGAGGTGAAATTCTTTCTTGTAGGTTACAAGTACCTTCGGCCACCAAGGAGTGAGTACCAGGAAATCAGTGGAAGCCAACAATAAAACCATTGCAATACAAAATAAAGTAGTTCCTGAGATTTTGCACACTCACCAATGCCCAAATCCAGTCACCTTCCCCCAAGCACCTTTGTCCTACATTGGGTGCCCTTTTCTAGCCCTATTCTTGAGTTACAGATTGTATAGTGAGCAGTAATGGCCATGTCTAATTTTATCTCTCACACCTAGCCAAATCACCTCATGTTCATTCAAAAATCAGCTAAGTCTTCCTACCTATTCTTCTTGCTTAGTTTTTTCACATTTATATTATTGTTTTCTTATTTCATTACTATATTTTACCATTTATAGATTATTTTCATAATAGTTACTCTTAAATATATATTTAATTGAAATTAAATTAAACCACCCAAGGCATGATATTTGAAATAGATTAAATACAAAACACACCATATGTTGAGAATGTAGAAGAATATGAATATTTGGAGCTCATTTAAAACATAAGAGCTATAGGGTTGGAACACTATGTACTTATAGTAGAAGGCGAAATAACATCGGGTGATAACCAATCGATATCTTATAAAACTAGTGTGGCATGTGAAAATTGTGTGCATGGTTCCTATGGATTATTAGGGTGAGATTGTTGAACGATCAAAATTCCACCAAAGTTTGCAATTATAAAAAAACCTAAGTATATTAATAGAAATATTAGAAAGACAAGTAACGAAAAACACCCAAAAGCCACCATATTTTCATGGAAGTTAAAATGTATGGGTTTTTATCAAAGAAATGGAAGTCTATATGAAACCCTAAAAGTAAATAAGTAATTTATTCATATATACATGTTGAAGAGAACCACAACAAGATGATGGGTGACATATAGGCTAAATATGACAACATGGGAAAAGGTATAAGAATATATCTCTATCACGTTTGAGAAACATAATGAAGAGTGATGATAACCAAACTAAAGTGGAGTCACTAAAACAAAATAACACATGCAAAAGTTTTTGGAGTTATTGAAAACTACCAAAAAAAATAAGACAAGGCTATGCAACCATGTTTTTGTCATACATTGCATGTATGGGCAGGTGCATGGTATGTCAAATGTGAATTTCATAGAGATACAAATTCCTGGACATGAATAAAATAAGGGTTTACACTTGCTTTCTCTTTTAATTGTTCGATCCCACAACTAAACTACCCCTTTCAGTGTATTGAGAGAGTGGTATTTTGAGATGATGTAGTCATGGAAGAAATAATATTATAATTTCATAAAGGAAAGGTCTCCTAATAAAAACACTCAAGGATAAATATGGGAAAAGTAATTCTAGTGAGGAAGAAGAGGAATCTAAAAAGAGAAATTGGAAGAAGAAATCAAGTAAATGTCATGTAAGAAGTGGATGAAGAAAATAACCAACACATATATATAGATGTTTTGTATGGATCAAGAGAGGTTGTAGACAAGAAGCGACCTAGAAAACGACCATAAGATGAACTGTTCAAATCGATACATGTCAACATAGAAAGTGAAGATGAAGTAAAATTGGCAACAATTGACACTACATGAAAGAACAAGAAATAGAAAATATTGTTAAAAACTTAAGGGAATATTAGCATACATTCCAACGAAGTATCAAAACAATGAAGGGTTCACACCCATTAATGAACAATGATAATAATATTGATTAAAGGGGCTAAATCAGCCAAAATTTACCTATACTAGATGAATCCAAAATTACATGTAAAAATTAAATAACATGATGAAATAACCATGGAAGCTCACCCATAGGGAAAATGCAGAGCTCGAAAATATGCGCATAGAGATACATGAGAAATTTTAATAATTATATATAATCGTAATCAAATGACTTAAGGGTGTTAAATTTTTCAACCAAAAAAGCCACTCAATTAGAAAATTTATGCCTATTTATTCAATATGTAACAAATAAACCACATTCACATAAAAAACTTCTAAATCTAAGATGCAAAAATTATTTGAGGAAGTTGAGTAAGTGTTTCCTAAGGATAGATGAAAAATTTAGTATCAAGTGATGTTGGACCCATAAATTTTTATTCTTTATTCATTAACTTCTATATTAAGAGTAAGCATTATTTATTTATGATATATTATTCTTTTAAAGTATGCATGAAACATTTGGAAGGATGTATATAGAGGAAAACAAGAGAATAAGAATCACAAAGGGATAAGTAAGTGCGAGGGGGGAAAAGACAAGGGGAAAGCACACGAAGATGTAATTGAAGACCGTGTATAGACTTGAGTAAGGAAAATTTGGCACTTTGAAAAGATAGAAAATCATGCATTAAGGATAAGATTGGTAAAAGGAATGTAGGATTAAACATAAAAATTATAGAAAACACCAAGATTATACTGCAAGTTGCAGATTGAGACACTTGCATAGAGTCGGTGGAAGAATGGATAAAATTGGAACTTTACTAAGGACAGGAAAACAAACTTATATAAGGGTGACCATGTGGAGAAAGAGTATGTTGATGAGTGGCTATATTTAGATGCCGTCAGGATGTACTATTTTTTTATAGTTGTAACTCAAGGGGTATTTGTAGCACTTGCAACACTAGTGAAGGGCCAACGCCCACTAGTATATATACCCCATGAGGGATCCATTGTAAATGGTGTGAGTATGTGAGTGAGAGTTTAAGAAGTTGAGTTTTGTATCATTTGTGGAGTAAAGGGATTACTGTTACACTAGTATGAGCCTCTAAAATGCTACAGGAATTTGTATGCATTTTTTCTAATTATTATTAATATTTGAGCAAGTTGTTTTTGGAACAAAATAATTTTTACACATTTTATGTGTTGAGTTATTTTATGTATTTTTTTTGTGTATGTTAAACCTTTTGAATCCACTTCACTAAGCTAACCTTTATGGAAGTCAGAACCTTTACATGGTTTGAGTGAGCTAACCCTAGTTTACACTATGAAATGATACGATGGCATGAAAGCAATAGGAAAATTTTGTGCACCAACTTCTGTAGCCTAGCAAACATGAGTATGCAAAACAAACACAACTAGACATATAATCTCATACGTTCATTTTAGGATGAATTATACCTATGAAATATTCAAAATTTGTAAGTTCAATGGTGATAATAATAAAAATATATGGAGCATATGAATTATGTGAACTATTGAGCCTTAAAATATTTATGTATAATTTATCCATTTCGTACACCTTTTAATGAAAAATTTTTAGAGGGGGGCATTGGAAGGAAAACATATACCAGTCACTAAAGGATTCTCTTAATATCATTAGGTCAAAATTGTAGATGAATATAGAAAAAATAAAACTTTTGTAACCATATGGGGATCATTCACCTATAAAGTAATGTTGTTTAAAGTAAAAAAAATCCCACACTTTTCTTGCACATTGTTGTAACAGCTTTAGAATATTTCATCCGAGAATTTTTCTAGTGTGCTTGGATAATTGGGTAGTCTATGGATTAATTTTGATAAATTGAGACTGAGCACTCCAGATATATAATGAGTTTCCTCAATTTGGATTGATGTGTGTTCCCAAAACTATTCAGTAACCTATGTGATTTTTTAGTGGATCCATCTAAAATCGTAGTAATAATACATCTTGAGTTTTGATAAATACATAGAGAATTTTATGAATTTTTAGGACATTATGGATATTATAAAAAATTATTCAAACAATTTAGCACAATTGGAAAAACTACTTCATAGAACATGAGATCCTGAGTGGTGTATAGATCCACAAAAATTGTCTAAGTTATTTAAGAGAACCATCTTACAATTTTGAGATTGGAATATTACATTTTATGTGGACTTGGACATGTTAAGAACTACTGTTGTGATGCACTAATTTTAGCAGAAACTTGAAAAGGTCATAACTTGTGCTCCATGTGTCCATTTGATTCCCTTTTTTTAAACCACATGTTTCGGTGAGATGAACACACTAGTAAACTCTCCTTGCTAGTTAGAGCACATTTCGACACATTATTGGGCCCAAAATTAACCACCTGAAGGCTGAAAAATTAGGATTTAAGTTATAGTTCAGTTTTTTCTTATTATCACCAAATCAAAACACCCTTAAATTTGCAAAAGTGTGTGTGCTTGAGCTCACGGTGTGTGACTAGGTAACATGGGTGTTATCTCCAACTTGTTGGACTTGCTACTTGAGATATACTCTAGAGAAAGTTGGTTCTTGCTCCTAAACTACCTGCCACAATCTACTCTAATGCATGCAAAATTATCCTATCCTAATCTAACTTTCAAAGGGACAAAGGAGAGAGAGGTGAGTGAAAAAAAACCCTACACTAAAGAGGCGATACACCAGAAAAGGAGGGAATGAGAATAGCTTTCAAATGTGTGAAAAATGGAAGCAAAGTGCATACTAGAGGGGGTGATAACAGTTCTCCACAGTCTAGCAACTTCATTCAAAACAATATTTCATATACACATAATGATAATGAAATGTTACAAGAGCATAAGATAGACACAATATATTTGCAATGAGGTTGAAGAGGAAATAAGAATGCAAAAAAACACAGCAAAGGAAGATACATCCACAAACTTGCATCTATTGCTTCATGATATACATAGTTCAATATATTACGAAATAAAGGCTTGGATTAGCATGCAAAGAGTCCACTTGAAGGGCCTACAACACATTGAATTCACAAAACCAAAATGACAGAGTTTTGGTACTTAAAACTATCCCCCTTTACAATGGGCCCACAATTCAATTTATAGAAATTGGAAGAGAGTGGATTTAAGTCCCAAAATATTCCTTTCAACCACTTATAAGAGGTAATAAATGAATTTAAATGATGGTATGTTCCTTGAAAAATTCCCCCCATACTGTCCCATAACTTGCAGTTGGAGAAAATGATATTCATCCCTCTTAATTTCACTCCCAACTACAAATTAAAACATTGTTCTAAACCTGGTCCATTTTCCTCAAAATTCTCTATCAAATCCACATCAAATTATAGATTTCTATGCCTCTGGCTCGAAGTCCTGATTCTAATGAAACAAATTTTGCAAAAATTTGTTGAGAATTGCAAAAGATATGGCATTCTGAGTGTGAGCAGCTATTTTAATTTTACCAGGGATTTCTTACATTTTACGGGAATGAGAATTTAAAATTTTTGGAGCTGAAGATGTTTTGTCAATTTCTTGAAAATCTTAAATTTTTGAGCATGTAGGTTAGTGTTGAGTCTTCTATTCACATTGTAAGGAGATGGGTTGTTGTCAAATTTGAACCTTTGTGAGAAAAAAATCTATATTTCTCTATGTTTTTATTTGTAGAGCTTAGTTTTTCATCATTCTACATTTTAGTTTTGTCAATTTCTTTAAAATATTAATTTTTTGATTATGAATGTTAATGTTTGATAGTGTTGATTCTTATTTGCATGTATGAATGAGATGGGTTATTGTAAAAATGTAATCTCAGTTGGAAAATTTTGACCTTTTAACAGATTAAGGGTTGTTTTTTAACATTTTTTTGGTACATGTTAAGTACATACCTGTGAGCATAAGATCATATGTGTACCCCATCTTCTAGAGGCCATAAATTTTGCTCTCAAACTTGAAATGACTCCATTTTTTTTGCATTGGAAAAGTATTGAATTGAATTGTTATCAATGAATCATGACATCCTCCGATTCATAGAAGTTTGTGTCCTTGAGCTCACGATGTGATTAGATAACATGGGTATTATCTCCAAGTGTTGTACGTAATACTTGAGATAGACCTCAAGAGAAAGTTGGTTCTTGCTTCTCAACTACCTACCACAATCTACTACTAATGTACGAAAAACTATCTAATCCTAATCTAAATTTTCGAGGGACCAGGGAGAGAGAGTACATGAAAGAAAATCCTTCACTAAGAGTGGTGATACACCAGAAAATGAGGTAATGAGAATAGCTTTCCAATGTGTGAAAAATGGAAGTAAAGTACATACTAGGTAGGGTGATAATAGTTCTCCACAGTCTAGGAACTGCATTCACAAAAATATTTCATACACACATAATAATAATGAATCCCTACAAGAGCATAAAATACACAATATATTTCAAATTAGGTTGAAAGGGAAATAAGAATGCAAAGAAACACAAGGGAAAATACATTCACAAACTTACATTTATTGCTTCGTGATATTCACAATTTACTGTATTACAAAATAAGGGCCTAGATCACCATGTAAGGAGTCCACTTCAAGGTCTTGTAACACATTGGCTTCACAAAACCAAAATGACAGAGTTTTGTTATTTAAAAACTATCCTTCTTTTTATAATGATCCTACACTTCAATTTATAGAATTTGGAAGAGGGAGGATTGAAATCCTAAAATATTCCTTTCAACAACTTGCAAGACGTAATAAATAAAGTCAAATGATGGTATGTTGCTTGCAAAAGGATCCCCATACTGTCCCATAACCTACAGTTGGAGAAAATGATGACCATCCCTCTTAATTTCACTCACAACTACCAATTAAAACATTTTTCTGAACCTGGTTCGTTTTCTCAAAATTATCTATCAAATCAACAACAAATTCTAGATTTCTCAATTACTGTATGTCGGGCTCGGATCCATGATTCCAATAAGACTAATTTCACATGATTTTGTTGAGAAATGCAAACGATATGAAATTATGAGTGTGAGAAGATATTTTTAGTTTTGTAGGATTTTCTTCCATTTTATAGGAATGAGCATTTACGTTTTGGATCTGGATATTTTTCTTTTCTCTCCCTTTCTGAAAATTCTAATTTTGTGAAAATCGAAGCTCTAGGTCAAAAGTTATGCACATTTGAAATTCGGGGGTCAAGTGTACTGCTTTCCCTTTGGGTTGCAAGTTTTCGAGGAACTCATGTCCCCACGGTACTTAGACCATGTGGGCCTCCTTTCTCCACATCTCCCAACTTGGGGTTTTCTTTCCTCTTGCATCCATCATTGACCGAGCAAGGTGGGTTGTTGACTCTCGACATATCTACATTTCTTTAAGCCTGACAATTTTGATGATTTTGGGTCTACGTGTCCTGTCTGGCATGAACATTTTTTTCTTCCATCTCCACACTAAATTGATTGTGACCAAATTGGCTTTTTAGGAATTTCAAGTACTTTTTGTCCCATCTATCCCATGGACCGTGTAGGACAAAATCTTCTATTTTTATGCATTTCTTTGGCTACGGCTATTTTGGATTTTCAGTGACAACCCGTTCTTTCATCCCAGCTATCCCACGGATTGCTCGAGACATTTTTATCCTCTTTTTCCTCATTCTTGAGCTCCTTCGTGGATCGACGACTTTGGCAATGTGGAGAACTGGTGGTCCCACTGAACCTGTGTGGCCTGGGACGTCGGGAGCTAACTTAGCCGAAATACACTACTCCATTTTTAAATTAGACCCGAACTAGGTATGATGAACCCTAGTACAATTTGTAGTGGTTCCATCTGCAGCCCCCAGACCTGATTTGCACTAAAATAGGCCCTTGTTTTTATTTTTTTTTTTTTTCAATTTTTTACAAATTTTCACCAACTCCTTGGATTTTTATTTGGATAGGGAAGTTAGAGAGAAGCCAAGGGATCCCTCAAAACCTAATTTTTGGCCTCAAACCATTTATGCTTGCTCAATCCTGAAGAAATTGTGGAAGTTATCAAAATAACCTTGGGGGTGAATTTTGGATAACATTTCCTATTTTAGGGAATTAGTTAATTTTATTCTATTGAATGTATTGTAGATTAGAAGGTTGGCAATACCTCTAATTTAGGCATGTAGAAGATGCGTGGAAATTTTTGTGTCCGTATGAATAAGCATGCGAACTTACTAAGAATAATAGTTTCTTGTAAACTGCTAAAAATAGTAAATTTTTCCATCTAGAGTAGATTTAGTCAAATTTAATTATAGTTTGATAGGAAACTCGAGTTGTCAGGTTTTTTTTCTATTTATGAAGCATTCTAATCCATGATTGAATAACGAAGAAGAATGTTTATTCTCTTTTAGTTCAAGATATTTGTAGAGTAATGAGTATGTGTTCAAGTTGGCTACACTATGATGGAGTAATACTAATTTATCTAGGAAAAGGAATTTTGGATCATCCTATTTAATTTACCACTAGAAAATTAATGCACACATAAATAAATTATACCACCACTAAAAGAGAAGGTCTATCCATGGTCTATGTACTTATTAAATTTAGACACTATATTTTGACAAATTTGTTTATTTTCTTTATCGATAACATGGATTTGAAACACTTGGTGAAAAAAAATAGGAATGTATGGGATGATATGTAGATGGACTAAAAATAATGCAAGACATAATCATTTATCACGCATAGAAATAAGATAGACAATAAAGTGAATATTACAAGGAACTAAAGATGCAGCATATACAAAGTAATTTTGATGAATTAAAAGAATTAATTAATTTTTTTCATTAATGAATAAGGTGGTACAATTATACAATGAGTCATAGAAAATAACTAGCCATTAAATACATTGTACCAATTGAGAAAGCGACACAACTTTTGAATGATATTATAAGGGTTTTGTTAGAAGAGTTTATGGTTGTGTACCATAAGACAAAACTATATCACTCGTAGGATAGTGTAATAATAAAATCATTTAACAAGATATTAAGTTATACCTTGAAAACGATTTGCGACATGGGGCGCAAGTATTGCGATGAAAAAATTCACCAGTTCTTTGGGCATAAATAAAAACATTCAATTTCCTTAATAAAGAAACTCTAGTTTATCTTTTCTACAGAAGAGAAACAATGTTTCCAATATAATTCATAGAACCATTATTTGTTTAAATTTAAAACTCTTTTACCATGAGCTTAGAACCTGGGGATTGATAGGATCCCACCCAATTACAAACACTGAATATTTTCAATAGCATACCCAATAACAAAATACTACGCCCAAAATCGAATAGTCACGAAAAAATAAATGACCAAAACCATAACATATAAATTGACACCCAACCAAGATGCTAAAAACCAGAACCAAAAAAGAAGCTAGGTGGAATCGGCATGGCCGGTCCTAAACGAAGCCTTCTGTCTGCCCAAAGATACACAAACTCGAGCTGAATGCAACATGAAGGAAAAAGTGGAACCCAACTTCCGAGGAAGACCCGCCACCACTAAAGAGATAGGAACCACCAGAGCCGACAAGCCTTGTAAGTCAAGCTTCGCCAACTGATGCCCTTTGCCAAGCCCCTCCATATAAGAAGAATGCACATCTAATGCAAAACGCATCAAAAATTAATTACAAGCCGAGAGTTCTTCTATCATCATCTTTTCACCTCAGCTAGGGCCAAACCCTCATGAACCGCCTCCTATAATGGACGACGTTTTCCAAACTCCTCCAGAGCTTCCACTAACTTCACTTTGTACTAAGACTTAATATAAAACATAGCAATAATCCGCACCTCCTCCACATTTTTCTGAACCAGCAAAAGATACGATACGAACCACGAGCCCACTTTCGAATTGATGCACGCTCTCACTGAGTCAAAAATATATTCCTCTCCTAGCACCATCAAAAGGGCCTCACAAACAGCCTCAAAATCATCCCTGAAGATGATACAAACACGATATTTGAAAACGCCTCCCGCAAACTCCATTTCCCTCTTAGTCCCATACACAAAAAGGAATGGAAACAGAAGACTAACCATACTTCAAACACCAAGAGCTCTTCCACACTACCCCACCGACAAGGAAGGAGAATGAGGAAACAACCAACACCACTTCTAATTAAATGCCCCCTTACTCGCTTCAAGAGAGATAATCTTTGGGAGATCTTCCCACGTGTTAGCCACCCCAGAAACAAACGGACCTTCCCTTATAATAACTTTTTAGTTGGCCAGCTAATCGGTGGCACCATTAACCTCCCTAAAATCATGATTAATATTTCACTTAGGAATTTTTCTTAACTAAAAAGAATGTTGCAAATAAATTTATCTAGTTTCTAAGACTTAAGTATTTCCTTTACAAACATCATTGATAATAACTTGGGAATCTCGCTCAATTTCCAGTGCCTCACCACCTAGATTGACCGCTATTTTCAATCCTTCGAGGAGTGCTTGAGCCTCGACCTCATTACATGAACCAAGCTTAAGAGGGAAAGACTCCGCCACCACTAATCTGCCACCTTCATCTCTAATTAAACACCCCGCTCTGATATACCTTCTGGAACCATTGTTAGGAATGAAAATAATTTTAAATTTACATCGTCAAGATTTGATGACTAAACATTTGACAAAGTTTATACAATTAGATGAAAACAGGTTGTAAGCTTGATGGTTTCTAAATATTTAGAAAGCTAGACAAAAGGTGACCAAAAAAGTGTAATAATTACATGACTTCTGCTAAGAATTCCAAGAAGGACAAGATTTCTAGTGTGCTGACCGTAAGATTTGAAATCATATACCTAGAGGAAGATAAGAGAATAGGGTGACGGTAGACATATATAGGATTGAAAAAGATGTTGGGTTACAACAATATTACACATGGAATGGATGAAAACAATATAAAAATGAAATGTTGTGCCTAAAATTCCAAAAGGATAGGAAAGTGAATGAAATTTATGACAATAGAACAAAGCAAACAATAGAGAAAACAAGGTTAACTCATCTATAAATACATATTCATTCAATAAGCCCACTGAATTATTCCAATACCTTATCTCACACATAAGAGAACGGTATTTCTACTTTACAGGTCGAGGCATGAGAATTTCATGTCACTTGATTAGTAATGAAGTAGGGTTCAACAACCAAGGAGAATATCTTGTGTAGGACCTTGAAGATTACAGGGAGGTAGAAAGAATTAGAATATCATCAATTACAAGCCAGTAGGAAATTCATTACAAGTAATCAACATAAAGGACCATGGCAGAATCGTTGTGGCACAACTACTTACATCCAAGCTAGCAAGAACAAAGAGATGGATAGAAATAAACAATGAGTATACATGCATTACACATAATATGGTGAAGGGGGAAGTGTTTAACTTGTCCCAATTCATTACAAACATCAAAATAAAAGACATGGAGCTAGTGCAGGAAAAAGAAGGAATGAATTCCATTTAGGTGTAATCATCCTATTGATAGTTATCAATGAAATAGGCATCCCTGAAAGAGATGAGGAACCAAAATGGGCATTCCCTACAAAAGATAAATATCTTTCCATCATGTAGAAATAATTCATGGTGCCCACCACACTCAATAATTCATACAAGGATTAGTTTACAAATTGGTTCATGAATTTGTGTAATGTTTTCGAGCCAGATTGGAGAATCCCTCGACAACTACCGAAGGTGTTTAAGGGAGAGGATAAAGTTTATGTAGAAAGAAATTATTCTTTTGAAAGATTTAATCAGGTAGATGAAATTTTTCCCCCATGGGCCAAGTTTCCCTATGATATTACTCCTGAATACTTTGTGTGATCTTTCAATCAGATCAAGGAGCATAAAAGAATGGAGATTGATGCACAAAGGATTGATGAAGATAATCAAACACCTCACATGACTCTTAATAAAACCAATAAGGAAGTATTTGCTAAAAAATATTTTTGTTCTCTTAAGGTGTGATACTAGTGTAGTTAAAAATGAAGAAAAAATGAAAAGGGATCCACGGTAGAAGGGAAAGATGATGATCCAAATGAAGAAATTGTTATGCCTAAGAATGAGAGGTGTAGTGGTCATCAAAAAATAAAATTCATAAAGAGGGTATGCCACGAAAATTAAATATTACATGAATAAAAAATTTGGTCAAAAAAAAGAGGAGAGTGAGCACAAGATAAGACCATATCCCTGTTAAAGAGGCCAGCAGGAAAAGGAACACAAAGTAACCTAAGGGAACAGAAACAACAATGGGTCCAAGACACATGCCACTGAAAATGCAATGAGCAAGTTAGCTATGGATTTATGGAGAAACTATTATGTCATCAAAATATGGGGAGGAGCTAAACATTGAAGATATAATTCAAAACTCTCTAGTCCACACTAGTGCCGAAGGAGAACCAAGTGAGAACATGGAACCCTAAGATGCCGACGAAAGAGCATTATCTGCTTGAAGGTCACCTCCAAACATAATATAGGTTGAATATAATCCTAAAGAAACCATGAAGAGTAGGAAAAGAGTGTAATCCCAAGAAAATGCCATAGGGAATGAGGTTTCCATGGAGGTGATGAAGAAAAAGTGCATCCAAACATGAGCATAGGAAAAATAAAAATATAAGAATCAAATGATGAGATGGTTGAAGACGTGGGGTAATTCCAACTCTATCTAAACCAGACGAAAAGGTCAATGTGGGTGGCATATAAGGAAGGAAAGAACATAAAATAATTATTATCATCTAATTTCCTCAAAAATACCTTGGCCACCAAGTTCTCGAATAAGGAACTACAATTATCTTTAGATGCCTATACAAAGAAGATGATAATTGAGTTGCCAAGTGACAACAAAGATATTGTTCCTACCGGGGAAGGGGATCATGTACTTCTTGCAACAACTCAAAACATGTGATAAACTCATGTGGGACAGGCGTTACTAAGAATTTTTTGCGATGTAGTTTAGAAATTTTTACATAATATTAATGAATCCCAAATATCTATGACCTAGTCACAAAAAATAGAGGAGCTCAAGGAAGTAAACAAAAAAGTATGTAAATTATAGTATAGGAACGGGAAATTAAGTAAAATAATGTGTGTAAGGATCCCAGACCAAAAGCATTAGAGGAGATATTTCTTTGCAATGAACCCAAGCTTGTTGAATCCAACCCGCTCATTGAAGCAGAAAAGAATGACAAGTTAGACCAGATCATAGGCATGCTCTTTAAAGAACATCGAAAAAGATAGGGACAAGGCCAGTTAAAAAATGGAGACTAAGAAAACATATGGATCGTCTACAGTAAGAAGCTAAAATCCTATGAAAATATCACAAGGAACATGGAAGAAAAGGCCACACAAGCTCATAAATATTTTCAAAAGGATTTTACAAAAATATCCCAAATAATAAGCAGAAACATGAAGGAAGAGACCAAGAAGCTAGCTTCTTTGGAATCCAATCTAGATATTGATTCTCTTAATAAATCTAACAAGAAAAAATTGATAGAGGAATGTGAAAGAATTAGTGAAGAGATTGTGGAAAATAAACCTAGGGTGACGCAAAGGTTGACAAAACTGAGGAATCTCACCATGAAGGAATATAAAGCACTATAAAATTGATGCACAAATATAGGAAATAAAGTTGAATACCTATATATAATGGTAAACACAAGATTTAAGGGTGTGAATGTTTTCACCCAAATAGCCACTCGGTGGGATAGTTTAGCCCAACTTATTGTAGAGGTGATAAATATTGGTAGGTGCATGAGGAGTTGCAAAAGTCCTAGGTGTTATAATTATTTAAAACAGTGCAATCAGTTTTTCCCGAGGATAGACAATTGATTTAGTATGGGGTGATGTTCGACCCATAAATTATCATTATTTATTTATTAAGTACTATATTACGACTAGAAATTCATTATTAATGATATATTATATTCTTTGGAAGGACATGATTGGGAAAAGAAGATAAAGGATAAATGCATAGAGATAGAAATGACGACTATGCATAGACTTAAGAAAGGAAAATTTAGCACTTATAAGGGCTAAAAAAGAATGCAGTAAGGATAAGTTTAGACAAATGCATGTAGGATAAAAAAAATAACAAATATAGATAGGGACAAGATAAGACTCCAAGTTCTATATTTGAACACTTACATGGATTCAGAGGAAGAATGAATAAAATTGGAACTTGAATAAGGATATGAAACAAATTTCAATAAGGATCACCATGTAAAGTAGAGGTGTGGTGGTGAGTGGTTATATTTAGCCTCCACCTAGATGTACTATTTAACTGAGATTTATAACTCAAGGGCTATTTATAACACTTGGAAATCAAGTTAAAATCAAGTCTCCAGTAGTATAAATACCATTTGAGTGATACATTGTAAAGGGCGCGTGTATCTCATCGAGAGTTGGAATAGTCAAGTTGTATATCTTTTGTATAGAAAAGGGCTTATTGTTAAGCAAGTATGAATCAGTAAATAATTGAATACTATCTACCTATTTTTACAACTTATGATTAATATATGAGCAAGTGTGTTTAGAGCATAATAGTATTTGTACATTATATGTTTTGAGTTACATTATGGATTTTTTTTAATGTAAGCCTTTTAACTCCAATTCAACTAAGCTAACCTTGATGAAAACCAAAACCTTTCTGTGGTTCAAGTGATCTCATTGTAATTTACACTATGACATGATAACATAGCATAAAGGGTAAATAAAACTTGTGCACTTCAAATTCTATAACCTTGCATGCATGATCATGGAGTAAAGACACAACTAGACATGCAACAAGGTTTATTGACTTATGGAGGACTAATTACATCTCCGAAGGATAAAATAATGTTATACAATTAGGTTCAGATATGTTGAATAGTGGTTTGTGTTAGACCTAGGAGGACCAATAAGAAGGATGGTTATACAAGTCTATTGTAATGTTTTGTACTTTTCTAGTTATATGGGTTAATTGGATCCACCTTAAAAACTAACCCATTTACCTAATCAATAAAAATGCATGTAGATCTTACTTTTTATAAAAATAAACAAATTATAACTATATATTGGTGTATTCTTTTTGTATTTTACAAGTTATATGGCATTTTCCTCACAATATTCTTCTTATTGGTTTTTTTTTTTTTAAAAAAGACTGATCTTATCTAAAGAAATTTAGTTGGGATGTTTTTATGTTTTCACCTCCAAATTTAGTTAAGAGATGTTTTTTAATTTCCTAATTTATATTAATGAATTGGAAAAATAAAAACAAAACCGACCTTGGAAGATAGTGGGGTTTGCTGATACCCATGATGATGTGTGTTGATCTTGATGTTTGATTGATATTGTTACGTCTAAATGAATGTACAAGTCCTTTCATCTAGAAAAAAATCCTATGCTCAAAGACACTAAATAGAAAAAATTAGACAAATGGATAAACGCGTTGCTCAGTGATGGCCAATTCCTGGAATCCAAAGGGACTTCCATGTAGAATGTCAGCGTTTGCTATAATAATTAAGTGAATTGATAATGATGTAGAGAAAAGAAAAAGGCAAAAATATGATCAATATAGATATATTGATAGCAAAAAAGAAGCCCTAGAATTCAAAGTTAAAAGGAAAGTACTATGTGGCTTTAAATGTGGCCCAAGTGAGGAAAGATACACTTTGTATGTGCTCTTCCTTAGTTTCTTGCTAGATTTCGTAAAGCTTCAAACTGATCGTCAATGTCTTCTTCGTCGAAAGCATATTAGATGGCATAGAGTTTCAGCTCATGTAATATGTTGTATTTTTTTCAAAAAAGGGGTGTTGGACTATAGGGAATTCATAAATACTTGTGATTGGATGCGAACATCCTGGCACTTCCATCTAACAAAGAGTCCTACTTGGAAATACAATGTTAAATGTAGAGAATTTGATAAAATGTGACAAGAGGATGATAATCTATTAAAATCATAATTTTTTATAGGAATCACTGGTGATTTAGGCCAATCATCAGAGATTAGGGTGAATCACTAGTGATTGCTATGATTTTTCCAGTTTTTACAAAACTGAGATTTTGAAGCTCAAAAATGATATTTTTGACTGATTTGCAAGTTTGTTATGATTGAAAAGGAAAAATAAAGATCAAGGAATACCTTTGAGTGGATTTTAGAGCTAAATTATGCCTCAAATTATAAATGAAAGTGATCTGAGTAGATGAATTTTCATGTAATGCAGCTTACAATTTGAGTGATGAAAATGGTCTCCAAGATACTTGAAAAAATTCTTAGTGTTAATGTATGATAAGGCTTTGAGATATCCTAGATATTTTAGTGTTGAACAAAAAAAGTGTAGGAATGAATATGATTTCTAAGATCCAGGGTTGAAGATATATAAGGAAGAGCATATAAGTGTTATTTATAATTGTTGGTGATTCATCTGAATTGTTGGTGATCTAGTTTTTGTGGGGAAACAACTGCAAGAGTGGTTGAAACCAATTGTAATCATGGATTTTTTATGTAAGATGTGGGTAAATGACTAAGGGTATGTTGGAGGACAAGGTGAGGAGGTTAAGAATGTTATAAAATCGTTGATAAATAGGTAATTTTTATTTTATTTTATTTTAGTTCCTATATGGTTTTGGATGGTTTTGAGAGGTAAAATGAGATTTTATAGTTGTGGGATGGTGTGAGAGGAATAATTACATGGAGTAAATATTGTGGGAAGTTTGAATTTGGATAGGATATTAAATAATCACTTTGTTTTGATTGATATATATGTGAAGATAATATATATGATGAGGGAAATTGTGGGTACGAATTTTGAGTGTCCACATTTTCCCCTTTTTATCTAGTAGTTTAGCGTAGGCAAAGAGCTAAAAAAAACAATTTGTGATAGAATGATTTGTATGGGTGATCACCCCTTAAAATGGGGTGACTGCAGTGCAACGTAACGAACACCAGTTTGATAAAAGTTGGTTTTTTATAGGTTTGAAATGTATTTCATTTAAAATTTCTCTCCAAAATAGGGTATCAAAATGATAACTACTACCATGGAATCAACTGATAAGGGGACCCAAGGGTTTGTTTCCTATGGATATAATTCATAGAAGTAGGCTATAAGGATGGGGAATTCAAGTGATGGGGGGCCAAAGGGCTTGCATTTGATAAACATATGATATATCCCAATGTGATTTGATTTTTGAGATTTAATGTTCAAGGATTAGGGTCCTTTAAACAATACATTATGTTAAAAAATGTGATAAAGTGGTGTAGATTTGAAAAATGTTGATTTTAACTAAAAAAAGGATGAATCGCGAGTGATTTATGACAATCACAGGAAATTTGGGTAAATTGTTGATGATTCAAGGAATCGTTAGCAATTGATGTACAAGTTGGGGGAGGTTATAAAAATCCATAAGTTGATGGTGAACAACTCATTTTTGTGACTTGGTTATTGCGATTTGGAGATATTGAGGTAAAAAAATAGTGATTTGGAGCAATGGCGTTAGGGACAAGGCACATGAAGCCCATATAGGCATAGGTGAGTGTCAAATTTTGTTTTGCTTGAATTTTTACTAGTTTTGTTCAGTTTTGTCATTTTGGGTGGTACGAAGGGTTTGATTTTAAAATTATCATAATTTTCGGTGATTATGGTCGATCGCCAGCGATTGAAGTAAATCATCAGTGATTTTTATGAGTTTGCTATGACCAGGTTTTTTGTAGGCAACCCATATATTTCATAAAGCTTTTGGATTATTTTTGTATAAATATGGGTTTTAATGTGTGTTTCTTGTATGTTTATGGTTGAAGTTGAATGCAAAGTTGACTATCCAAGATAGGATTTTAGTGATCCTAGCAGAGGTATGGCAGGATATGTCAAATGATGATTGGAGGCATGTGGAGGAGGTGGGGTTTATAAGGATTCATGATTATAGATGCATACACATATGTCAGGGGTTATTATTGGCTTTAATGCAGATATGGTGTAACGTATGCTAAATTTTTCTCGCATGAAACCCAAGAACAACCTAGGGCAAGCTAGAAAAATTATGGAATATTTTTTTTGACAATTTTGATTGCAAAAAGGGTTTTGAATTAACAGTTGTCACCTTCTTGTTTCTAAGTTACTTGAAATTGATAATAAAACTTAGGAGGCATCCCCATTATCTAAAATCTGAAACTTCTGAGGATTGCTTTGATGGAGGAGAGCTTAGTGGAGACTAACAACATTTTTATTCTGATAGAAATCTCCTCCCTTACATCCATAGTCAAACTTGCACAAATTGATCCCAAGTTGTCTCAAAGGAGGTATATTCAAGCGCGGGAAACCCGTAAATCTCATAACAACCCTCTGGAAGAAAGGTTGGAAGATCTTAATAACAATGTCCTTAATCAGACATGGAGGAAGGAAAGTTAATGAAGACACCATCTCTTCCACACACAATTCAGGTGGTCCCCTAGGAATAAGTCAATTCTTGGAGTTGAAATATTAAATTTTGGGCACATTTTATCGGATCAGACCACTGCAAAATCAAGTACTTTTTCATTGGAGCTAAGGGATGAAGCCAAAATTGGTCATGTCCATTTTAGGGCATGAGGATGATACATAGAACACCAAGGGTCACCATTATACCCTCAAGAGTTCAATGACAATTCAACTCTGTTTGGATATTATTTTTTATGATAATGTTGATACTTTGGTTATTTGGGTGGAGGATCGATGATTCTAGTTTTTCACTCATAAGGAAATCCATATTTAGCACCAAATCACATACATGGCTATCCTATTTTGAGAAAGGGAAGCTACTTCTCCCTGCCTGTTGTAAATCATTTCTTTGAGTTCCCTTTGCATTCTTATTAGCGTAGAGTATTTTCCCAAAGAAGATAGGGTTGTCATGGACAACCCTGCATGTATTACTTAAGACATGTATGTTAAATTTTTTGTGCATAGATTTTTCTCGTATTGGGTAAGAGAATGATAGCGCATATACCCTTCAGTTGTATGCATCAACTGTATACTCATATTCACATGTGATCAGTTGTATGTATTTAAGGAAAGAAAGATGTATGTATGTAAAATATACATACAAATCAGGTTTCAAGATAGTCCATTTCCAAAATAGGTGAAGTCGTAGGTCATGACAATTTTCTACTCCTAGAAATCTCATCTTCAATATTTTCTTACATAAAATGAGAGTGCAGACAATGAGGCAAGATCTGGATTACCAAGTGCAAGCATTCAGGTTAACATTTCAAGATACATACAATGCAACATCATACATATATAGGCTATCATTATATGATATCTATGCCCATCTTCATATACTTCCAAGGCCACTAGTCACTGTCATCTAGCAGGCAGGTGTTCCCGCGAGTCGCCAATATTGTTACCAGTTGAGTCCCTCTTATTGGTGATTTTTCCCCTATGTCTCACAAGTTTTACACGACCTTGCACCAGAGAAATGAAGAGGTCAGTTCAGTCATGTGAGCCCACATTTAAAATCTAACAATCATGTTATAGGAAGTGCTCGACAATGGAAATGACCAAGGTAGGAAAATTGAATGGCCACATAGAACATGTTAAAGAATAGCTAACTCATAAGTTAAATATAGGTCATATAATCGATATATATGCATAATGATTAAACTCAAAGCAAAGCATGCCCTATAGACTCACAGATGGTGCCATGTTTCAGCTCGACACAATTCCATAAAAGTGATAAGGGATAAAAAATCGGAAGCCTAGACATGTATACAACTAATGTAACTTCAAAGGTGTGACAAAATTTTAATTTTGAATGATCTGCCATGCTAAATATAGCACAATCTCTCCACGTGGTTAAAGCCAGAATAAAGTAGAACCAGCTATTGAAAATTCTAAACCTAGGAAGAGCTAGGAGAATCCTCCACGTGTCTCATCAACACAACTTCAAAGGTGTGGAAAAAGTGGGGTCCCCAAATGAGGTGCAGGCTCTACGTGGTTATAGTGTACTTAGAAAGGTAGAACCAATCGTGAGTTCCATAATAAAGTCACTGGAAGCAAATTACAATTAGATCTAGCAGAAAGTAATTTCGGTCCTCAACGTTGGTCTCTTTGAATTTGGTATGATTCTTAAAAGGCGGGTCCCAAAATGTGCACTTGACCCTCCACATGTCTAGGGTCCATCTATAGTTGCTCCTAAACATAAGGGACTTAGCTAAAACATACAAGAAAGCAGGACAAATTAGGTAGTTTACATATGCCAAGTAACAACACATTTGCATTTTCAGGACCTCTAAAAGGTAGCAAAAATATTAAGAATGTTTGGGGCTTCCACGTTGGATCTTCATTGATAGACTCCAATGCTCATAGCAGTCTGTAAAATCCATTCCCAGTAGGTCAATTCACCTATGAAATATGTTGTCGGCTGAAAGATACCATTTCAAGAACAAAATACAGTCCACCATTTTTGAGGCTGTTAGGCTTCCTTCACCTACCACCTTAAATGAAGTATTAAGTGCTTCCTTTCTTTCCTAATTTGGGGAAGGAACATCACATCGAGGAAGCAGGGTTTCAAGTAGAACCCATCATTTTGCAGGAGAATTCAATGCATTTTTCTTTGATGGTTGGAGTAGTGTTTCGAAAATGCTTCTCATATCAATCTCTAATTCTTCCTAGATTGATAGGTCAGGGGGGAAAAGTTTCTAAAATGTTGGTCATTTTTTCTCTCCTGCCCCCCCGGTCCAATCTTTCCCGATTGAAAAGAAACTTCTTCTCAAGTACCGTAGGCCCGTTGAATGCAGAAAAGACAATAAGCCTTATCTCTTTTCTTTGAAATGGAATTTGAATCTTTATATACACTAATGGTGAATCTACCAGAAAGATGAACTCATAGAAATAAAATCTCATTTTGTGATGCATTTTTGTCCATCCTTTGCTTATTTTATTGGATCTCTGAAATCTTACATCTGCCCATTACAAAAGGTATAGTGTGCATATTTGTTCTTAACATGTCTATTGAAGAGTTTTGAGGAAATTATAACTTAATCACTTTGAATCAGTGTGATATGTTCTATATTTGGCATATGATGCATCTTTTCCATAGGAGCTCCATTTCTCACCTCTCTCCAGGTGTTCAAGTAGGGATTCAATGAACAACCTAATTATTAAAAATAAGATCTCCTGTAGTATCACTGCTTTAGTGTAGGTTTTGTTTTCATGCTATAGAATCTTTGGTTTGGAAATTTAGATTTTTTAGACTTAATTCGATAGTTTATAGCCCATGCATTAAAAGATTGTGGCCAGGTATTTTAGTCAGTAGGAACCAACCTTCTCATGGAGGATCGTTTCAAGCCCACAAGTCCCACAGTTTGAGATTCCACTCAAGAACTTACTGGTCCCATGTTTCTAGAACTCCACTTCTTATACTGCCATTTAAAATTAGGAAATTGGGAGGGTGTTTTTTATTCTGCATCAACAACACCTGCTAAAATAGCCCACATGAAACCCAAGAACAACCATCTAGGGCAACACTAGAAAAATTACATGGAATTTTTTTTTTGACAATTGTGCTTGCCAAAAGGGTTTCGAATTAACAGTTGTTCATTTTCTTGTTTGACCCAACAGTTACTTTGCAATGTATAATAATATAAATTTACTTTTTAACCCCATTATAATAAAATGGTAATAAAAAAAATCTCAATACCTTGAAAGGGTAGTAATATACTTTGTTACATCTATAGGCACTGGACTTTCAGTTGTCCCCTTAAAGCATGTCATATAGGGTTGATAATACATTTAAATTTAATATATCAAACTTGCAATAAAATGGATTTATTGATTGTAGGATTATGGGGTCTATTTAATATTAATAGCTACAGTTATATTAATCCCATTTGTTAAAGGTGACAAGGTCAGTCTTAAAAAAATCCCTTAAAAGTTTTTTGAGCTAGCACAATTTTAAAAAATAACCCCACCCCTTTTTTTGTGTACTAAAGTCTCACCTAATAAAGGTCAAATAAACTTGGGCATTTTAAAGTTAAATATCAGTTCTCTCACAACCCCATTTCCAAATATTAAACTATGAATCTCATAAGTAACAAATTCATTTGGGTTGTACAATATCAAGGGATTCCATCTAACCCTATTGTTTATGAAAGGCTATCTTTCTCTTTGTTTGGTTCATTATTTATTTGTTTTGTTTTGCAGATTGGTAAGGATGAAAGCCATAGAATTACTATCTCAAGCTACAAGAAATGCACAGTGTCCTTAAGGGTAATTTTTTTAAAAAAATTTACAAACTCCATTAGGGTATAGGTCTAATATGGTAAACAACTGCAATTTTTCCTTTTAGAATTAATTAATGTGAGCATTTGTTTGACAAATGCTAATGTGGATATTTGGATATTTTAGTAAAAACTATCCATAGAATATGAATTGTATTTACCATTCAAATACTCAAAGAATATAAATGTGCATACATCCATACATATACATTTATATAATAAATAAATTAACTATTTACTTTTCAATAACAAAGTACCAATTTATGGTGTTTACAAGAAATTATAACAAGATTTCTCATAGTTTTAAAATAAGAACTAGCTAATTTTCCAATAAGAAATACACACCCATTTGAGACAAAAAACCAATTACAATGAGGACTAAGTGGTTTTTCTTTCAATCTCTATTCCATTATACAAAAACTTAACTCACTAAAATTGTTTTTTTTGTTTCCACACTTACTACATTACCTACTTGAATGTTAATAACAATAATCAATACAACTTTTCTTTGAAAATTAAAATAAATCTTCCACTTAAAGTGGTAATTTTACAAGAAGGTAATTACAATAATGAAATATATTTTATCTTCTATAAGTGCTCCAAGTATCAAATATCCAACAAGGCTCCATCTTCTCTTCACTTGATCACAACAACAAAAAATGGGGGAGAGGCAACACTCTCCACCCAACCAAAACTCCAATGAGGAAAAGAAGCAATTCTTCTCATTGGCCCCCGAGCCCCAACCACAAAGCAATAAGATGGCTATCCAGACACATGGAAACTATAAATGCTTCCACACTTACTTTCAAGAAGAAAAATACAAAAAGAAAATATAACTACAAATACTCATTTTTAAGCACAACAACTTCCCAAAACAATGGCTCTAAAATAAGCCAAGTAGAGATAGGAATATGGGGATACCCTTGTGCTTCCCAAGGGTTTGGATTCCCACCTAAAAACTCCTTCAAAACACAATAATACCCAAAATCTCTTATGCCTCCCTACAAAAACAAATATGTCTCTTATGCCTCCCTCAATCTTATGCCTCCCTCTCTCTTATGGCTCCCACAATGCAAAAAATAACAAAATAGAACAAGGCAGGGGCATTCAAAAACCCACTCCCTCCTAAACACACAATAAATCTTATGCCTCCCAACATATTTCATCCCCATTTCACTATCTCAACACAACCTAAGGTCCATTTACTACCCAACACTTCAAGAAAGAACAAAATCCATACAACACATAATGTTCATACAAGAAAACAAGAAGAAAACAAGAGTGCAAGAATCTACCTTGCCATGCTAAAGCTCCACTTGTCAAGCAAGTCCTAAAATCTTTTAAACTCAAGCAATTTCAAGTTCCCTTCAACTCCAACAAGCAAGCATTCCCCAAAATTACAAGATCCAAAACCAAGCAAGTAACCCAAATACTTTCCAAAAATTCCAATAAATAGAAAAGAGGAAGAGGGAGATGATGTGGCTCCATGTAGGATGTAACATCATTTCTTCTCCATCCCACATCACCCAAGTCAAACCCATACCCCAAGGAAATAATAAATGGGTGGTTGAGAGGTATGACAAACCTCTTACACACACCACTCCAACCCACACCCTTTAGGACAAAGAAATAAACACATGTAATAAAGTGCAATTAAAACTCACCTTTTACCTTCCAAAACACATAATGGGGTCTATTTTTGACCCCCCAACCCATAGGTAGGGTTGGTATAAGAAATTAAGAGGTGTGGGACAAGTTTAGCTTGTCCCACAAGCCTCCAAAATTGGCCCTTAAGGCCAAATCCGAATTTCCAAGGTGAGGTAGAGTGTACAACACTCAAGTTACTTACACTCAACTTAAAACACATAAACCAAAGAACCATCTAATCTAATAAATGAATTCTTTTTGTCCCATCCATAATTAGTTTAGTAACATGATTAATTTACTAATCTAGACACATAAATTAATTAATGATAAAAGGGAATTACATCACCATAAAATCACATACTCTAAAATTAAATAAAGGAAAAGAAAAGAACACACAAACCCCTTAGTCACAATTGGAGGTCATTCCCCCATGGGGACCCCCTAACAACAAATAAAACACACACAACATAACACAAGTTGTCCATGGTGACCATTGTCGTATCCACTCAGTATTCCAATATGGTTGGTCTCTAATCCCCCTTTTCATATTTTGTGATATAATCACCTGCAAAACACACAATACCTCCTTCGGCCTCGTGGCCGCATCAAAACATCCAAGATAAAATATATGCATATAAGTCAACAATCATCCATACATAAATTAAATCATCATCTAGACAAATAATGTTACTATTTTAAAATTCCAACAACATCTCAATTCTATATTTCATCAATACCAATAAGATCACAAGATTAGTTCACTGCTAAATCCTACTCAATATGACAAAAATGTCAAATGTCAGAAATATATAAATATGTCAACAACACATCATCATCAATATAAAATGTCTCTAAGAATCCACACAATCATACTATGAATCGAAATCCAACAACAGTCTAAGTATATCTATTGTCTAACATCATGCTAAGCAAAATGATACAATAATATCCATACATATAGTAACAATATCAAAATCAAAATATAATAAGTGTCGAAGGGAAGTGGGCACTACAATTCTTGTAAACGAAATCATGTGAAATCTAGGAGGACTTGATCGCGATGAAGATTCGATTAAATGAAATAGATTTTGTCACCTCAAACCAGGTAGGGGAATGTCCACTTTCTAAAAATAGTAAGTTTTCCTATACACACTTGTAGATGAAATACACTTGGGAAGTCACCATTAAAAGAAATTCATGGAAAAGGTAGTGTACAATGATTTTAGATCACTAGGATTCCATAAATGATTTTCCAGAGTAGAAAATTGAAAATGACCACTTCCTAAAAATAGTAAGTGCAGTCTATATGTGTGCTTAGGTGCATAGGTAAGATCACCCAATGAAGTGGGATTCGAGGAATCCTAAAGGAAATGTGCAAATGAATGAATGAGGTGTTAATCACATGTATGATGGTTAAGAAGACCCAAAAATCACCTCTTACCAAAAATAGTAAGTCAATCCCATCGAGGACACTTACTATTAATGAGTAACATTACATTCAAAGGGTGGTTTTTGCATGTAATTAGGACAAAAATGGAAGTAATAATTTAGGGGGACATCATTGTTCGGGCAGTCATCATGAGAACTTTCTCACAGGGAATTCAAAATGTTGATTCTCAAGAAATTGATAGTTTTTTAAACGCCCACTCCATGGCTCAAGTTGCAGGAGTATCTTGTGCAGATTATACCAAGTGAATACGGTCCTTGTAAAATATTCAATAGTCATTTTAAACCTTGATTCCAAATCATCAATGAGCCAATTTGAAGCTATGCAAGGAGTTCGAAGATTATATTTTCACTACATTTAGGTAGCTTTCATCAACAAGGATCAATGGACTTCATCGGGAATAAAATCTCCTCTTTTTCTAAGCTAAGTGTTTCTATCCCCTCTTATCCCAACTTTAATGTCTCACTTTCTAGTATTCTAAAAATTCACGTTGGGCATTGCACTCTTTCATAGGCCTTAATGTTTTAATTAATAAGTCAGGTTAATGTTATAAAAATGAACTTACAAGTTTCCTAGGAAGTTGAAAAGTTTTAAGTTGTGTGAGGACATATCAAAAGGCATTGATGGGTAAATGATGATTTGCCTCTCATTCTATAAATTGTAAAGATATTCTCATTTCAAAGGGTTGGCGATTTATTTTGTCATATTCAAGAGTTCATAGAGAGAAAAAAGAGATAGCCAAATTCATTGAGGTCCCCTCATTCTAAAATTTTTTCCATTTCCATGCTATGTACAATTTAGTTCTCAAGCATCAATAAAAAGAAGAAGGATTTTCTTTCTTTATTGATTTGAGATTTTAGAATACTTTGAGTTCTTAATCTTAACTATTCCTGTTGCCATTTACAAGATTGTTTCTTAAATTATGTGTTTAATGGTCTAACTTTATCCCTTAATGGGTGTGGGACTCTGATTTTCATACCAAGGATCATTAATCCCCTCTTCTCTTTTCTCACTTCCTTTCCCACTCCATCATATGGTATGAATGGATTTTTTGAGTTTTTCCGGGGAAGAGGGAGGAAGAATTTCCATCCTTCAACCACATGGCTTGATGGCCAAGACATGTTGATCATTCTTCTGTTTTCCCCTTCATATATGGTTTGAGGTGGGATAAGGATATATGGTTTGAACTTTCTTCCCCATCCTTGGTAAAGGAAATCCACAATGGTTTGAAAATCCTCGCCAACAGGAATCAATGCAGAAAATGCATGCATTAAAGAGTATAAGGATGGAAATTTTGCAAATTTGAAGAAATATTAAAGTTTTAATTAAATGTGAGATTTTCAATCATTTTGTCTACCATATCATTCATTTCAAACTTAGAGATTACATATGGAGATGGTTTCAAACTCTTCCCCATTTCAAGGTTGAACCCATGGGTTTACCCTTGTTTTGGTAATATATTCGATGCTATCTTTACATATTTTTTATAACATGATATCCATGAACAATGTTGAAGATGAACATGTTCTTTGTTACCCTTCATAACATAATACTTGTTAAATTTATGGCAATGCATCCTCTCTCTCCCATGGGCTTGGGAAAAGGCTAGCATGTCCTCCATTGTTTGGAAATGGCATGTAATGATGCCTATAGGTTGGGATGGTAACAAATCAAAGCCCTTTACTCTTGTGCAAAGTAATTTATAACCCTTTCAATTAGCAAAAATTTTACATGTAGCTTATAGAGTTGATGAAGGATTTTATTTTTACTTAATTTATATGTTGTTCCCCCTTAATTTTAGTAGTTTAAACTATGGTCTTTTATTTTAAATGTGCATATTTGAAATATTTTGTCACATTTTGTAAATTTCCTCTTCAGTTACTTGACAAGATATTGTTTTTGTAAATAATTGTAACATTATGTAAACTTGCAAACATCTTTTATAAATCACCTATGCAAAAATATTCCTTCAAAGTTTTCTTGTAATTTCAACTCCTTGTATAGTAAAAAAGTTTAAATCTTATTTCTATTAATCAAACTAATAAATATCCTTGTTTTAATTAAGTGATCCTTTCAAGTTGAATAAAAGTTATCTTCTAATCTATTGTGTTTGGATGACAAGTATCCCTTATTTAATAAAAAAAGGAGTATGTGTATTTTAATTAAAATTAGCTTATTTTACTCTAAATTATAGAAGACAGTTGCAATTAGTATTATGTTGAACAAATACTATTGCAAGAAGGAATGTTATTTAAGAACCATAAAAAATTTATCCTTGTGAAAACTATTCCAATTATTATTGTCTCAATAAAGATGAATCTCATAATATTTCCTTTTACTTATCAAAGTTGTGGTGACGTTATTCACTTATATAAGTGGATTTATGGAAGGAAGAAATTGAGATCTTAGTTTGATTTTATCTCTTAAAAGAGCCTATACTTTTAATTTAAACTGTAGGATATTTTGATCTTAAACAAAATAATTCTTATTCTTGTTGTACATCCAATAGAGAAACTCTAAACTCCCATGTAATTTGATGGATATTGGCAAGAATGTGTTTTCCCTTACCTTCCTGGAAAAATATGAACAATTATAGAGAAAGTGGTTTGTCAAATAAGCTTTATCTAAATGTTTAATGTCTCTTTGTGAAAAATCACAACCATAACACTGTAAACAGTAGCAAATAAATAATTAAACTAAGGTGAGTCACAAGATAAATTCCCTGTGTATAATCCTTAGTGATTTTCATTGGAGATCAGAACATTTTGTGCTTCACTCACTTTTCAAATACCATGTTACATACATACATTGTCACAATGGTTCATCTTCGAAATGAGGTTCCCATAAATTTGAGATTGGGATTTCCCATAAATATTCACCATTTACATAAGTTTGTGCAGGAATTGAGTGATTTGAGGATCAATCCTGCAAAGAAATATTGTATGAAGAAGAATAATTTAAGGGGAAACCCTTGTTAAGCATTTAACCTGTGCTCATTCTGAACTTTTAACCTTGTAAATGTCTATTCCTTAACACTATTCAAATTTGCAACTGAAAATTTTCACTGATTGGTACAGATCTCAAAGGCCAAGAAATGATTGTTTACCAAGTGTCATTACTTCTATTGAACGACGGTTGGCACTAGTATGCTCAATCAATCGAGGCTTATGACATTTCAGAATGCCTCTGGAGGGATTATATTACCTCATGATGTGCATGTGATACACGTGCCAAAAATGATGATTTATTTTCTTTAACAAAAGAAAATCCTCCAAATAAGATTGAAAATGGCTAATAAATTTGCATTTATGTGGGGGCTATCTGGACAATCATCCTTGCAATTATGGCTCCTTTCTGTGGATTTAACCCAAGTCTGTTTAGAAATATTGAAATAAATGCAGGGATTCTGAGATTACAACATATTTCATACAATTGGGTATAGATTTGATCAAAACTAATTTTTTTATTTCTAAATAAGTCTTGTGTTGCTTATACGGGTTACAACTTACCTTTGGGTCGAAAAACGTCTACTAAAGCACAAGATCATCAACAAAGATTGGGAGGATATTATATGAAGTTCTATATTGAACATCTTCAGACCTGCAAGGAGGCACTGAATTCAACTTGGCTAGCTGCAAAATATCTACAATATAGTTGTAAGAATTTGTATGAAATGGAATCATCTTGTCTAGATTATTGATTAGCCATTTTGGATAAATATATTTGGATAGATTTCAAAGACTCATTTTAAGACACCCCTATAAAATTGAAGGTGGAAAATACCTGGCGAATATCCCCGTAACCAGTTTCAGCGAAAGGCGAATTTGACAGTATTAAAAAACAAAATTTTCACCTGGTTTTTCAAGGCTCCATCAGTGACGTCCGACAACACTAGTTCGTAATGACGCACGTCACTGGCGCGACACTTGTTTCGTAATGACGCGCGACACTGGAGCGACACTAGATAGTAATGACGCGCGACACTGGCGCGACACTAGCTCGAAATGACGCACGACACTGGCTCGTAACGACGTCACTAGCCCCTGATGACGCGCGACACTACCTCCTACTGACGCGCGTCACTTGCTCCTACTGACGCACGTCATTTGCTTCTACTGACGCGCGACACTATCTTCTATTGACGCGCGACACTATCTTCTATTGACGCGCGACACTATCTTCTATTGACGCGCGACACTATCTTCTATTGACGCGCGACACTATCTTCTATTGACGCGCGACACTATCTTCTATTGACGCGCGACACTATCTTCTATTGACGCGCGACACTATCTTCTATTGACGCGCGACACTATCATCTATTGACGCGCGACACTATCTTCTATTGACGCGCGACACTATCTTCTATTGACGCGCGACACTGTAATCAATTGACGCGCGACATTGTAATCAAATGACGCGCGTCACTGTAACCTGTTGACGCGCGTCAATAGGGGCCAGTGACGCCCTATTTAGGTTATAAATACCCTTGTGCCGCTCATTTTCTCGTTTTCGTTTTCCCGTTCTTGAATTTTTGCAGGTCTAAATCTTTGACAAAGACGCAATAACAGCTATAATGTCGACTTCACATGCTTCCCAATTGCAAGTTCAGCAAGAAAATCAAGAGAATCCAACTCAATCGATTTCCAAGATCAACTACAGGAATCCCTTATGCCCTCACATCCATACGGCTTTAAAGATGTCTTCAGAATATCAAGCTATAATGGAAGAGTGTGAATTTACAGGGCTCGTTAATATGCCCCATTTCGAAACAGATCCGGATATTTTGAATTACCTTCTGTCATGCTACAATTCAGAGGACGGTATATTTTATGTGACTCTGAACGATGGCCAAATGTTCCAATTCACTATTGAAGCAAATGACATACATCGGTTTACTGGCCTTCCTATCAGAAATTTACCAATTGTTACAACCAAGGCAACACTCCTGGAAGAAGACAAGAAATTTCTCGAATCAACGTACGGTTTCCATGTTGATTGTAAGTATAATTCCTTTTAATTCATATTTTTTAATCTGTTTTTTATTCTGATACAATTTGCTGTTATAAATTTAAAGTAATTTTCACTGTTTCGCATTTGCAGCCCATGTCAATAAATCCAGGCGTGGTGTAGATACACAATCAATTGCACACCACTTTCTTGCTGCACTTATTTCATTTTTTCAAGCCAGAATTGTTTTGCAGGGTCGCCAAACGGATATACCAAATTGGGCCATTGCATATATTTGTGCCACTATCTCAAAACATAAATTCGATTGGTGCACATATCTATCCAAAAAAATAAGAACTGAAATAACAAATTCAAAACTCTCAGATAAACCTTTCATTTATTCAACAAACTATCTCCTCGGCTTCTACTATGAGGCACTTTTAAATTTAAAACATAAAGAAATTCCTACTTGCTCTGATGAGGCTTTGAAGAAATTCTCAATTCCATTTGATGAACAACAGGTATAAACTATTTAGTTTGTAATTGTATTACAATTTTCGTCATTACAGTGCACAGTTATTAAAACTTAAATTTTAATGTTTTGCAGAGAAGATATCTTGAAGCCATTCCAAGAAAAAAAAAGATGTCGAGAGGAAGAGGCCAACAACACGCGGAGGCTTCGGGGGACTCCCAATCTGAAATGGAAGCTCACTCTCCAAACCCTCAAGCGTTTGAACTCGTTAAACGCCAGAGAAGTAATACATTCTCATATATTATTTACAAATTCCAAAGTTGCATATTTATTTTTCAATTTAAATTTTAACCAAATGAATTGACAACATTTAATATTGATGAATTGCAGGGAATATGGAACCTTCTTCCCCAACTCACTCCATACAGTCGCATGCATTCATATCTTCTGAACAGCCACTGAGTTCAACTCCTACAAGGCCACCCGTAGCACCGAAAAAAACAACCCCTCGACAACAAGGTACAACTTTTCTATAGTACGTTTAATTTCGTAGTTTTCACTTTATGAATTGTTTTAATATTTTTCATTTTTTTCTTGTACTTTTCAGCACATGTCAGTCATGATCAAACCACGGCACCGACACCCACTCAACCATTAATTTTTAAAATGCCAACCAGAGGAACAGTGAAAAAGAACATTGGTAAACGCATGCCTTTTGCTCCGGCCCCTAGTGGGACACTAAACCTTGACACCTCGTTTCGAATTCCAACTCTCTCACTTGGTGGCTTGCCCAGTGCAACGGGCATATCTGTTTTGAACAATATAAATTTAGATGAAGATTATTTGGGCATTGATAGCAATGACCCAACTGGTTTTTTCGATACCCGCGAGATGATTCAAGGCCAGAAGGTATACTTCAAATTTCAATTTTAATATGCTTTACAATTTTGAATTACATTCTGATTTAAATTTATTTATCTAAATCTTGATTTATTTTTTCAAAAACAGGATCAGCCCACCCAAAGGCAGAAACAAGGAGCAGTTGATCTTTGTGAAAGCCCCCATTCTTCTCCAGCAAGATCGTCTGCATCAGATTCAGATAGTGAAGAGTTCCCACCTTTTCCTTTGGAGAACTTAATAGGTAATGATTGTCAATCCCATGTCAGTGAGTTTATTATTCCTCATATCCAACAGCTGATAGAATGGGAGAGAAGGGCTAAAGTTCTTATCAATGAGATTATTAGTCGTTATGAAAATTATTGGCAACGGGATAGTTTATACGCTGCAGTCCAGAATCAACCTGCGAAGATGGATTCCTTACTTACCCAAGTAAAATGTGGGACTGTCACGTTTAACAACAACTATAAAGATGACATTTTAGATAAGGCACTAAACAAATTGGAAAATATTAGTGCCGAGGCCCAGGCATATTTTAACAAATGGTCCAAGGACAAGGATTTGGTATCAATCGCAAATGCCGAAAGAGATAGAGCGGTTGTAAGTACTATTACATTCAAACAATCATTTTTGTTAATTTGAAATTTTGAATTTACATTAATATTTTGAATTGACATTACTCTTTTTGTGCAGTTGAAATATGAAAATTTGAAGAGTCAGGCGAAGGTTTTGCAAGTTCACTTGGAAACAGCAAAGAACAGCTTATCCGCAGCAAAAAATTTGAAGCAAAATATTGTTTTGGTTAACAAACAAAACAATACACTAAAGCGGATAATTAAAGAGCATGGTCTCGACCCTGACATATTGTTCAAAGCCAAAGCAGCTGCTGATCCAAATTTGCTGTCGCATGGAGATGCAACAAATCAAGAAGAAAGAATTTTAAAAAATCTGGACAGCGCTGCTGAAGATCTTATAAGTTCAGGGGTTATTTCTGGTGTTGGGGAAAGAGGTACAGCCACAATGGAAGAAGCCGTTGGGGAAGAGAGCAGAGTAGAATTGTCTAAAGAAAAAGAGGGTTTTGAAAATTAGAAACTTTTATTATTGAGGAAACTTTAAATATTGAATTTGAAAACTTCTACTATTGAGTATGTACTATGGTATTTGAATTTAATTATATGGTGATTAGATGGTGATTATCATGAATTATATGTATGTTTCTTGTTTACTTGCATTGTCATGAATTGTATGTGGACGTAGATGATGAATGATGACAATTGATAATCAATGATAGATGATGATGAAAGACGATGATCAATTTAATGTGTATAATGTCAAATTTAGTGCCTAAATATCTTGTGGGACTTTAATTATCTTGAAAATTGTCTTTGGGGAAAAAATAGCAACTAAGATTTGAAACAGATCTTTACTATTTAGGATTTCTCCTTAATAGACTTATGGTGTCGGAAAATTCTATTTTAAAGAGATTCACCTCTATATTAGTGCATAATCTCTCATTACAGAGCTTGTTTGACATCCAAAATAGTCAAGACCATTTGTCAGAAAATAACGTTTTGCTGGAAACAATCATTGATGTAGAGGCTAGATTAGCCAATTATGAAATAGTTAAATTCCAGGCCATAAGAATTAGAGCTTGGGAAATAATCAAGACCATGGTTTAAAAGATATGGTTTTTTTATCATGGATATTGTTTTGTGTAGAGTAGATTATGGAGGCTATGGAGGCTAGATTAACCAAAGTTGGAATAACCATGTGATTAAAAGATAGGTCAAGCTCGATATAGAACTTTGAAGTTTAATGTAAAACATACAAGGTTTTTATCATGAAGATTAGTCTGTATAGATCAAGTTCATAGGTTGAAGAACTGGATCATTTTTTTATATTTGATAAGGGTGAAGAATAATTGTGGATTAGAACTGGGAGGCTATAAGTTGGAATAATTTTGAGTGTATAAGAAAATATTGAATTTTGCAAACATGATCATAGTAAAATATGTTGTATAGGATTCACATATTGAGATTCTCTCTTCGGGACTGATTCTTGGAGTGGTTGAATTAAAAAATCTCTTTTTTTTCAAATTTTTAAGGTGGTGCATATGATCATAGCTCAATAAGGTTGTTTACATATCGTATTAGTTACAAGAAGGTTTGAAAGATACAATAAGGGTAAGGTTTTTACGGAAAGTTGTTTTTACTTTCTTCTAATTATCATTGTTGAGCTGATGAAATACTTGGTTGACCCGTGCAATGAGTATCAAAGTATAAAATTCCTGCTACCACCTTGTTTTGTTTTCCTTTGCTGAAGATACAATGTTCAAGTGTATGTTTGAAGACAATTTTCTTGAAGCTCCACCATTTCTATGCCTTGAATTGATTAATCATGATCTTCTTGAAGTACAATCTATAAAATCAAGTGTCTAAAATATTGAAAAAAAATTTACAGCTCAACATAAAGTTCTCTGTGCAAGGTTGGATCATCTTAAAAAGGTAACATTGTGTAAATTTTGTCAAGAGTGCAAGGTTGGATCATCTTAAAAAGGTAACATTGTGTAAATTTTGTCAAGAGTGCCTTACTGGTACCTCATCTCAAACTCAGTCTTAGCATATATCATGAAGTTTCTTTATGAACTTATCAAACAAGACCCTATCATCATCAAGTACACACCAATCACTGTTTGTTTCTTTGGTCTGGGGATAAATTTGAAGTCTTCATCTCAATTGGCTGCATTGCAAACATGAAGGGAATTTCCTCTAGTGCAAAAGAGGTGAAAACTTGCGATCTATTCCATTAAATTTTGGATAAGAAATCAATTATTGACGCGCGTCACTGGCATCTATTGACGCGCGTCACTGGCATCTATTGACGCGCGTCACTGGCATCTATTGACGCGCGTCACTGGCATCTATTGACGCGCGTCACTGGCATCTATTGACGTGCGTCACTGGCATCTATTGACGCGCGTCACTGGCATCTATTGACGTGCGTCAAGTGAAGCCATTGACGCCCGATTTAGCCTATAAATACCCTTCAACCGGTCATTTTCTCGTTTTCATCTTCCGGCTCTTGAATTTTTACAGGTCTCAATGCTTCCCAACTGCAAGTTCAGTAACAAAAATCAAGAGAATCCAATTCAATCGATGTCCCTTATGCCCTCACATCCATATCGTTAATATGCCCCATTTCGAAACAGATCCGGATATTTTGAATTACTTTCTGTCATCCTACAATTCAGAGGACGGCATTTTTTATGTGACTCTGAACGATTGCCGAATTTTTCAATTCAGTATCGAAGCAAATGACATCCATCGTTTTACGGGCCTTCCGTTCAAAAATTTACCAATTGTTACAACCAAGGCAACACTCGTGGAAGAAAAGAATTTTCTCGAATCAACGTTTGGTTTCCATGTTGATTGTAAGTATAACTCGTTTTAATTCATATTTTTTATTCTGTTTCGCATTTTTAGCCCATGTCCATATATCCAGGCGTGGTGTCTAATATGTAGCATTTCTGAGTACATGTAATTTTTGCAATGCTAGTGTCTAAGATGAGCTTTGTAACTTTGTTTTACCTGATGAGTGCAGTGGAAAAGTTTAAACAAAAAAAAGATCTTAAGAAAACTGATGGAACCAAGAAGGGGAAATTAATTGATGTTCCCAAACCTGATGATGCAAATCAAGCAGGGGGGAAGAATTCTGATCAATGTACTTTAATATTAACGGAGGGTGACTCAGCCAAGGCTCTTGCAGTCGCTGTAAGTGTTTGTGCCTTGAATCAGGGAAATGTGAATACTGAATTTGGTAGTATTGTGACATGTTTCGACATCACTTTCCAATTTAATTTTTTGTTATTTTAGTTATCTTTATCCTATCAGGTGGCAGGAATATCTATTTTTTGGGAAGCTACCACTCACCAACAAATGGAGAATAAAGAGATAGTAAATAGAAAAAAAATCCTTGGTCTACAGGAAGATAAAATATATGACAGCATTAAATCTTTAAGATATGGCCATCTGATGATAATGACAGACCAGGTACATGATCTTTGTATAGCGCTGTTTAGTTTCTGTAAATGTTCCCCCTGTATATTTGGTTGTGTTTCGAGACTTTTTATATTTGTTTTCTAAGCCTCCAGATGTTATGTATCTCCATGTCTAATGTCGGCACATGTTGATGTAGGCAACTCACAAAAATGGAAATGTGTTATCTTTCTACACAATTCCTGAGTATGAAGCTTGGAGAGAATCATTGAGTGGATCGATAACCGGCTGGACCATATAGTGCAACAAAGTAATGCTAGTTTGTTTTCCTCTTTATATGTTTTCAAGTTCTGGTTTTATTCACTTGCTGATTAGGTATCACTTGTTGTTTGGACCATACAGGGTTCCTAATTTGGGCACAAGTACTTCTAAAGAGGGCAAGGAGTATTTCATAGATCTGGACAAGCACAAAAAAATATTTTGTGTGGGTTGATGAGAAAGATGGAGATGCTTCCTCATATCAATCAGCTTATAGAATGGGATAGAAGGGCTAAGGTTCGTATCAATGAGATTATTAGTCGTTATGAAAAATTATTGGCAACGGGATAGTTTATACGCTGCAGCTGATCCAAAATTTGCTGTCGCATGGAGATTTCTGGTGTTTGGGAAAGAGGTACAGCCACACTGGAAGAAGCCGTTGGGGAATAGTGCAGAGGAGTAGAATTGGATAAAGAAAAAGAGGGTTTTGAAAACTAGAAACTTTTATTATTGTGGAAACTTTAAATAATGAATTTGAAAACTTCTACTATTGTCTATTGTGTATGTACTATGGTATTTGAATTTAATTATATGGATTTACATACAATCTTTAATTTTAATTGCATTAGATGTTGATTATCATGAATTATATGTATGTTTCTTGTTACTTGCAATGTCATGAATTGTATGTGGACGTAGATGATGAATGATGATAATTGATAATTAATGATAGATGATGATAATGAGGATATGATAATGATATGGTGATGATATGATATATATGGATGATGAGGAATTTTATGTGGACTTATATTCAAATCGTATTAATGTATGTTTATCCCGATTTTTATGTGAATTTATTAGGATTTATGTGGACTTGTATTTTAAAAATTAAATTAAATATAATTCTCAGAAAAATCAAAAAGAAAAGATCATACATGGTAAGAAATAAACAAATTGTAAATATGCTAGGTTTTAGCTTACCTCTGCGTTTGCAATCATCAAGGGGTTTAAATGCATTGTAGGATGGAGGGGGCGTTGCCTTACAGTGTCAGTCTGAGAAGTGCCTCAGCATACCATTTTAAAATAAGCCAACAATGTCTTAAATAAATGTAACTATAAAGAATTAGCATTTGTTGTTAACGTCTTTAATGATAACAAGAGTGGCAAAATTGTAAAAGTAACAAAAATAAGATTATGTTGCAGAAGATTACTATTTCAAATTGAAATCATCACCGGTAAGGTGCTATATCTTTGTCTTAAAAAATTCAACACAAAAAATTGCTTAGTAGTAGATGGGTGAGTGCCGGACATTGTCAAGTCCCGAGAAGTAAAAGCTTCCTCGGAGGGATGTCAACCAACATTTTAAAAAATAACAGATTGTATGTAACTAAATGTAAATACATACACCGCGGTAACATCTTTAATTATAACAATAGCTGAAAAAAGAATTAGTACACAAACAATACGAGAAGGGGAAAAAGATACCTACTTACAAGTGAAACCTCAATGCCATGGTATGAGCTAGATATTTGTTTTTTTTTTAAAAAAATCAAACCATGAGAAAATGATTAGTCGATAGATGCGGTTAAATTGCCGACTTTTTAGTATATAGACTGTTGTAACATCTTTACTGGTAAAGATAAAAGATAGTAAAGAAGAACCCTACTTAAAGTTGAACAATCCATTATCAATATCGTCATTCAAGTAGAGTTGCTTTGTAGAATGTGACGAAGAGCCAAGTACACTCTCAAGGTTGGGAATGGATATTGGTTATTGTAGCTGTATTATTTACACCTCTTCTTTGCAAAGGGTATTCCAGTGAGCAATTGCTCTGTCAAAAAAATGAATAGAAACAACAATAAGATTAAGAGGGAAAAAGATACCTGCTTAAAGTGGAAAACATAACGCCGGGAACAAAAGAATTCACTTAGAATACCTGTTGAGTGCATCAAATGCCACTCTTTGAGCTAGTTTGTTTTAAAAAACCCATTGGAAATCATTTCTGTGGAGACCCCCGGGATAGAATTACTAAGTAATAGGTGTCCTACTCATAAATCTTTGAGATCATGTTATAACCATGAATTGGAAGCGTCTAGACTTTCAAAGTCCTACTGGAGGCCTTTATCTTCAAAGGTGCCAGTTTAATCAGATTAAGTTAAATGAGTATTTCGAATGGGAAAGTTTGATAATACTGGGACAATTGGGGAATTGAGCTCCATTGCATCAACGTAACATATTTAAACAAATGTCTTCGCTTGAATCATAGAAAACATGAAGTGATATTCATTATACATCATAGAAGTTACTTTGTATTATCAATTGCGAAGCGGGAAGAATCAGACGGTATTCAATATGTTACAGGATATGAGTCCACTTCTTAGGACGTCTCTGATCAGATTGGCTAAAATTACTATTTGTCGTTAATCTTAAAATAGTCTCTGTTTTTTTGAACACAGCTAATGGTGTGATCATAGCTCAATAAGGTGGTTGGTCATGTAAATCAGAGAACTGTTATTGAAACCATCTGTGATATGGAGTCATTTGGGGAAATTGTAAGGGTTAAACAATTGAGATGGCGATATCGGATTTCCTGCGGAGAAAAGTGATCTCAAAAATTTTTTGGACGATTGGAAATGTATCTTCAACTTTCTTCTAAGTTGACTTAGGTTTGGTTGATGAGAATTAACTTGGTCTGCACTTTGAAGGGATAGGGAAATTCAAAGTCACAATAGGCGTTTTCACTAATGAGCTGAAGTCACAAGATACAGTGCAATCGAATGTATGAGTGACAGACAATTTATCCTTGCAAGCGCCCACTGTTTTCATTCATAATGACTTTTGATAATCAATGATCTTCTTGAAGCGAGATAAAATCTCGAGTGTCTCATAAATATTGAAATTTCTTTTCCCTCAACATAAATCTTCTCTGTGCCCCAATGTTGGAATTCGCGCATCGGTTATTCGTTAAGGTAACATTGTGCGAAGAATGTTCTAAGAGTGCCTGTGGTACTTCTTTCAAACTCATTCACAATTTAGCATATTCATGAGTCTTTTCTTTTTTGCACTTATCAAAAGATTCTTCAATCATCATGTACACATTTTGCTGGGGTTGTTGTTAATATGGTTATTCGATTTTGATAATTTGATAAATTAATGAAGCTCCCTCTATCTCTGGTCTAATTGGCGAAAAAATGATGACCCACGTTTTACATTGTCCTGATAAAAGAGGTGACACTTCGAATTCCATTAAAGAGGACGATGAAATCATCTTTTTTACGGCTCAAGGCCATGTACGATCCATACTCTAGAGAGTCCATCTGTTGGGTCATGCTGTAAGCACCCTCATACGATTTTTCAATGGAAACTTCGTCAATGAATTTTTGACCGACGCGTGAATACTCATGCTATTCCAACCCTGTTCACTGTCAAATTGATGGCATCATCCCCAACTTTTGAGGCAATAGTCACTGATCTTTATTGAACGCGCAGTCACTGCTGGCTCCTATGACCGCACGTAATCACTTCCTATTGCCTATCATGGCCATTTGACGCACGTCACTCTGGCGTCTAGCAAATCGCGACTCATTTGAGTGATAACGGGATTAAATTTGACAGGTCATTGGCATCTATTGATGCATAGTCACTATCCAGCAATTGAGGCGTCAATAGATCTGTTGCAGTCATCACTATGATTCTTACATTGATTGCAAGTCGCTCATCACTGGGCTCGCTACCATGACGCCGGACGTGATGCAAAATTACGATTGTCATCTAGGACTATTCATATTGGCAGCCTGAAAAGAGACCTTGATACGTCGTGTCAATTGCAAGCCATTGACGCCGATTTTGAGTAGCCTATAAATACCCTTCCAAAACTGGCAAATTTTCCTCTTTTCAACCTTCCAGCTCTTGAATTTTATTCTTTTGAATTCTTTGCTTCCCACTGCAAGTTCTGTCAAAAAACTCAATTTAGAATATTAATGTTCGAATCGATGTTTCACTTATCCCTTCAGATGTATCAACTGTATTTTCTCATAAAATGGTAATTTTGTTGTTCTGTTTAAAAGCATGTGGGGTTTCTATTTTCGGTTGGTTTATGGAATGTTGGCATGTACTTTCCATAGTTGTTAATGTCCCCATTTCGAAAACAGATTTTTTTGAATTTTTGAATTGAATGCTGTCACATCCTACAATTCAGAGGATTGGCATTTTTTATGTGACTCTGCAAACGATTGGGCCGATCTCATTTTTCCAATTCATATTCGAAGCAAATGACATCCATCGGATTTAAGGCCATTCCGTGGTCAAAAATTTACCAAATTGTTACAACCAAGGAAACACTCGTGGAAGAAAAGAATGCTGCAAGAAGAATTTTCTCGAATTTTTGGGTTTCCATGTTTGATTGAAGTATAATTGATGTTTCAATATATTCATATTGATGTTTTATTTTTTACAATTGTTTGTTGATTTAAATTGATAGTATATCTTATTTGCATTTTTCGGCATTTGCAGCCCATGTTCAAATAAATCAAAGGCGTGGTGTCATTAAGATGTAGCATTTTTGAGTACATGTAATTTTTGCAATGCTAGTGTCTGAAGATGAGCTTTTGTAACTTTAGTTGCAAAACCTGGAAGGAAAGAATTTAGTGGAAAATTTTAAAACAAAAAAAGATCTTAAGAAAAACTGATGGAACCAAGAAGGGAAATTTGATGATTTCCCAAACTTGATGATGCAAATCAAGCAGGGGGAAGAATTCTGATCAATGTACTTTATATTCAGGAGGGTGACTCAGCCAAGGCCTCTTGCTGTAAGTGTTTGTGCCTTGAATCAGGGAAATGTGAATACTGAATTTGGTAGTATTGTGACATGTTTCGACATCACTTTCCAATTTAATTTTTTGTTATTTTAGTTATCTTTATCCTATCAGGTGGTAGGAATATCTATCGTTTGTTGGTCATATATTATTATGGGGGGCGTTGTTTCCTCTCAGAGGTACAGCTGCTCAATGTCAGGGAAGCTACCACTCACCTCAAACATTTTAATTGGAAATAAGAGAGATAGTAAATATAAAAAAAATTCCTTGGTCTACAGGAAGATAAATAATATGACAACAGCATTAAATCTTTAAGATATGGCCATCTGATGATAATGACAGACCAGGTACATGATCTTTGTCTAGTGCGCTGTTTAGTTTCTGCTTAATTCTGACACATCCTTTCTAGTGAGATCCTTTTTTGACTTGTCCTTTGTCTCTTAAAGGACCATGATGGTTCCCACATCAAAGGATTGCTGATCAATTTCATACACCATAACCCTCCATGCCACTGATTCCCGCTGTCACTGCATTGAAAATTCCTTCATTGTTGTGGAATTTTTAATTTATCACTCCTATTGTCAGGGTACAAATGTTCCCCCTGTATATTTGGTTGAGTATTGTGAATTGAGACTCTTTATATTTGTTTTTAAGCCTCCAGATGTTATGGTATCTCCATGTCTAATTTTTGGCACATGTTGATGTAGGCAAAACTCAAACAGTAAAAATGGAAATGTGTTATCTTTTTACACAATTCCTGAAGTATGAAGCTTGGAGAGAATCATTGAGTGGATCGATAACAGGCGCTGGACCATATAGTACATACAAAGTAATGCTAGTTTTTGTTTTCTCTTTATATGTTTTCAAGTTCTGGTTTTGTTCACTTGCTGATTGGTAATCACTTGTTGCTTGGACCATACAGGTTCCCGGTTTTGGCACAAGTACTTCTAAAGAGGGCAAGGAGTATTTCATAGATTGGACAAGCACAAAAAATATTTTGTGTGGGTTGATGAGAAAGATGGAGATGCTTCCTCATATCAATCAGCTTATAGAATGGGACGAAGGGCTAAGGTTCTTATCCAATGAGATTATTAGTTATCGTTATGAAAAAAAATTATTGTCAAACGGGATAGTTTTAGCTTTTGCCAAAGTCTGGAGATGCAGACAAATTGCTGATCCATCCAAATTTGCTGTCGCATGGAGTGGTCTTTATCTGGTGTTGGGGAAAGAGGTACAGCCACACTTGTGGAAGAAGCCGTTGGGGAAGAGTGCAGAGAGAAAGTAGAATTGGATAAAGAAGAGAGGGTTTTGAAAACTAGAAGAAACTTTTATTATTGAGGAAACTTTAAATATTTGAATTTGAAAACTTCTACTATTGAGTATACCCTAATACTATGGTTTTTGAATTTAACTTTATATGGATTTTATATACAATCTTTAATTTTAATTGCATTAGATGGTGATTATCATGAATTATATGTATGTTTCTTGTTTTACTTGAGTTGTCATGAATTGTATGTGGACGTAGATGATGAATGATGATAATTGATAATTAATGATAGATGATGATGAAAGACGATGATAATTTAATGTTGGACGTAGATTATCATCAAGCACATGTAATTCTTCTTCTTAGACTTTTGAACTTGTATTTAAGATAATTATTCTCTACACTTGTAACGATATGGAAATCATATGTCATTATAATGGATATAGATTGATAAATAAATGGAATGTTTATAATGGGATATAGATGACATTAATGATTAGAATGAATATAGATAACAAATTCGAACTTTAATAGATATGATTTATGATCAAGATTATGAATGTAAATTGTAAAAAACATTAAAATTGTTGTTAAGAAATTTATGTTAATAACGAAAATAATTGTGAATTTAATTTAATAATTGTAGTGTCAGGAGTCAGTGGATATTATGATGCCTTTTTTAAAATGGATGATATAGTAAATTTTATATGATTGTGTTATATTTTGATATTTTTAATGTAGGCATATTGAAATTTTATGTGGACTTATATCTTAAAAATAAATTAAATATAATTTTGAGAAATCAAAAGAATCATCACTGGTAAGAAATTAAACATAATTTGCAAATATGTAGGGTTTAGCTTACCCTCTTGCGTATTAGATTGCTGTGAAATCATCAAGGGTAACGTGCTAGATCTTTGTTATTTTACATACTAGCAACATTGTAGATAGAGGGGTGAGTTGCCTGACATTGTCAGTCCTGAGAAGTGCCAGCAACATCTTTAAATATATAGACCAACAATTATCTTTAAATAAATGTAAATATATAGAATTAGACCTGTAACATCTTTAATGATAACAAGAGCTGAAAAAATGTAAAGTAACAAACAATAAGATTATTGTTGAAGAAGATACCTATTTAAAATTTAAATCATCACCGGTAATGTGCTAGATCTTTGTCTTAAAAAAAAATTCAACACAAAAATGGATTAGTAGATAGATGGGTGAGTGAGTTTGCCTGACATTGTCAGTCCCGAGAAGTAACAGCTTCCTCGGACGGATGTCAACCCACGTTTTCAAAAATAAAAAGATTGTATTTAACTAAATGTAAATACATATACATTGTATAACATCTTTAATGATACCCGAAGAGCTGAAAAAATATCAATAGTAACAAACAATAAGATTAAGGGGAAAAAGATACCTCTTTAAAGTTGAAAAATCATCTGCCACTGGTAATGAGCTAGATCTTGACCCTTTTTAAAAAACCAACACGAGAAATGGATTAGTAGATAGATGGGTGAGTTGCCTGACATTTTTAGTATATAGCCATGGAGAATAAAAGCTTCCTCGGATGAAACAATCCATTATCAATAGCTTCATCAACCATGTTGTCTTTTTCAAAAAATAAAAAAAATATTTTACTCTATAAAGTGTGGGAATAATCCATAGACTGTAACATCTTCTAATTAATCAGAGTAAAAATATAAAGTAAACAAACAATAAGAAAGGGGAAAAAGATAACCTATTTAAAGTTGAAATCATCATTGCTACTGGTAATGAGCTAGATCTGTGTTTTAAAAAACCCAACACGAGAAATGTATTAGTAGATAGATGGGTGAATTTGCCTAACATTGTAACACTTTAAAGTATACAAGACCTGATTTAAACATCTTTAATTAAAGTGATAACCTTTTTAAGATAAAGAAGATACCTATTTAAATTTGAAAACAATCCATTATCAATAGCTTCATCAAAGTCGATTTGTCTTCTGTAAATGTGACGAAGAGCCAATTACACTCTCAAGGTTGGAATATTTGTACTTGTAGCTGTATTATTCACACCTCTTCTTTCGCAAAGGAATTCCAAGTGCGCAATTGCTCTGTCAAACGGAAAGGTTTCGATGGAGTATCGAGAAACATAACACCTCATGCAACTTTCCAGATTTTTATCCAACCTGTTTCTCTCAGTTTTGATTTTATAAATGACAATGCACTGAAAACCCTTTCATCCTCCACAGACCCCAAAATCATTGTTTGGCATAACTCATATAATCTGAAATATTCACTGATATCTTCTTGTAAGATAGAACTTTGATAGATTCCTCGCCACAACCTTGTAATAGCACCACTTTTAGAAGGTTTGTCTAAAATTTAATATTGGTTCCTCATTGTTGTTGCAAAATTTTTTGATTGAAACTTTAATAAATCAGCATTCAATATTCCTTTGATTTCCATATCCTTGAGCTCTGAAGTCTTTGTAAATTGTTCCATTATTGTACCCCCATGATTTATGGAAATGCTTACTAACAAATTCTGCACGGCCACCTTCAGTATTCCAAAAATTAGGATTCATCACACCCATGGCTTCCAGAATTTTATCTTTACAGAAACGTTCCCTAATTTCTGATGACAAGGTTTCTAAAAATTTTTTTAAGCTTTATTCTTGTTTCAACTATAACAGACTCAACAAAAGATTACATGTCACAGGAACATCTTCTCATTCCGATCCTGTAATATCTTGACATTTTTGCAAAATGTGCAATGGTATTTCCCTCCCATTAACAGTGATGCATAGGTGATCGTGGCTATTAAATCTCAAAAAGGTGTTAGGAATTTTAAGATCTAATAAATCTCTCCAATTTTCAAAAATATGTGCATCAAAACTATCATGGGAACAATACAATATATCAAGACTTTGACATACCATTTTCCTCATCCGTATAAAATCCACAATATAGATTAATCTGCCATGTGCATGCTTCATCAGTGTATTGATCTCCTTTAACATTGGAAGAATACCAACCAATGTAAGCAATGTCTCCAAATCAGTTAAACGGAACAACAAGTCCCTCGCCCTATCAACTTCATGACGGTATTTGTGCATGAAACCAACCAATGAAGGATACTCCTCAAAAACTCTCCATGCAGGTTCATACAAAGAGATCCATCTAGTCTCCACATCCTTCAGAAGTTTTTTGCCATCTGTAATTCCAATTGCAAATTTTTGGAACTCGAGAAAACGCTTTGGGCTGCTTGACATATAGGCATGAAGTTCTCTTATGAGGTATTCTAATTTAGCAACATTTTCGTGGTTTCTTACCATTTTATACGCTAAATTCATTTTGCGAGCTATACAGTGAATTGGTAGCATATATGGGGCCATTGTTGTTTGTAATCTAACACAGAGCCCTGTTCGGTGACCCTGCATGACAGATGCACCATCTGCTCCAACGCATACCAACTTTGTAGCAATTTCATAATCAGTCATACCAGCAACATCTTTCAAATGAGAAACAACTATTTTATATAGGTTTTCAGCATTGCAGTTTTCAACCATTTTCATAACACCCAACAGATGAGGTGTCCTTATATGATTTTCTAAAGTATAGATGTGGATACATACCCATGCGGTGTTGTCGACTGCTGTCACTTCATCAATTGAAAGAGAGGTAAAGTTTGCTTTTTTTACATTCTATTTCAAATCTTCCTTCTCTATCATCGAGAGGCATTTTGCCATTTCCCATCCACTACTCTCAGACCAATGAGACTGAGGTACATTCAGCATTCCGTGAAATTGATACAAAACTTTGAAATCGAGGAAATCCGAAATCGCTCTTCCTTTTTTAAGTATTTGAAAAAGAGTAGAGAATTGTATGAATTTTGCATGTAGATTTGTTTCTTTCATCTTACCAATATGCGATGTGATCGTTCCTCCCTTTTCCAATAGATGTCTGTGTTTTTTCTGCTCTGCCTCATATTCCGCTACGTATCTAACATGCATGCATTCTTTTTCAATTTTCCACCTATGTGTTTTGATTTTCTGGCCATCCGCCCCTGTTACAGTTAAATATTGTTTTCCACAATGTTTTTCTATAGTGTCCAGCTTCAGTTGCATTTTTTGTTGCTTTCCCAATTTCCACATACATATTTTACATGTACATTCAGATGGGATTTCTTCAGAATTAGATGATTGTACAGGTTCAATAAACGGAAATTTAGCTGCCCAATCAAACTTGTATGTCCTGCCAATGGTCCACATATTCTTGTTCGTTTTCAATGCTTTACTTTTTTGAGTAGAATTTTGAGCAATATCACAATCACCTGGTTTCCTCTTTCTTGGACCGGAGTTTGATTTTGATTTCTGTCTTCCATTTTGCTGAGTGTTTGTATCTGTGATATCTAGCTGCACTTCTGGTTGCACCCCAACAGGAACAATATCTTCAAGATCTGGCATATTATCGTAGGTTTCATTTGTTTGACTTTGATACTGTGCAGAATGCATGTCCACCTCAATAATACCTTCCACACAGTCAGTATTCTGATTCTTTGTGGTGGCATCTATATGATTGGTATTTACAATATCTGTATCCGTAGAGTTTCCAAAATACTTGAAGAGTGATTTCTGAGATTTCTTACTTACTTTTAGGTTATTCGTATTCTTTGAGCTGGCACCTTCCATTATTCTGAAAAGAGTCCTGCGTCAGCAAAAGAACCAAGTAGCGACTCTGTCTAGTCTCTGAGGTCTCTGTCGCGCGTCCACTGTCTGAGGTTGCGTGTCCACTCTCTTAATATACTGTCGCGCGTCAACACTGTCCTCAAGTCACGCGTCAACTGCCTTCCTCTGTTGCGCGTCACTTCTTTTCCCAAGTCGCGCGTCAACACTTCCTTGGTCGTGCATCAGAACACCTTTTTCGCGTGTCAGTACAACTCTTGTCGTGCATCAGTATAGCTCCTGTCGCGCGTCAGTACAGCTCCTGTCACACGTCAGTACAGCTCTTGTCGTGTGTCAATAATGCTCTTGTCGCACGTCAACTATGTGCATCTGTCGCGTGTCAACAATCACAGGCTAACAGGCTAATATGAATCTCTGGTGCTCAAGGGTATGCGAGTTCAAATTTCACAGTATTGGTAATTTGGTAAGCTACTTGAGGTATACTACCCAGTGAATCACCTAGGTTTTTATAGGAGATGTTTTCAAATGAAGGCGAAGCCGACCCCCCAAAAAAAATATACTATATATTTTAGGCGAACAGAACACCGACCCACTCTAAATAATTCACCTTTTCAAATTTTCCTAAAATGAAATTTTCACCATATTATGAATATTCGCCGCTAAAATTATCCCTGGCAGTAAGTGAAGTGGATCCTTTGGTATTTGAGAGGGACCATGGGAACAATATTGTGTTTCAGTAGATCAGACACTACATTGTGTGGCTATGTATATTTTGACATGGTAGGATATTTGGAAAACAAGAGGAGCATGACAGGTTATGTTTTTATGGTTGGTGATACAGCTATGAGCTGAATTTCACGGTTACAAAAGGTTGTGGCTTTGTCAACCACAGAGGCTGAGTATGTTGCTGACACAGAGGAAAGCAAAGGAGATGATTTGGCTACATCAGTTGCTTAATGAGTTGGTTCATAAGCAGAAACGTGGGAGACTACACAGTGATAGTCTAGAGAACTATTCATTGGTGAAGAACTCCTCTTTCACTCTAGGATGAAGCACATTCAACTAAGATATCATTTCATCAGGGTAGCTTTGGAAGCAGATAAGTTGAAGTTAGAAAAGATTCATACAGTTAGAATCCTGCAATGATATGATGACTAAGGAGGTCACAAGGGAGAATTTGAATTTGTGTTCAACTTTGATTAGCCTTCATGGTTGATAATGAAGTGTTGATAACTTTTATCAGTGCTAAATAGTCTCCAAGTGGGAGATTGTTACTGAGGTGTGGATCATGTTTTTGGTCTTCTAGAATCAATATTGAAGTGTTGGAGTTTGAACATTTAAATACTGCCAATAGACTTAGGAGAATTCTGCATTCATCTACTATGACATTTTTTTTAAGTTGTTGTGAATTGGTTTTCAACATGCCGTGACAGAATTTCCAGCCGTGGGAAGTTGAAAGATTCATGACTTTCAAACTTCTAAGGTCATATTTAGGACTTCCTAAAAGGGTTGTAATCCTATAAATAGAGGTGGTAGGGTATCTTGAAGATATCATGAGTGTTCAAGAGTTCATGAGTCTTAGTGATCAAGAGGTGATCAAGAGTGATCAAGGTTGAGTAATTGAGGTATTAATTGTTGTTTAGATGTGGTTTAGCATCTTTGATCAATTTTGTTGAGTTCATAACTGAGAGAAGACTATGAGAGTTGTTTTACTCTTGTTGATGAAAAAATCTGAGCAATTCTATTGGTGGGCGTAGCCCACATTGGGTGAACCACGTTAAATCTTGTTTTGTCTTCTTTTGTGCATTATTTATTTATGTTGTTATATTTCTGCAAATATAATTATGCTATATAGTTTCCTACTGCTGTGATTTAAGGAATTGTTTCCACATATTTGTTCTCTAATTTCTAACAAAATCGTTGTGTAGAGGGGAAAAAAATTGAACTCCACATTTATTGATGGTGAAGGCCTTGAGTATCCCACTGGTTCAGTGGTAGTCATTGGAACTTGGCTTCGTTGATATCCTATCAAAATATAAAATACTTGGTTGTTTTAAGACTATGAAGTACATTGAAAGATACTTCGATATTCACATTTGGTTCTTGCAACAAATATTCAATTGATCAAAAATTGATGTAGGCCATTAAACAAGAATTTGTGGCAGGTTCTTGAATAAGATCATGAAGCATTTATTGCTACTGTCAAGACTTGAGTTGATCCTTGCGGTTCATTGGATTGAATTTGTAAAGGTATGTTACTCTTGAGCACAGTTAGCTATACTTCATGAATTTAATTTGAACATTTACTTTAACATTATTTGTTTAAATTCTGTAGGATTTAAAATTCTTACTAACATGCTTATGTAGGTTAGTAGTGCTACAAAAGCTTCCCACCTTCACGTGGTTGGTGCACTGTTATTAGATAATTTTTTATTCTCTAAGCCAAGAGAAGATAAGGTAAATTAAATATTAGAAAGGAAAAAGAAACATAAATTCTCATTTCACTACTTCTATTGTAAAAATAGTCTTCTTAAAATTCTCATTTCACCACCGATATTGTATGAACTGTTGGTCTTCATAAGTTAATTTGTTTGCACATGGTATGAAATGGATAGCCTTACAATGACTTACAATGGAGTATTCGGTGCTTTTGCAAACAATAGGAAAACAAGAGGACTGGAATTGATGGAGAAAAATTGAGAAGGAGATTTTTGAAGAGGGTAACAACGTGGAGTTGTAGGATCTGTAGGATACCTTTCTAGGCGTCATGGTGTACTGAGAAATTACTCCAACAAACTTATAGCATTTTTTTTACTCTCAGGGGCTCTTAAAGGGACTATGCTACAGACAAAGTAGCCGAGAAGCACTAGGATCGCATAGGGAACCAAAAAAACACCCTCCCCAAGAATTTACCAAGCCATATCAATGCATGTGCGTAGTCATTTTGGTCCCATGAGGTTCTATTTGCAAAATATAGCATCAAACAACCTTACACTAACTCAGACTGGACTATTCGGTGATTTTGCAAACAATAGGAACACCGAGAGGGACCAAATCGAGATGAGAAAAAAATTATATTGGATTTCTTAGAGGGTACCAATGTAGAGCTATAGAATCTAATGGGACCTTTCTAGGTGTCAACAGAGTCAGAAAAATCACCTAGTTGAGCTTATAACATTTTTTGGTTTCAGGGGTCTTAAGGGACTACACCTGAACAAAGTATCCCGGAAGCACCAAGAGTGTAGGGAACTGAAATGATGCCTATCATAATCATTTACCAGGCCATTTTGATGTGTGTACACAGTCGGTTTGGTACCATGAGCTTATGTTTGTAAACTTTAGCATCGGACAAGCCTTACACTGACTCAAACTACACTATTTGGCACTTTCGTAAATAATAGGAAAAGCAAGATGGAATTGATATAGGAAAAACTGAGATGGTATTTTGTAGAGGGTACCAATGTGGAGGTGTGGGATCTAATGGGACCTTTCTAGGTACCACGATTACTGAGAAATCACCTAGATGAACTTATAACATTTTTTGGTCTCAGGGATCTTAAGGGACTACGCCCAGATGAAGTATCCCGGAAGCACTGGGAGCATTGGATGCTGAAACAAAGCATCCTATAATAGAATTTACCTACACAATCACCCAAATGTGTATACACAGTCGGTTTGGACTTGCCACAGCTTCCATTTGCAAAATATAGCATCAGACAGCCTTACACTGACTCAAACTACACTATTTGGTGTAAATTTGCAAACAATAGCACAACAAGAGGAAATGAAATCAAGATGGAAAAAACCGAGACATTTTTTTTTAGAGGGTGTCCAACACGGAGGTGTAGGATATGATAATGAGACCTTTCTAGGTGCCATAGTCTGAGAAATTGCACCCGTCAAAGTTATAGACATTTTTTGGTCTCAGGACTCTTAAGGGACTACACCTGGACGAAGTAGCCCAGAAGCACTGATGGCATTAGCAGTCTGAAAATGAAATCACCTCCAACAAGACATTTACCAGGCCACCCAAGCGTGTGCATAGTTGGTTTGATCCCATGAGCTTCCATTTGAAAAATATTACATTGGACAACCTTACACTGACTCAAACTACAATATTTTGGCATGGTTACAAACAATAGGACAATGAGAGAACCAAATTGAGATAGGGAAAACTGAGATAGGATTTTGTAGAGGGTACTAATGTGGAGGTGTAGAATCTAGACGAGACCTTTCTAGGTGCCACAAAGACATATTAGAAATCACCTTTTGAAGTTATAGCATTTTTTGGTCTCATGGCTCTTAAGGGAAGTACGCCAGACGAAGTATCCTGGAAGCACCGAGGAGCTGTTAGGGTACCAAAATGAACCTCCACAAGTGTTTACCTAGCCACCCTGATGTGTTGGCATAGTCAGTTTTAGTTCTGAAGAGATTTGTGTTTGCAAAATATTTTGTTAGACAACCTTATACTAACTCAAAGTACAATATTTTACATTTTTGCAAACAATAGAGACAACGAGAGAACCAAATGGATATGGAGAAAACCGATAGAAAATTTTTGTAAAAGGGTCCTGACATGGAGGTATAGGATCAGATGAGACCTCTTCAAGTGCCACAGAGACCGAGATATCACCTATCGAAGTTATAACCTTTTTTGGTCTCAGGGATCTTAAGGGACTACGCCCAGAACGAAGTATCCCGGAAGCAATGGCACCATCCAACACTAGAAACGAAGCCTCCAAAATCATTTACATGGAAACCACCAATGTTTTGGCATAATCAGTTTAGTTCCATGAGATTCCATGTTTAAAAATATTGCATTGGACAACCTTACACTGACTCAAACTATAGTATTTAGCACGGTTGCAAACAATAGAAACAAGAGAACCAAATTAAGATGGTGTAAACTGTGATAGGATTTTGTAGAGGGTCTAGACATAGAATCTTAGGATCATAAATGAGACCTCTCCAGGTGCCACGAGATTCTGAGATATCACCTATCAAAACCTTATAGCCTTTTTTGGTCACAAGGCTCTTAAGGGACTACGCCCAGATGAAAGAGCCTGAAGGTAACGGCAACGTTGGGCACCAAAATGAATCATCCACAAGTGTTTACCTAGCCACCATGACATGTTGGTGTAGTTGCTTTAGTGATATGATCTTCCCTTTGTAAAATAATGCATTGGACAATCTTACACTGACTCAAACTGTAGTATTTCGCACAGTTGCAAACAATAGCACAACGAGAGAGCCAAATTGAGCAGGAACAAACCGTTATAGGATTTCCTAAAGGGTCCTGACATGGAGGTGTAGGATCAGATGAAACCTCTCCAAGTTCCATGGAGATCAGATATATCACCCATGGCAAAGTTATATTCTTTTTTATTTGAGGGATCTTAAAGGACTACGCTTGAATGAAGTAGCCCAGAAGAAACGACACCATACATCACCAAAAAGAAGCCTCCACAAGAATTTACCAAGCCATCCTGATGTGTGTGTGTGGTTATTTCAGTACCACAAGATTTTTTTTACAAAATATAGCATCGAACAACCTTACACTGAGTCAACGTACAATATTTGACATTATTTCAAACAATAGGACAATGAGAGAACCGAATGGAGATGGAGAAAAGTGAGATAGGATTTTGTAGAGGGTACTGACGCAGAGGTGTAGGATCATACGAGGCCATTGCATGTTCCGTGGAGGTGTATTTTGGTGGTAATGGCTCTCATGTTTCACTCCCTCAACTTTGTCATTTCTCTCTCCATCACACTCAGCTTAAGCACCATTATTCCTCTACGTCCATAATCACATCTCTCAATATAAATATAAGATATGTATTTACAACAGAAAATTTGGATCAAGATCCGTTAACATAAGAAAAAATGACAATGACCATGTAACATTATCAAAAAAGGAGTTTATACTGGTATTATGGTTGGATGAAGTCAACTCTCGAGGATCATATTCATATTCGGTGTATCACCGTCGAATAGGTAAGCTCCTCTATCAAATCAATTACTCAATATGACGTGGAAGATGAGAAATGAAAATGAAAGATGGAGAATTAGATTTCATGGGTAATTAGTACTAAGTATCAATAAGAGTAATATGGCTTCCGAATTTATGTCAAATAATCATTGTACCTTGAAAACAAAAAAATTTCACTGTTACATAGTAAAAAGAACTCATAACTTCCGTACTACTCAACTACGATGACATGAAAATATTAGGACCATATTTCCTAGTCTCGTTCCTAGAACCTTCATTGAGTCTACTTGTACAAAATAAGCATAGCAACAGGGGAATGATTAAGAGCACATAGGGGTTATCAATCACCTAGTAAATGTTTCTTGTTTAGTTCCAAATGGGAGTTAGCTAGCTTATGGCTGGGAGTGACCTTCCATTAACTAATAATTCCTTTTATGATAAACACGTACATGCTTTTAAAAGTTCCTTCAAAAAGATAGGGGTAGTTAGTAATCCTCACGAAGGGTGTGATGGAGTCAAAGTAACAGTATCTCCTAGGTATCCAAGGATCGAGGACTACTAGGGTCTGTTGTAGGATTGGACATCCAGGAATCAACGAGTGTCTGAATCAGAATGTTTTTGCATCTAGAGAAACCTTCTCAAACATTGGAGTAATGCATCTTGGAAAATAAAATTGAACCTCAGAAAATCCCCTCAAATTGTCAGTCTAGGACCTAGTCTAGGTAGTTCATGGTCCTTATTTTTGCTTCTAGTTCAGATCGTGGTCATTGAATATGAAAGTTTTAGGAAAGAAATCCAGACTTGAAGAATTATTCCCATTTAGACTGTTGGAAATACCAATGAAAGTGGTAATGCCTGTGAAATTTGGTTGGTAGAAGGTGGGGTTGTGCCCTTATTGGTTTTTTTCTCATGTCATCATAGGTAGCATTTCTGGTATTATCGGAGTGAAATCCCCATTATTTTGTGATAATTTTAAAATCTCCCTTGGCACCTAGGAAGTTATTTTTATCAAGATGCAATAGCAAGGCTAGTTTTAGACGGGTATTAACAGAAAAAGAAAACAAATTTGACTGAATTACTTACGAAATGCATTCCTTCACTTTGAGCTTTATCTTTAAAAATGCAATTGGGATTTCCAAGTTCTACATATTTGCCAAATTTGGGGAGAATTGACATTTTGGACCTCTGAAATTGACATTTGGACCTCTGAAAGCGTGAAGAAAATGGAAAGTTCATTTCCCCCAACCTTTCTTGAAGTGAATTTAAATGAAATGAAATTTGGAATTTGGAGGTGGAACATGGTAGACATTGATCATCCTACAACTGATTTACTTATTGAAAGATTAATTGTTATTAGTTGGATTTATTTCCCATTATTATGATAAGTACGTTTTGGAGATTTCCAAATCATGGTTAGGTTTATTCATGAGAATACAATTATTATTGTGGCATGGTTGAGGAAACTCCTTAAAGCCTCCCATAATTATGAACACCTATCCTATGGAGACAAACCGAGATTAATTCCGTCAACTCCTGGGAATTATTTAGGTATATGAAGTAAAGAAGAGGCAAAGAACCTTGTGTATAGAATAATGATGATAATTGCAAAAAGTGTTATAACGTTTCACTGGAGTTGAGTTAGTACTTGAAATTTGACATACACCTTAATGAGGATAATGTTAAAGCTTTTGGTTTGCAAAATGTGTCAGAATTTGTCTTTTTAGGGCTACAAGGACTAATGAGGGTCAAAAAGGAAAATGATGAAAGATTTATTTGTGAAACTAATTTGATGGTTTGAAGAAAGTGTAAATAGGGTTGTTAAGCATGTTTAAAGATATTTTTTATTATGGTTCATTTTTCTATTGCTTTTCGGCATATTGATCTAGTATTTGCAAAGTGTGAACTGTTGAGTTAGTGCTTTAAGAGAAAAAAGTTAAAAGGTGAGCTCTAAGGAGTTGTAGAGGGAGTTGGAGTATGAGATTTTGGGATAACCTTAGGGATGGAAAAGGTGAACTAATGAAGCTTTTAAAAATTTCTGGGTATCCTTAGATCCTTCTATCCATGCTTGTTACAAAAACATTTCCTTAAGGGGCATAGTTTACAGTATTGGAAAGATGAACAAGAGTGGTGTTTGTAGCCTTATGAATCACGTTAGTGATGGTCCTAATGATTTTTTGAGGTGTTTTAACATTAATTAATAGGGTAAATAATTAGAATCATTGAATAAGATAAGAACCAATATAAAGAGACCAAGAGTAAGAAGAAGTGCAAGTAAGGTAAATACACATATACACATTGATAAATTGAATGAATAATTACTCAAATTAGATAACTCTTTATACATGTTATATAAATATTTATTTCCAAAGTTTCATGCATATTATACATTGAAAATGCTCTAGTATACAACACCAATAAATGAAAAAACATCCATAATGTCTTATATTGTCAAGTGCACATCATATTAGTTTCATACAAAAATAATCTCAGAAATGTAAGGTCTCATACAAAAATATCGAGTTCCAAATAGTATTAATGTGCACAATAAATATAAAAATGTGAATAGGTCATATAATATCAAGTGAATGCCATATATGTGCACATACAATGTTGAATGTGCATATAATGCCATTCACATAGGCATATAAAAAAATTCATAAGACACACACACACACATATATATATATATATATATATATATATATATATATATATATATATATATATATATATATATATATATCATCAAAATATATCCCTCTCTTAGCCTTTCTCGAAGAAGGACCTCCCTTAGATGTAGATGGATATTTGTAAGATGAATTCCGATCCTCCATGGCCTGACTACGAGTCCTCTTCTACTCAAAACTCACCTATAGTCAAACCTATAAATGCAAACAATTTTTTTTCAAAACTTAATATATAAGTTTTCAACATGTATAAGACCATGCTAATGAAACTATTTACATTTACACACACTTACCACAATCTCTCGGTCACGTTGAATCTGCATCTCACGCTCAAATGAGTCATCAGGAGCTACTGGATCATGAACAGGGGTATCAAAACGATGAGCTCGAGGAGTCCATGCCCTCGAAGTAAAAATAGAATGGTTTGAACCCTACATACACATAAGATTACAAAATCAAACATCAAAATTATCTTATAGAACTATATTAACAATAAAAATTTTGAATGCAGATCTAAACATTTATGCCAACTAAGTACATGTATGTGTAATGACAATATTTTAACTAATTTTATCAATATACAACTATTGTTTTACCGCACCACACTTGTGAATCATATGAATAGGGATACTACTTATCGCATGTAACTCTTGTGTATGCACAATGCAATCACATTGATTATGTACATAATGCTACACTGAAGGAAATTATTAAAATAATTTAACATAATATGAATTACATAAGCTATTTAAAAAATGCATAGATTTTATACCTCAGTGAGTTATTGCACAGATGAAATCACAGTCAGTAACACCTTTCTCTACTCCTCGCAGAGATGGTGGTGTGTCTAGTGAGGTCATCAACTTTATCAAAAATATGTCATGTCAAGTTAGTTGAGCATATATAATATATATACAAGAACATACATATATAGACATATATTTGAGTTCAAAAGTTATATATATTTTTGTACGTGAAAATTTTACACAATTAACTTTCTAAATTACCTTTGTGAATTTTTGCATAGGCATGGTACTCACAACCTATGGTTGGGATGATGACGTCCCTCCCGTGTGTTGTAATATTAATGCATACATGTACATATGTATGTGTAAGTTAATAAATTTGACCAAGTTCAAATACAATTATTTTAAAAATTTAACATATATAAGTAAATCAAGTACTCATATATTTTTGTAACATGTAATAAAAAAAACAAATACTTGTGAAGGTGTCATGGATGTCTAGAATCCAAATGTATCACTCAAAAAGGTTTCAGACATAGCCACATTCTCATGTTTACCACCAACGGGTAACTCCACCAACACCAACGTGCATAATGTATCATCCTTCATCGGGTCCCAAACATATGCTACCACATGAAGTGAAAAGATGTGGCCTCATGCTAGTAATACTTGGAGGAATACTCTCTCTATCTCCATGAACATTTGTATCATAAATCTCCCTCGTATGTCAGACAAGGGTATCAGAGAGCCCCTGAAGCACGTGCATTGTATCAATCTCTAATGTCTCCTTCACTACTGCAGGGATAATCTCAGGATGAGGGGGCTTTTGTGTGGGGAGTTTACCATGATAAATAGGTGCACATTGTGCACCTACCCTATCCTGTGCAGAGCCTTTTCCTCAGCCTTGAAACTCATGGAAATCAAAATGGTTTGGGATCTCATTGAGGATAAACTCTCAATAGAGTTTCCTCATAAATTACAATGGAATTGTTGGTGCTCAATTTGATCTCGCCCCATTTGTCCTTGAAATTCTTCAGTTTGCGGGCTATGTCGTATTTTCTGTCTCGCCTTGTTGATGTGTGGAAGCTTTGTCTTTCATTTGGTTGCCATGATTTATCCTTTCCTTTGGTCAAGGATCATTTCACGTGTCTTAACCTCTGTCAAGTGAGATTTGTCAATAATCTTCGCAAAGCTAGAAGGAAGAAGATATTTTTTCTCTAACGATCCTACTAAGACATTATTTTTAGAGCTAGGAAAAGCCAAATTCAGAAGGAATAAGAGCCTAGAGATTTGTTGGAGATCAGCAGTCAAGAAAAGAGATGTCCAGTGATGAAATTGATTGGCCTATCATTGAAGATTGCCATTCAAGTGATTCTGAATTAGGTAGTCTTTTTGTGGAATTTAATTCTCCATCTGTAGAGGGGACTTCATTTGACTTTGAAAAGTTTTCTTCTCATTCTGCCCCTGTCTTCTCCAAAGTTGATAGGGTTTTCCAAGAAAAAATCCTTCAAGGGATATCCATTTTGAAATTTATACTCATGTGTTTCAAAAACCCCTTGTCCCCTTACCAGTTTGATTCTCCCCCAAGGTCACCTCCTTGAAACAACATGGCCCATCCCCCACCCAAACCTCCATTTTTTGTAAATACCTTTGGTCCTATAAATTTTAAAGGGATGGCTACTTATCCAAATGCAGTTCCCCAAGATGTAAGAAATAGATTACCAAAGTTCCAAGGAAATAATGTTATAACTGGTGATCAAAATTTAAAGCTTTTTATCAACATGATGGAAGACTTTGAGATTGAATATGAATATGTATATATCCAATTGTTTATCCATACTTTGGAAGAGGATGCAAAGGACTGGTATTAATCTTTACCAAACAATTCCATCGATTCTTGGAAGGAGATGAATAATGCATTTAGATTGCAATATGGTGATAAAATAGACCCTAGGTTTCTTTTATCAAAGCTTGAAAATATAAAGAAGAATCCTAATGAATCAATCCATGATTTAAACACAAGATTTAACAAGACCTTGAGGATATTTCTTGTTAATTTAAGGCCATGTGATGAATCATGTCTGATAAAGTATTCTGATGCATTTGATAAGAAAGTTGCTTACTACTTGAGGGAAAAATACCCTACCAATTTAAGGCAAGCATTCACCATGGCTCTTTAAATTGAGAACAACATCAAGGAAATTGTAAAACCTCCTAAGAGGGAGGGTGTGAAATTGGTTAACCCAGAAAAACCTCAAGCAAGTAAGGCTACTGATTTGGAGGAAGTTGTGAAAATTTTGGTAGGGGCTGTCAAAGAAATCTCATACAAATTAGCCTGGGCAGAGAAAGGAATTGGGTAGAGTTCACAAGGTCAGCATAAGCAACAAGGCCAAGATAGATTTACAAATCATCATAGAAATGATCAGAGATCTGATGACAGAGGCAAGGGACCTGTTGGATTTGGAAATAAACAGCCCCAGGCCAGGGAAAACATAATGGTACTGATCCTTTGGCTACCAAAGTTGTTGTTGTTGAAGAAACAAATGTAATTTATTGGTGTGACAGATGTTTCATTCCTCATGCTCCATGTGAAGTAGATCAGAAAATAGAAGAAGAAGATGATGATGATAATGATGATGATGTTTGCATGATGGGTTGCTCCATGAGCTCACAACAAGGAGCAACTTAAACTGAAGTGATAAGTGCTCAAACCGTTGCAAGTTTTTGGGATTGCATCCACCGGGTACCTCTTCTTCCTTTCTCTTATACTTTAGAAATAGATATTGTACAAGATTTTGAAATACCTAAGAATGAATTTGAATACTTAAGAGCTTTAATGATAAAGAGGTATGATGGGGGAATCCCATCTAAGGAGGATAGGAAGTTGTTTATGAGCATTGTTGTTACCCAAGAAAAGGAGTATAACACAAGAAGAAAACTTGTCAAAGGAGCAGGGCCTTATGCCAAGCCAGAAACTCTAGTGCTTTTAAATATTCCTAAAGAGGATCCTAAAAAAGATCCATCTACCAAAGGCCTTGCTGTCCCAAACAAATTCATACTTCTCCTCATGACCAAACTGTCAAAAATCATGTGCCATCTGATGAGCTCGTAAATCTTCCTTCTAATGTTACCTTGCCAAAGTATGTTCCTTATGATATTTCCCAAGTCTTGAGTCAGATCAAGATTTTTGTTCTAATTTTTGAGTTGCTCAGGATTCGTAAGCACAAGAAAAGGACCTTTGAGTATTTGGGGCTGAAAGAGGAGAAGACTACCATAGGCAGAAATGTAAACATTGTGGAGACTCCTCCAATCATTGAAGAGCTAGAAACACCACCAGCATTGGAGGAACTAGGTGAACCACCTAAGGTTTATTTGGGGACATCCTTGGTGGAGTCTCAGCTAAATGTAGATCCATTCTTCACTACTCTAATCATTAAGGACAAATTGACTACACAACTGTATGTTTGATTCAGGATGAATCATGCAATATTATGCCTCTGGAAGTCATGAATGAGCTGGATATTAAAGTAACAACAGCATATGGGAAGTGTACTATCATGGATTTTAGAGAAGTGGTAGTAGTAGGATGTGTGAAAGGTTTGGTGGTACAACTTGTAGCTTACCCAGGTAAGAACTTGAAACTTGATGTTGTTATTTTTTATTACCCAGCCAAGTACAGTATGTTGTTGTTTAGAAAATGGGCTGCAAGTGTTAGTGGGAGTGTTCAAATTGATATGTCCTATGCCAGCATCCCAAATGAGGGAAGCCTTGTTAGGTTGTATCTAGAAAAGAAGATGTTGCACCTCATTGAGGATTATAACAATGCATCTTATGAAGTGTTGTACACAAGTGTTGATGCTGATAACTTTGTTGGATTTGCTGATGGGAAAGAGCACAAAATTGAAGAGTGAAAGTGTCTTGAATATGTAGGATATCCTTGGACTTTAATGTTTTATGGATCTTGTTTTAGGTTTGGAAATGGTGTTGGTGTTGTGCTGATTTCTCCAGGTTGGGAAGAGTTTCTTTTTTCTTTCAAACTCAACTTTGAGCTCACTAATAACATTTTTGAATATGAATCACTGTTGTTAGGTTTGAGAATTGCTTGGAAATATGGTGTTAAGGACATCATTGTCAAAGGAGATTCAAAACTAATTGTCAAGCAAGTCAATAAGCTTTATGCTACTAAAAATCAGCGAATGAAACAATACAAGCATGCATTTTGGGATGTCATTGAGATGTTTGATTCATTCAATATTGTGCATCATAACAGATAGGAAGTTTAATGATTTTGAAATATGATGTTAAAGTGTTAACAAGGCCATCTGTCCCTGACAACATTAAACATTGAAATTTTTTTGATGATGATGCTCAGATTAGAAGATTTCTGCAGAACAAAGGGGAGTTTGTTGATCATTTTATTAATTGGCAGCCAATCGTGTGTGTAGAAAAGGGTAAAGAAACCTTGTTTAGCAAGGCATCATGAAATTTATAACTAATACCATTCCTATAGGGTTGGTTATTCTTGAATAAAACTTTGATAATGTTGATTGCATTATTAAAAAATATATAAAAACCCCAAGGGATGATGAGGAGCATGACATAAAGGAGAAACCAAGGAAAATATAGTTAGGAATCTCAACAAAAACAAAAGTAGTCCTATATTCAATTGTTGAAGAAGTATCAAGATTGCATGGCTTGGACTTATTCTGAAATAAAGGCATACAGAGAAGATCTATTTCAACATGAGATCCCCTTGGAATCTAATGCAAAACCATTTAGGCAGAAACAGAGGCCAATCAACCCACTCCTATCTCTTAAAATGCAAGAAGAACTAAAGAAACTGAGGGATGGAGGAATTATTTAGCCCACAAGGTATTCTTCTTGGGTTGCAAACCTAGTACCAGTTAGAAAGAAGAATGGTGATATCAGGTTGTGTGTGGATTTCAGAAATCTGAACAGAGCATCAATGAAGGATAATTATCCTTTACCAAACATGGAAAACATGCTGCAATTAGTGACTAGTTCTGAGCTGCTTTCTACCTTGGATGGCTTCTCTGGTTATAACCAAGTTGTTGTAAAGGAATCAGAAAGAATTAAGACAGCCTTTACTACTCCTTGGGGAACTTATGTTTATGTTAGAATGCCCTTTGGTTTGATGAATGTTGGAGAAACCTTTCAAAGAGCAATGGATGTTTCTTTTTCTAGTTACATTAATGATTTTATTGTTGTTTACCAAGATGATGTGACTGTGTTTTCCAGAAAGAGAAGTGATCACTTGCAAAACTTGGAAAAAATGTTGATAAGGTGTAGAGAATATGGCATTTCACTCAATCCAAAGAAATTGTCATTTCAGAGTGTAGAAGGAAAAATTTCTTGGTCACATTGTGTCAAAAGAGGGAGCAATGATTGATCTAGAAAGGGTAGAGGCCATCAACAAGGTTCCAGTTCTAAGAACCAATAAAGGAATTCAGTCCTTCTTTGGGTAGATAAACTTTATCAGAAGATTCATATCAAACTTTTTTGAGTTGACCATTCCAATTACTTGCATGCTAAAGAAGGACCAGGTCATCAAATGGGAGGAGGATTTCATTCAAGATTTCAATGGGATCAAAGAGGCATTAAAGCATGCCCCTGTTTTAGTAGCCTTAGATTATAAGAATCCTTTCCAAATATTTTATTTTGCTTCAGAGAACTCTCTTGCATCTTTCCTGTTGCAGAAGGATGATGAAGGGGCTGAGAGGCCAATTACCTTTTTTAGTAAGGCATTGCAGGGGGTTGAGTTGAAATACACTATTATGGAGAAACAAGAATTTCCCTTGGTAAAAGAAACAAAGGTTTTTATGCCTTACATTTTGAGCTCTAAAATTTTTACTTATGTTCCCCACACTATGGTGAAAGACATCTTATCAGAGATGGAAGTCTCAAGAAAAAGATGTAGATGGGTGAACAAGCTGCAAGAATATGACATGGATATCCAAACCATGAAGTTGGTGAGAGGTTTGGGCTTGGCTAAGCTTATGGCTGAGAGCAACTTGCAACTATTGAGGTGAATGAGGTAGAAGAAGGAAGGGTAGATGTCCTTGAAAAGTTGATGAGTTCTGAGTGGTACAAAGATGTAATTTTTTATCTCAGACATCTATACTACCCTGAGTATTTGAGTAAGAACCAGAAAAGAGCTCTTAAGTTGGCTTCCTAGAAATATGTCATTACTGATTATGGGTTAGCCTGGAAGAACCCTGAGGGAGTTCTCTGAAGATGCATTACTAAAGATGAAGCCCCCAAGATAATTGTTGATCTCCATGGAGGAGTTTCTGGGGGGAATTTTGCTGGAAGAGTCACAACACAAAATATCCTGAGGGCTGGTTATTGGTGGCCAAATATTTTCAAGGATACAACTCTTTTGGTTAGAAGATGTGAGAGTTGTCAGTGCTTTTCTAGAAGACTGAAAGCTTCAGGCTCCCTGCCTTTGTAGCCTATATCAATTGAAGCCCCATTCAAACAATGGGGAATGGATTTCATTGGTGAGATTTCAAACCCTTCAAGTGTTGGCCATAAGTGGATTCTTGTAGCCACTGATTACTTCACTAAGTGGGTAGAGGTGATCCCCACCAAAAGAGAAACACACCAAATTTTCATGGAATTTATGTTGAACCATATCATCTGCAGGTTTGGAGTGCCAGTTAAAATTGTTGCTAACAATGCCATGAGCTTCAAAGCTAAAACTTTGGTGGTAATGTGTAAATAATATGGGATCAATTTGACATATGCTTCTAATTACAATCCCTAAGGAAATGGAAAAGCTGAGTCCAGTAATAAAAACTTGTTGAAGATTATCAGAAGAACCTTGGAGCTGAACAAGAGAAAATGGGGTGAGCAATTGAAGTTTGTTGTTTGGGCTGATCAAAGTTACTGTTAAAAGAGCTACTAGAAAGAGTCCATTTGAGTTGGTGTATGGAACTCAAGCCCTACTTCCCCTACATATGTAATTATCTTCATATCAGTTCATTCAACAGCTGGAGGATCAAGAAGTTAGTCCATATGATGCTCGTATTAACCAGATTGTTGAACTTGATGAAGAAAGGAGGGCATCCCACAAAAGGCATGTAAAGTTGAGAGAAAAATGAAGAAGCTATTTGACAGGAAGGTCACTCCAAGAGCTTTCAATGTTAGAGATCTTGTGCTGCTATGGGATAACATGCATGAAGATAAGGGAAAGCATGGTGATTTTAATGCATTATGGATGGGCCCTTACTCCATTGATATTAGAATTAGTGAACATACCTTCTTCTTGAAGGAATTAGATGGTGAATTTCTCAAACTACCTATTAATGGAAGGCATTTGAAACATTTCCTGGATTGATTCCCCAGAATCAAGGTGAACATCATTTGTACAGTGTATAGTTTGTTGGTTGTTTGTTGTCTTTTGTGTTTTTGTTTGTTCTAGTACCTGGTGGCTTGGTTTTTCTGGTTTCTAAGTTTGTCTTTGGGAGACAGTTCTAGTTTTGTGCTCTGCCAAATGACTCCTTTTCCCAATGGATGTTTTGGCACTTGGTCTGTTATTTGGTTCTTGTGGCACTCACAGGGAAGTGCCCATCCCTGAGCCGAAGCCGATGTTGGTGCTCAGATTGGTCTTGCCCCATTTGCCATTAAAATCCCTCAGTTTGCGGCCTCTGTCACAATTGTGTCTCCCCGTGTTGGTGCTTGAAAACTCTATCTTCCTTTTTGTTGTTGTAATCAATCCTTTCCTGGGTTGAGAATCACTTATGGATCCATGGTTGATTCCTCATTTCTCTGTTCATCTAAAAAAGTCTGTAATTTCGGTATAAAACTTGGGTTGTCCCATTCTTTCCATTTTCCACAGTCAGGAGTTGTTGTCCGTGTCATTTTTGTCCCAAATACCTGAAGAAAAATGAATGGATGTAGCTCAGAGGAGTGTGTTTGAGCCTTGTAACATTTCCAAATTCTCTGTCCTCGAAGAAAATTTCATCTCCGGGCTCAAATAGTTGTCTTCCTGCATTTTACAGTTTGATGACGGGTGAGTTTTCCCCGTCAAATTTTCATCTCTACATCAATGGAAATGTGGCCCTTTTTGGTTGGATGTGGCTTGGTGGGGCACTCTAAAAATTCTATGGCTCGCCTCAACTCAAAATTTGTCCACGTGGAGGAACGGCGCTCATTTGAAAGTTCACTTTTTGGTTTGGCCTTGGAGTTGTGCCGAGGGGGACACATGGAGGATTTCACTGCTTTTCCCAGACTTAGAAAATTTTTCATGCAGCTGATATAGTTTTGGCAGGCCATGGACACGTGGTGGGCTGGTGCTCATTTGAAGATCTGTCTCAGGGTCCCACCTTAACAAATGCGACAGAGGGACAGGTGGAAGTTTCCACCGGCTCCATTGGGGACTTAAACTTTTTAAAAGAAATTTTCTAAGGCTTGGGACACGTGGTGAGCCCACGCTCATTCAGGGTCTCTGCTCTTGGGGACCATCTCGAAGTAGCGCCATAAGGACACGTGGAGGGACCACGCATTATTTTTTCAAGGGACCATGCATGTTTGGGGACTTTGAGTTTTATTTTGAAGAAGCGCCAGGAGGACACTTGGAGGCTTCCGCTCACTCTCCCTTTTTGCTTGGACTTTGCAATGACCAAAGAATACTACCTCGGACCTTGGACACATGGCGCCTTCCACTGAACTCTTAAAATTTTAACAGACTCTACTAGAATAAGACACGTGTTGAGCCCGTGCTTGTTTGGGGTCTCTACTTTTGGGGACCATCTCAAGATGCACCATTGAAACCTATGGCAATTTGAAAAGTCAAAAGGTGGGGAGGTGGAATCTCGGGGAAAATTTGGAAAATTTTCCTTTCTTCCAAAAATAGGCAAAATAGCATAATTTAGCCGTGGTTCCTCTGGGACCCACATTGGGACACGTGTCAGGCCCATTTTTCAAAGGCAGAGGGGTGAGAAAATTGAGAAATTTTGCATTTTTCCAAAAGGTGTAAAAGGTAAAAAGGAACCCCCAGGCCCATCTTAACTCGGATCTCCCACGTGGATGGTCCAAATTCAAAAGGGAAATCGATGGCAACTGTGCATCTGTATCTGATTTTCTACCATTTCTGCTCCAAAGCTCCTGGGGATGTGAATTTTCTAGTTTTTTTATCATTTCTTGGAGTCTCCTACATGCCAAATGAAGAGGAACATTAATTTGATATCCTGGTTTGGTGGGGAAGGTCTGAAAATGTCTTTCACCATTAAAGATGTAATCTGACTGTCAGATTTGACCTGATCTTTCTTTCCTTGGCACGCAAGAGACCTGTTGATATCTTGGTTTGGTGGGAAAAAATCTGAAAACGTCTTTTACCATTAAGATGTGATCTGACTATTGGCCTCGATCTGATTTTCTAGTTTTTCCTTCCTTGGCACGCAAAGAACCAGATTTGACAGATTAGGGGCGGAAGTAGTTGGCACATAAAAGGAAGAGTGATTTACCAGGTGAAAGAATTGAATGCTGAGATATTTGAAGAAATTTTTCCCTGAGCGCCTGACAACTTTTACAAATCTGATTCTGGGAATCACGATCGAGATCATGGCAAGCACTGGTACATTGAATGTTTCTACTTTTTGGGGGAAAACTCTGTTGTAAAAATGTTATAAATTGCATGAATTTGTCATGCAAATGGTTGGAGTGTTAGAGGTTGGGACTGATTTTCTAAGAGAAAATCTTGATAGAGCCCGTCTTTCTGAGAAACCATCTGAGAAACCTGTTTATCTCTTTTGTGTTAAATTTGATCATGTCAAGGTGGTTGCGAGTGTACAACTATTGACAAGCTCTGAGATTGTTCTAAAAACTTTCCCCTGCTGATAAATTTAATCAAACTTGAGTTAATCTGTGTTATTTTTGGGCAAAATTCATGTGTTTACTTCATTTCTTAATGTCTGCAAGTAGTTTCTCTTGTTCCCATTGCAATCTTACATTGAAATTTTTGTGAATCACACAAGATCTTATCCTTGTGATAGTTTGGTGGCATTTGCAATTTCATTTATCAGAAGAGCTTTCATTTGATAGTGAAATAAACAAATTTAAAATCACTGTGACTCCTAGCATGACTATAAGATTGTTTGTTAGCCTTTGAGGGTATCTTAGGCATGATGAAACAAAGATTGATAATGTTTAGTTAAGTTTTCAATTTGAGCCTTCATTTTGGATTCTTGAAGTTTGTGTGAAAATGTGCTAATCTGGGCCTCCATTGAAGCACATATTCTGGTTAAAGGAACATCTTAGCTACCCTGAAGCATTCTATTGTTTAAGCTCTCCATTTTTGTAAGATTTCTCAAAGATCTGGAAAATCAAGTTCATTCCACCTCACCTCCCACCAAAAAATCATTTAAAAACAACCAATCTTACCCATACTACCCCTGTTTGTCCTATGTGTGTACAAATGCATAATTTCCATCACCAAAACATGCAGAAGTAATTAGGTTTTCATTGTCTTTAGTAGCCTGAACCTTGCCTAGGAAATATCTCCATTATCTAGAGTGACAACTCGTGAGAGTTAGGTTTTGTTGTATTGATCATATTTTCTTCAAGGTCTTCTGAATAACTTCACAAGGAAGGATATCTCCATCTCCTCCACAAACAATAGGCTACAAAAGGGTCCTCTCACCCTGGTTGAAAGGCACAACCATAAAGTAGTGAGGATAGGTCAAATCCTCTTGAGGGTGCTACCCATTTCTCCACATTCTGAGTGACAGAGAGCAAGCTGAATTTCATCCCAGCTACAAAATGACACACTACATGATCTGCTTGTCTTTAAGCTTCCTGCAAACCTATGATGCTTCTCATTTTCTTAGGGAAAATCAATTTGGGTACTAACACCGTTTCTAGCGCCATTTCTGGGGAATAAAATGATTATAGTTCATATTCAGACCTTGGTAAACACTTCTTGTATGCTCTAAGTGCTAATACATTGTTTCAAACATCATCTTGTGTTCAGGCCTGTAAGAAGTATTCAAAGTTGCAAGTGTTGTGTGCAATTCTTTCAGTTTCTACACCTATTGCACTAGCTTTCATTGATAAATCTGGGTAAGGAAAAGTCAGGTCTTTCCATTTCCAGTTTCTAGTGTTGACAGACATTTGACAGATCATATTTTAGTGCATTTACACAACTAAGGTGGAAATCCTTAGTGGTGACTCCCTGTTGATCTAATTTTTGATAAATACCAGTGTCTTAACCTCTGTCAAGTGATATTTGTTACTAATATTTGCAAATCTGGAAGGAATAAGATCTTTCTTTGCTAGGGATCCTGCTAGGACATTATTTCCAGAGCTAGGAAAAACAAATTCAGAAGGAAGAAAGGCTTGGAGAGTTGTTGGAGATCAGCAGTCAAGAAAGGAGATCTCCATTGATGAAAGTGATCGACCTATCATTGAAGATTTCCATTCAAGTGCTTCTGAATCAGGTAGTCTCTTTGTGGAATTGAATTCTCCATCTGGAGAGGGGCCTTCATTTGAATTTGAAAAGTTTGCTTCTCATTCTGCCCCAGTCTTTTCAAAAGTTGATAAGGTTTTCCAAGAAACAAGGCCTTTAGGGGATATCCATTTTGAAAGTTATACTCCTGTGTTTCAAAGACCCCCTGCCCCTTATCAGTTTGATTCTCCTCCAAGGTCACCTCCTCAAAACAACATGGCCCAGCCCCCACCCAGACCTCCATTTGTTGTAAATACCTTTGGTCCTATAAATTTTAGAGGGATGGCCGGTTATCCAAATGCAGTTCCCCAAGATGTAAGAAATAGATTGCCAAAGTTCCAAGGAAACAATGCTATAACTGGTGATCAACATTTAAAGCTTTTTATCAATATGATGGAAGACTTTGAGATTGAATATGAAGATGTATATATCAAATTGTTTATCCATACTTTGGAAGATTATGCAAGGGACTGGTATAAAGCTTTTCCAGATAATTCCATTGATTCTTGCACTGAGATGAATAATGCATTTAGATTGTAGTATGGTGACAGAATGGACCCTAGGTTTCTTTTATCAGAATTTGAAAACATCAAGAAGAATCCTAATGAGTCAGTACATGATTTCAACACTAAGGTTTAATAAGACCTTGAGGAGATTTCCTGTTAACTTAAGGCCATGTGATGAATCATGTTTGATCAAATATTCAGATGCATTTGATAAAAAGGTTGCTTACTACTTGAGGGACAAAAACCCTACCAATTTGAGGCAGGCCTTCACCATGGCTCTACAAATTGAGAACAACATCAAGGCAATTGGAAAACCTCCTAAGAGGGAGGGTGTGAAGCTAGTTAACCCGAAAAATCCTCAAACGAGTAAGGCCACTGATTTGGAAGAAGTTGTTAAAACTTTGGCAGGGGCTGTCAAAGAAATCTCATACAAATTAGCCTAGGTAGAAAAGGAAATTGGGCAGAGTTCACAAGGTCAACACAAGCAACAAGGCCAAGATAGGTTTACAAATCATCATAGAAATGATCAGAGATCTAATGACAGAGGCAAGGGACCTGTTGGATTTGGAAATAAATAGTCCCAGGCTAGGGAAAATAGAATGGTATCTGATCCTTTGGCTACCAGAGTTGTTGTTGTCGAGGAAACATATGTCATTGACTGGTGTGACAGATGTTTCATGCCCCATGCTCCATGTGAAGTAGGTTAGTAGATATAAGAGGAAGTTGATGATGAAAATGATGATGATGTTTGCATGATGGGTTGCTCCACGAGCTCACAACAAGGAGAAACTTCAACTGAAGTGATAAGTGCTCAAACTTCTACAACTTTTTGGGATTGCATCCACTGGGTACTTATTCTTCCTCCCTCTCATACTTTAGAAATAGATATTGTACAAGCTTTTGAGATACCTAATAATGACTTTGAATACTTAAGAGCTTTAATGATAAAGAAGTATGATGGAGGAATCCCATCTGAGGAGGACAGGTAGTTGTTGATGAACATTGTTGTTGCCCAAGAGAAGGAGTATAACACAAGAAGTAAGGTTGTCAAAGGGGCAGGGCCTCAAGCCAAGCCAAAAACTCCATTACTTTCAAATATTCCTAAAGAGGCTCCTAAGAAAGATGCATCTGCCAAAGGCCTTGCTGTCCCAAACAAAATTCATATTCCTCCTCATGCCCAAGCTGTCAAAAATCTTGTGCCATCCGATGAGTGTGTCAATTTACCTTCCAATGCTACCTTGCAAAAGTATGTCCCTTATGATATTGCCCAAGTCTTGAGTCAGATCAAGATTTTAGTTCCAATTGTTGAGTTGCTTAGAATTCCTTAGCACAAGAAAAGGGCCTTTGAGTATTTGGGGCTGAAAGAGGAAAAGACTACCCTAGGCAGAAATGTAAACATTGTGGAGACTCCTCCAATCATTGAAGAGTTAGCAACACCACCAGCATTGGAGGAACTAGGTGAACCACCTGAAGTTTATTTGGGGACATCCTTGGTTGAGTCTCAGCTAAATGTAGACCCATTCTTCACTACTCTGATCATTAAGGACAAATTGCTACAAAAATGTATGTTTGACTCAGGGGCATCATGCAATGTTATGCGTCTAGAAGTCATGAATGAGCTGGATATCAAGGTAACAACAACATATGGGAAGTGCACTACCATGGATTCCAGAGAAGTGCCAGTGGTGGGATGTGTGAAAGGTTTGGTGGTGCAACTTGCAGCTTACCCAGGTAAGAACCTAAAACTTGATGTTGTTATTGTTGATTGCCCAGCCAAGTGGGGTATGTTGTTGTCTAGAAAATGGGCTGCAAGTGTTGGTGGGAGTGTTCAAATGGATATGTCCTATGCCACCATCCCAATTAAGGGCAAGCCTTGTCAGGTTGTATGGAGAAAAGAAGATGTTGCACCTTATTGAAGATCCCAACAATGCATCCTATGAAGTATTGTACACAAGTGTTGATGCTGATAACTTTTGTAGGATTTGCTGATGGGAAAGAGCACAAAATTGAAGAGTGCAAGTGTCTTGAACAGGAAGGCTCTCCTTGGATTTTATTGTTTGATGGAGCTTGCTACAAGTGTGGAAATGGTGTTGGAGTTGTTCTGATTTCTCTAGACTAGCGAGAGTTTGTTTTTTCCTTCAAACTCAACTTTGAGTGCACTAACAACATTGCTAAGTATGAGGCACTGCTGTTAGGTTTGAGAATTTCTTGGAAATATGGTGTTAAAGACATCATTGTCAAAGGAGATTCAGAACTAATTGTCAAGCAAGTCAGAAATCTCTATGCTACTAAGAATCAGTGAATGAAACAATACAAGCATGCAGTTTGGGATCTCATTGAGATGTTTGATTCATTCAATATTGTGCATCATGATAGGAAGTTTAATGATTTGGCAGAAAAACTTGCAGTATTAGGATCTCGGTTTGATAATTGTGCAATGTCCCCATATTGTGAATATGATGTTGAAGTGTTAACAAGGCCATCTGTCCCTGACAACATTAAGCATTGGCAAGTTTTTGATGATGATGCTCAGGTCAAAAGGTTTCTGTAGAACAAAGGGGAGTTTATTGATCAATGTATTGATTGGGAGCCAATGGTGTGTGTAGCAGAGGGGAAAGAAACCTTGTTTGGCAAGGATATCATCCAACTGAAAACTAATACCATCCCTAGAGGACTGGTTGCTCTTGAATCAAACTTTGATAATGTTGATTGCATTATTAACAGGCATATAGCAACCTCAAGGGATGTTGAAGAGCATGACCTTTGTACAGAGGAGAAACCAAGGAAGATCTGGTTAGGAAACAATCTCAACAAGGAGGAAAAGTAGTCCTATATTCAATTGTTGAAGAAGTATCAAGACTGCATGGCTTGGACTTATTCTGAACTAAAGGCATACAGAGAGGATCTATTTCAACATGAGATTCCCTTGGAATCTAATGCAAAACCATTCAGGAAGAAACAGAGGCCAATCAATCCACTCCTATCTCTTAAAATGCAAGAAGAACTGAAGAAACTGAGGGATGGAGGGATTATTTAGCCCACAAGGTATTCTTCTTGGGTTGCAAACCTAGTACCAGTTAGAAAGAAGAATGGTGATATCAGGGTGTGTGTGGATTTCAGAAATCTGAACAGAGCATCAATGAAGGATAATTATCCTTTACCAAACATGGAAAACATGCTGCAATTAGTGACTGGTTCTGAGTTGCTTTCTACCTTGGATGGCTTCTCTGGTTATAACCAAGTTGTTGTAAAGGAATCAGAAAGAATTAAGACAACCTTTACTACTCCTTGGGGAACTTATGTTTATGTTAGAATGCCCTTTGGTTTGATGAATGTTGGAGAAACCTTTCAAAGAGCAATGGATGTTGCTTTTGTTGGTTACATTAATGATTTTATTGTTGTTTACCAAGATGATGTAACTGTGTTTTCCAGAAAGAGAGGTGATCACTTGCAACACTTGGAAAAAATGTTGATAGGATGTAGATAGTATGGCATTTTACTCAATCCAAAGAAGTGCCATTTCAAGGTGCAGAAGGCAAAGTTTCTTGGTCACATTGTGTCACAAGAAGGGAGTAATGATTGATCCAGAAAGGGTAGAGGCCATAAACAAGGTCCCAATTCCAAGAACCAAGAAAGGAATTCAGTCCTTCTTTGGGAAAGATAAACTTTATTAGAAGATTCATATCAAACTTTGTTGAGTTGACCATTCTAATTACTTGCATGCTAAAGAAGGACCAGGTCATCAAATGGGAGGAGGATGCCATTCAAGCTTTCAATGGGATCAAAGAGGCATAAAAGCATGCCCCTATTTTAGCAGCTCCAGATTATAAGAAGCCTTTAAAAATATTTTCTTTTGCTTCAAAGAACAATCTTGCATCTATCCTATTGCAGAAGGATGATGAAGGGGCTGAGAGGCCAATTTCCTTTTTTAGTAAGGCATTGCAGGGGGTTGAGCTGAAATACACTATTATGGAGAAACAAGCATTTTCCTTGGTAAAAGCAATAAAGGTTTTTAGGCCTTACATTTTTAGCTCTGAAATTGTTACGTATGTTCCCCACACTATGGTGAAAGACATCTTATCAGAAATGGAAGTCTCAAGAAAAAGATGTAGATGGGTGAATAAGCTGCAAGAATATGACATAGATATCCAAACCATGAAGTTGGTGAGAGGTTTGGGCTAGGCTAAGCTTATGGTTGAGAGAAACTTCCAAAGAATGAGGTAGAAGAAGGAAGGGTAGATGTCCTTGAAAATTTGATGAGTTCTGAGTGGTACAAAGATGTAATTTTTTTATCTCAGACATCTATACTGCCCTGAGTATTTGAGTCAAAACCAGAAAAGAGCTCTTAAGTTGGCTTCCCAAAAATATGTCATTACTGATTATGGGTTGGCCTGGAAGAACCCTGAAGATGAAGCCCCCAAGATAAATGTTGATCTCCATGGAGGAGTTTGTGGGGGGAACTTTGCTGGAACAGTCACAACACACAAGGTCCTAAGGGCTGGTTATTGGTGGCCAACTCTCTTTAAGTATACAACTCTTTTGGTTAGAAGATGTGAGAGTTGTCAGCGCTTTTCTAGAAGACTGAAAGCTTCAGGATCCCTTCCTTTGTATCATGTGTCAATTGAAGCCCCATTCAAACAATGGGGAATGGATTTCATTGGTGAGATTTCATATCCTTCAAGTGATGTCCATAAGTGGATTATTATAGCCACTGATTACTTCACTAAGTGGGTAAAGACGATCCCCATTAAAAGAGAAACACACCAAATTATCATGGAATTTATGTTGAACCATATCATCTGCAGGTTTGGAGTGCAATCAAAATTGTTGCTAACAATGCCATGAGCTTCAGAGCTAAACCTTTGATGATAATGTACAAGGAATATGGGATCAACTTGACATATGCTTCTAAATACAATCCCTAAGGAAATGGAAAGGCTTAGTCCAGTAATAAAAATTTGTTGAAGATTATCAGAAGGACCTTGGATCTGAACAAGAGAAAATGGGGTGAGCAACTAAAATTTGTTTGGGCTAATCGAGTTACTATTAAAAGAGCCACTGGAAAGAGTCCATTTGAGTTGGTGTATGGAATTCAAGCCCTACTACCCCTACATATGTAATTATCTTCATATCAGTTTATTCAATAGCTGGAGGATCAAGAAGTTAGTCCATATGATGCTCGTATTAACCATATTGTTGAACTTGATGAAGAAAGGAGGGCCTCCCACCAAAGGCATGTAAAGTTTAGAGAAAATAAATATGAAGGGGTTGAGGGTTTGAGGCTAGGATAAGCTTCTGGCCTGAGAGCTCCCAACACTTGCAGACTATTAAGGTGCATGATTTGCGAGAAGAAGGAAGGGTAGATGTCCTTGAAAAGGATGATGAGTTATGAGTGGTTCTCAAAGATGTAATCCTTTTATCAGACATTATTACTGCCTGAAGTATTTGAGTCAGAAACCCGAAAAGAGCCTTTGATTGCTTCCCAAAAATTGTCATTACTAATTATGGCGTTGGCCCTGGAAGAACACTGGAGGAGTGTTTCTTAAGATGAATTACGAAGATGAAGCCCCAAGATACATGTTGATCTCCATGAGCGGGGATTTTGTGGGGGATACTTTGTTGGAAGAGACACAACACACAGGTCCTAAGGGCTGGTTATTGGTGGCAACTTCTTTAAGATACAACTCTTTTGGTTAGAAAGTGTGAGAAGTCTTGGTCAGCGCTTTTCTAGAGACTGAAGCTTCAGATCCTCCTTGCCACAGCTTCTGGTGGTCAATGAGGACACCATAAAACCATGGGGACTGGTTCATTGGTGAGATTATATCGCTTCAAGTGATGTACATAGTGCGATTATTATAAGCCACTGTTACTTTCACTAAGTTGGAAAGACGATCCCATTAAAAGGCGAAACACACCAAATTATATGCAATTATGTTTAAAACCATATCATTCTGCACGGTTTGTAGTGTAGATCCAAAATTGTGCTAACAATGCATGAGCTCAGAGCCACCTTTGATGTACTGTACAAGGAATAGGGGATTCGCAACTTGACATATGCTCTAAATACATCCCCTAAGGAAATGAAAGGCTTAAGTCCGTATAAAATTTTTTTTGAAGATTCTTAGAAGGACTTGATCTAAACAAGAGAAAATGGGTGAGCACTAAAATTTGTTGGCTAATCGAGTTACTATAAAGCGCCCTTGGAAAGAGTCCATTTGAGTTGGTTATGGAATTCCAAGCCCTACTACCGCCTACATATGTAATTATCTTCATATTAGTTGTATTCAATAGCTGGAGGATCAAGAGTTAGTTTTCATATGATGCTCGTATTAAGCTCGTATTGTTGAACTGATGAAGAAGGGGGGCTCCCACCAAGGCATGTAAAGTTTAGAGAAAAATAAGAAGCTATTTTAACAGGAAGGTCACTCCGCAAGAGCTTCAATGTGGATATCTGTGCGGGTTATGGGGATTGGCAAGGCATGAAGATAATGGAAAGCATTGAAAATTTGGGCACATTATGGATGGCCCTTACTGCCATTGATATTATAATGTGAACATACCTGGCCTTCTTGAAGGACTTATATGGGGAATTGCTCGAACTAGATCCTACTTAATGGAAGGCATTTGAAACATTTCCTGATTGATTCCGAGAATTGAGGTGAACATCATTTGTAAAGTTATAGATTGGTTGGTTGTTTGTTGTCTTTATGTCTTTTGTCGTTTTTCTTGTCGCCTGGGGCCTAGTTTTTCCTGGTTCCGTTCATCGTCATCTTTGAGACGGTTCTGGTTTGTGCTCTGCAAGATGACAAGCCTTTCCCAATGGATGTTGGGAACTTGGTCTGTTCTTTGTTCTTGTGGCACTCATGGAGGGCCTCCCTGAGCCAGAGTCCGATTGGTGCTAAGATTAGTCTCAATCACCCCATTTGCCATTAAAATCCCTCAGTTGGGCCGCCTCTGTCATGTTGTTGTCTCCCCATGTCGAGTGCTTGAAAAATCTATCTTCCTTTTTCTATCGTAAAATCAATCCTTTCCTGGTTGAGAATCCCTTAGGGCTATCCATGGTTATCCCGTCGTTTCTCTGTTCATTTGAAAAAATCTGTAAATTGGGTATGAAAACTCAGATTGTCCTGTTCTTTCATTTTCCACAGTCGGATTTGTTGTCCCTGTCTTTCTGGCGCAAATATGAAGAAAAATGAATGGTGGAGGTCTCTTAGGATTGTGTTTAGCCTTGTGACCTACCATTTCGGGCAGATTCTCTATCCCTTGAAGAAAGATTTCATCTCTGGGCAAATAGTTGTCTTCCTGCATTTTATACAGTTTGATTAAATGAGTTTTCCTATCAAATTTTCCATTTTACATCAATGGAAATGTGACACCCGTTTTAGTGGATGCGCTTGGCAGGGCGCACCTAAAAAATTCTTGGCTCACCTCAACTCAAAATTTTCCAAGGGAGGAACGAAGCTATTGAAAGTTCATTTTTAGTTTGCCTTGGAGGTTTTCTGGGGGGACACGTGGAGGAGATTCCGCTACTTACGCGGACTTAGAAAATTTTTCGTGTAGCGATATAGTTTTGGTGGACAGTGGAGGAAAAACAGGTGGCGGGATGAGCCATTTAAGATTGCTGGGTCCCTCCTTTAATAAGCAACAGAGGGAAAGGGAAAATTTACCCAGTCCACAGGGATGAATTTTAAAAGAAATTTTATAGGTTGGGACAAGTGGAGCCACGTTATTAAATCTTCCGGGTTCTCTAACTCGTGGGGACACTTGAAGATGCATAGGACACGTGGAGGACCACGAATATTCGGGAAACAGCGCTTGAGTTTATTTTGAAAAGTGCCAGAGGGACATTGGAGGTTTCCGATCCTCTCCCTTTTTTTGGGAATTTGCAAAGAAGATTCTTTTGGAACTTGGATGATGGGCCTTCACGAACTCTAAAATTTTAAGAGACTTTTGAATAAGACTGATGCTAAGCCGTGCTTGTTTGGCGGGTGGAAATGGTGGGAACCATTCAAGAGGTGCCATTGAAACAAGTGGGCAATTGAAAAGTTCAAAGGGGGGAGGTGAGAACTGGGAGGAAAATATGCGAAAATTTTCCTTCTTCCAAAAATAGGCAAATAGCTGAATTTAGCCACATCCTCTGGACCACCTTAGGACACATGTCAGCCCCATTTTTAAAGGTATAGAGGGGTGTGGATCAAATGAAAATTCTGAATTTTTTCAAACAGTGTTGTTAAAAGGTAAAAAGGAACCTAGGGCCTAGGCCGTCTTAACTCGGAATTTCCCCGTGGACGGCAAATAAAATGGAAATAGACAAAACTTGCAATCTATATCTGATTTTTTCAATTCTGCCCCAAAGCCCTGGAGGATACATTTTTTATTTTATCATTCTCGAGTCTCTAATTGCTAAAGAAGAGAATTAATTCAATATCCTGGTTCCGGGGAGGCTGAAAATGTCTTTCACAATTAAAGATGTAAAAATCTGAGTGTAAGATTTGACTTGATCTTTGGTCGGGGAACGCAAGAGACGGGGCATTCGGGGTGGGTGGAAATTTAATCTGAGGGAAAAGTTTTCCATTAGAGTGATAGACGTTTGGACTCGATCTGATTTTATAGTTTTTTCCTTCAGTGGCACGCAAGAACCAAATTGAAAAAAATTGGGATGGAAAGTAGTTGCACGAATAAAGAAGTGTTTACAGGTGCTGAGAGGGAATTGAATGCTCGAATATTGAAGAAATTACTTCCCTGATGGTGATA